>CAWUFW010011657.1:0-400000 GCA_963921515.1 Calotriton arnoldi | reverse complement strand
AGTGCAAGGTGAGCTGTATGCTTTTGTGAGCGCAGGGTAAGAGGAGGATGAACCGTGTGAGTGTTGGGTAACAGCGTGAGTGCAGTGTGATCGCTGTGAGGTTAGAGTGAGCAGTGAAAGTGACAAGTGAGTGGAGTGGAGTGTGCGGGCAGGGTGAGCAGTGTGCTCATGCGAGTGCAGGTTAGGAGGAGGGTGAAAAACGTGAGTGCATGGAGAGGAATGTGATCGCTGTGAGGGCAGGGTGAGCGTGAAAGTGAAGGGTGAGTGATGCGAATGAGGAGCGAGTTCTTAATGCAGGATGTATACAAAGACACCAGGAGTAACCCAGCATTGTATTGACGACTGCCGTAGGGTTTCAGATATGTTAAACTATTGCTATTATGACATCAATCAGGGATGGAGGCTGGAGGAAATAAATGTGCTGATCCTGCAACAAACTGTCAGTCTCCTCATTAGGGTTGCCAGCTGATCGGGTTTCTGCCAGCACCACCGGAGTTGTGCTGGTCCAGCCAGTACAAAATTAAGCAAAATCACCTAAAGCCGGTATTTTTAGCACTTATCTGTGCATACTTCAAACAGCAAATACAAACACAAAGCACTTTTGAATGTGTTCTAGGGCTGCATTAATGATCCATGACTAATAATTACAGTTTAAGTTTAATTAAACAAAAGGAAACAAAGACAGAAAAGTCATGTTACAAATGAATGGATACCATTTTATCTACAGCCCTATTTAGTTTCAAGGCGAGGGCTTTACAGACTCTTTAAATAACAACAAATGGCCGTATTTTTTCTTTTGAAAATGTGGCATCCCTACTCGTGAGATGCCTTTTCACTAAATGCATTCTCCCACTGTGACAGTAAAAATAAAATACAAATGTAGGGAATAGTGAATAGGCTGAGTGGGGACCCAGAGGGTACTGGAACCAGTGAACAGAACAAACAAAGCCTCCATAACCAGTTCCAAAGGGATGCAAATGGTCTTTTAAAGACCTGTGAATAACTCGGGTAGGAAGATGACACTCCAGACACTGCCCAGCCCAGCCCACAGCAGCTCAAGCTACAGCAGCCCAACTGAGTACAGGACGGAAGGGGGTGGGGGGGTAAAGCCCTTTCAGTCCTATGAGTGTTGCACACCTGATCACAGGCAACTGGAGGCAGGTCACAGGTCAAGTGCAGGGCCATTCTAGGAAGCGCTTTTGTGCGCTAATGCCCCTGCGAATCACCGAAGGGAGAGGGGAAATTCTTTTGTCCCCTTGTCCCCCCCACCCTTGTCCCCCGTGTCCCCACACTCTAAAATCTGGGGGGGGGATATATCCCCAGCATCCCCGACACTACCTACGCCCATGGACCTGAGAGCTTCTCTTCTTAGCATGCCCCTTCCCTTCATTTCCAGTCGAAGATTGTGAACACTCTCCCCAGTAGCAGCCGGTGTCTGGGCAAAGTGGCGGGCGGAGAGGAGAGGGGGCACCAGGAACAGACAACTAAACGAAATAATAATAATAAAAGAACTTACCTGTTCGACGCTCCTCTCTGGCTTTGTCACTGTGCACTGCAGGCTAGGCCTGGGCGGTGAACTCGGCTCCGCTCGCGGAGTTTTTGGAAATCTGCGTTATGCGGAGCTCCCAAAAACTCCACCCCGCGTAGCGGAGTTTTTTTCCTCGCTCGCGTTCGTCAACGTCAAGTTGGCGAACGCGAGCGAGGAAAATCCACCTCCCGGCGAGATGTTTCCTCGTTTGCGATCGTCAACATCAAGTTGGCGAGCGCGAGCGTGGAAAATAAACCTACCGGCGATATTTCTCAACACGGGGAGGTCAGGTTTCTCATTGCGAGTGGTCACGTATGCTCGCGACCGCTCGCGACCGCTCGCGTTGAGAAACTGCCCGTTTGCGTTGAGGAAAGCTGCCCCTCGAGTAAAAATCTACTCGAGTGGCAGAAAGGAAAGCAGTGCCCGCTTGCGCTGTACATGGTGCCGTTCGCGAGGATTGCACAGTGCGGACAAGCATCCGGCACTGAACTCACTGCGAACTGCATTTTTCTATCGCACTCCACCGCTTGCGGAGTTCCGCGTAGCGCGGCGGAGTTTTTTTTTTACTTCGCGGAGTTTCGCGGAGCGCAACTCTGCGGACTCCGCCCAGGGTTACTGCAGGCACAGGCTCCCAGAATCCCCTGGCCCAACCCTGATGCTGCACGCCTCGTTTTCCTTCTGTATTTAGTGTGCTGCCCCTTCTTCCTCTGAGGTCAGGGGTCGCAAAGACAGAGCTAGGGGACGCAAAGAGCAAACCAAGGATGACAACATTGACCCCTGCGACCCCTAAATGACGTCCATGCTCAACATACAAGCATCATTGCTGCGTGTGTTGAGGGAAAAGAAAAGAGCAGGCGCTCGCTCTATGGTTGACTTGAGGCAAAGGCGAATGCTCTCAAAATCATGCAGGGGACACTCCTGTCTCAACATGGAGTATCTCGAATGGATTTATTGTTATAGTCTTAAACCAAGCAGCACACAAAACCAACAATTCTAAAATGGTGTTTGCAAACAGAATTTAACATTGCATCCTCACATTATTTACATCTAAAATCATGGCATTTATCAGAAAAGGAAAGAGGGAGCTATTCACAAACTGCATTTTGTAGCATGTTTTATAGAACCACAAAATGTACTCCAACATGCTAATCGTAAACCTACGTGCAGGCTTTGCGCCCTATCTTTAATTATATGAGCGGAGATGTCTGCACATGTAAGTATACGTTTTCGTAGTAAATATGGGAGGGACACAGGTGGGTGGCTAGAAATTGGTGAATACTTATAAATAAAGGAGAGGGGATTAGGGAAGAGTAGGGGAGAGACTTAGGGAGGGGTAGGTAGGGACAGGGAGGGCTTTGGGGGGGACGTGAACCCACCCACAAACAAGTAAGCTTATAGGTATTCACAGACTGCACTTCTATAGTTACTACAGCCGAAAAGGGATCCAAGGAGGCATAGAGCTGGTCATCCGCTGCTATTGAAACACCCTCCCATAAAAAATAATGGAGTAATGAACTTAAAATGAAACCCCATTTGAAGTAATTGTAAATTAAATTAAATTATGTAATTATGTAAAATAGTTACAAATCTAAATAAATGTGTGCTCCCTCCCCCTCTTGAGTCACTGGGTTGAAAAGCTCATTGGGATGCACCTGGGCTCTGGGAGGGGTACAGAAGACTGTGAGCAGCATCACTAGCACCCCCAAATTAAAGGTGTTACTCTTTACTGAAGGACAAATAACCTGAAGCATGTGTCTAGAGATACCCAGGACTGGCTGCACCGACAATGGTGAATAGTAAAGACTTCCAAGTAAATTGAGTGTAATAAGGCACTGCATTTACCACAGTGAATCTGGGCGAATTGTGCGCTTGTCTGTCAGGCAGTGTGATCTCCCTTACCTTTTATAAATAAATATAAATTAATCTTAAAAATAATTTATAAAAATACTGCATATTTTGTATTTAATTACAAAATATTTTTATTTAATTTATTGCATTTATAAATGTAACATTACATTGTATTAAAATTAAAGTACTTTTAATACATTCTATACATCAGTTTTAATATTTATTAATGCATAATAAAAATAGAATATTTTTGGAAATCATTTTTTTTTTTTTTAAATGAAATTATATTTATTTATATTTTAAACGATTTAAATTAATTTAATTGAAATTAACATTATTTTGTATGGGGTGTCAATTTAAGTCCCTGCTTGCATTATTTTCTATGTGAAGGTTTTTCACTACCAGTTCTTGACCATGTATGGTTCTCTGCGTTTGTTACAGGCTTTTTTGTAGTAACTTAGGTACAGATAAGTTAGATTCCACTACCTTTTTCAAGGGGTGGAGACTTGCAACTCTACACTTTTGTGTAACTTTACACTCAGATTTTGTGAAAAGCCAAAAGTAGTAAAGTTACTGAAAAGTGTAAAAGTAAATTTCCATGTGTAAATCACTCACAAGTGTTAATTACCTCTGTGAATAGTCCAGATAGTCTTGACGTGATATCATCTAGCCATCACAAATTCCAGAGCCTGATGGAGATAGAAAGGGGCAGATTTACGTTGAACTAACGCAGCGGGGTACAGCAAGTCATTTTGCTGCGCCGCACTGCGTTAGTTTTGAAGCACAGGGATGCGACATATTTACAAGAATATGTCGCATCCTTGTGCTTCCCCCTGCGCTGGCGCACAAACGGCAGCCATGCGCCGGCGCAGGCACCCTTGCACCATAGTGCAAGGATGCCTGCGTCGTGGGGAGATTGTTTTTGTGCAGGAAGGGGAACCTTCCTGCACAAAAACAATCACTACAACCATTTTCCTCTTTCAATGCGTGCTGCAGAATGCAGCACGCATTGAAAGAGGAAAACGAGGAGAAATGAAAACATTTCTCCTCGGTGCGCCTCGCTACGCCACCTCTAGGGTGGCGTAGCTCAGACGCATCTCCAGAGTTACGATTTCTCGTAATTCTGGAGATGTGTCTTGTTCCATGGGTGTTGAGTGGGAACACCCACAGCAACACCCATGGAACGCCCTTCACCGCAAAGTGCTGCGTGTGAAGGGGCCGTATTACAAGGAGAGGAAAAGTCACGCAGGGTGGCTTTTCCTCTCCTTGTAAATATGGAGCAGCCCCCTGCGCCACCAGTACGTCACGAAAAGTGACGTACTGGTGGCGCAGGGGGCTCGTAAATCTGCCCCAAAGTGTTTTTGCCCTAGCTGCAACTGTCTTCTTCGGATGGCCATGTTGTGGAGCAAGGATACCTAGAACAGCTGCTCTGCCTCCTTTGACTATCTTGAACCTTTTCTGTATCATGGTTGCTGGAAAATTGAAGAGTATAATTTACGACCTGTTGAAGGATATCCGTTGTTACCTGTTGTAGTGTTAGTGGTTGGACTATTGCATAGAGACACTGTGGTGGGTAATTGTGTAGGGAATTCACCTACTCCGGTGTTTGCCAGGTCGCGAGCTATACACATTCAACAGTTAGTAAAGCAAAAATGAAGCACAATTTTTTGGTAATTCTGAAGTGTGATGGAAATACAGATTTTCTTAGGATCAGAACAAATAAAGACACTTTACTTGGTGACGTGCAAATAAATATACACTGAAACCTGATTTCCACACATTATTTTTGTGCAATATACCATAATACGGTATGTCTGTGCAGCTTTAGTGACCATTTCAATGGAAAATGCGCTACCACACAATGCTTTAATTACATAAAAAAATCTCCCACCTTAGTCGCATTAAAGATAGCTGGGTTTCGAAAGTTTGTCGTACTAAAAAGGGAGTTGTGGTTCTAAAAAAGTTCGGAGGCACTGACCTAGTCAGTTTAGATTTCTTGGTCTTTGTGTTAATGGAGAGTCTCAACTGGTGTCCAGGCTGGGTGTACCATGCTATAATCCAGACAGCATTTTGAATTACATTAGAGTAGAGTAAAGGATGCCTGTGGGACTTCCTGGTGTATTTTTGCTTGCAAATAATGGTTCCTTTGGCAAAGGGGATTGTTCCTCCCCTTTCTTCTTAGGAACTCGGCCAGGCACTGTTAATGACTCTGTTGTGTGGAGAGGCCTTTGATCCTCCTGCGGCCCAGTAAATTACCTTGGCCCAGTTGAGGGGGGAGACAAATTCCTTATTCTGGCTGGGCCAGGGAAATATGACAATTCTTAAAGGGCCCTTAGGAGCACAGTTATCAAAATAGTGGTAGTGGATCTGAACTTGGGGCACATTTTTACCCATAAATTGATACCTAACCAGTATCTCTAAGCCTAAGTATGGTGAAACTATTGTAGTGCAGATTTCATCCATAATGTATAATGCAGTGAGTACACAGCCTTTTTAGTAAGCCCAACAGACCTACACTATGAATGCCAGGTCATGTTATGAGGCCTACACCATCCCAGCACCAATCTTGGAAGGTTCCCTTCTGCGCCAGACTACCTATGTGCAGATATTGGGCTGAGCTATATGGCAGTCCCGCACGCTCAGCCCTTATATGTGTGCTCATGCGTGTGCTCATGTGTTTGCTTGTAACCAGCCTGAGCCTCTTACCCTAGTGCGCAACAGCAGCCTTATATTCCAACGCAGACACTGGTGGTTAGCACTCTCATTCCCTTTCCACAGAATTTACCATTAGTGAGACTCAGTTAGTGAGACACACTCACAGTAGATGTCCAAAAACCGAGTCATCAAAAGGGAAAAATCATTGGTGGCTAAATGGGCAGAATGAGATTAAGTGATTTGCCCAGAATCACTCAATATTATGTTATGTTAGATTAAATGAGCATATATAGTGCACAGTTACCCAGAATAGGGCATCCTGGCGCTAAGGAGTGAGGACCTAGAGCTACCAGAGGCGGGCCTCAAAGTATTGCCTGGAACAGCCACGGTTTTAAATTCTTTTTGAAGGTGGAGAAATTAACTTCTTGTTTTAAATGAAAGGGGAGTTTGTTCGATCTTTCTGGAGCCAAGAAATAAAAAGCACGACCTCCAAAATGAGTGCGTTTTACGCAAGGGGCTTAGAGAAAGTTGAACATGGAAAGCGTAGCGTTTGAATGGGTAAATCCATCTGAGGGAAGTTCTGAAAATATTTGGGTCCTGAGTCATGAACTGATTTATGAATAAGTTATAGAGATTATTTAAAAACAGCAATTTTTCTGATGGGGACCCAATGTAGTGTGATGTTGAGTCAAGCACATTGTTGAGTCAAGCGCTGGAGTCGGGATTCGGACCTGGGTCGCCAGGTTGCAAGGTCAGCAGCTCTAGCCGCTAGGCCACATCTCCACCCCTATGCTGTGAATAAAAGCTACATGTAGAAATGACATGCCTGTGTGTATTTTCCATTTTTCCTTGAGTATCACATTGTGGGTGCTTGTGGTTTTGTGGTGTCAATGTTCTAAACATGCTTATGGTATACTATAGTTTTTCTGTTATCCATGTTAATTTGTAGTTTTGCATGTTAAAGTGATGTTGTGCAATTCCATATGATTTTTCTATCAATTGCATTGATTGCTTTCTATGGTGGGTGTGGTCAAACAGATGTGTTGTTCACTAGAGAACCTGGTCTCCCTGAATTAGGTCACACAGTAGCTCATTCTTATCACTTTCTGTTCTTCTGGTTTTCTTACCCAGAATGCAAGGAAACTGAGTGCTTACCAACAGCTTGGCATTTGCAGGGCACTCTGGGTAAGGCAATGTACTTGGGTCTCACAAGCCACACCACCCACGATTCCATTTGCTCTCTAGTTCTCAAAAATGCCTTTTAGGATTCCCTGGGTGCCGAGCTGACCAAGGCCCAACTACTGCAGCTATCCCAAATATAAACAGAGAATACATTGTTTTAGCCATAATTTCCATGTTTGTAGTTTATTCTTGGTAAGAAAACATGCTGAGATCCTTGCAAGCCAGTCCATCCTGGATTTCCCTGGGTCTCTAATTTATAGAAATGGCCCAGGTTGGTTCCTTGGATGCCGTAAGCCGGGACCAAAATTCTGCAGCTATCCACATCCACAGAATGATTGTGATCAAAGCACTAATCATGTTTCCATGGTACATTTTTGGGTCTCTCCTGTCCTGGGTGATAGGTGACCTACACAAGTGGGGTGCTCTTTTATCATACATGATGAGATGACATCACCGGCTCCATGCATGGTCAGGCAGCCCAAGTCCAAAAGCCTGATTGCATTCTGGGCTACAACAAATACATGGGTGGGATTGCCAAGCACGACCAGATGCTTCAGCCTTACAATGCCACACATAACACCAGCATCTGGTATAAGAAACTGGCTGTGTACCTGATGCAAATGGAAAACATCAATGTGTATGTTCTGCATTGCTATTCAGTTCCTGGACGCAAGGTATGCTTTTAATGACTTTGAGAAGGTATTCATCAGGCACGTGGTAACAATTAAAGCTGGAGATGTTTTCACTGGGCTGGAGTCCCTTTCAAGGTTGGTTGGACAACACTTTTCAAAGCTTCTTCCTGCAACAGACAAGAAACACTAAACTTACCGGAAGTGTCAAGTTTGCTACTGAAAGGGAGTCGGGTGAGAGATGTGATATTACTGTCCTCAGTGTCCTTCTAATTCTGCCCTATTCCACCCTAATATTTCAAATTATATCACACAGTGGAGAAATTGTGGGAGACTCTGTCTGTACTTGATTTAGTGAATATGTGAACATTAGTCTTGCTTGCAACCTTCTTGCCTCCGTTAAAATGTGGTGGATGTTCCGTTCACCTTATTACAAGTACACCACAGTCAATGCAGTGTACAATACAGTGGGCAGGACATCCGTCACGTTTTGGCGGAGCGCTTTGTCTGCCAAACCCTAAAGCCTGATCTAGAGCTTGGCAGATGGGGTACTCCTTCAAAACGTAGCAGAATCCCATCTGCCGTATTACAAGTGCAAAGGCTACAATTATCTTGTAACACAGCTGTCGGGATATCCCTCACATTTGGGATGTGTGAATGAATTGTAAAATAGTTGGTGCCTCATCTTGGCCTTACAGCTCAAAAACTGTAAGTCAGAGGTTCACCTTTGTGATACTCAAACATCTTAACAATGATTTCTTCTTTTTAATTTATGTGAGATCATTTATCAATAGATTTTTTTCATAGAAACTTTTACTTACAATTGTTCTAAACCCAACATGTATGAATCTGTACTTGAGAAGTGGAGGAGTTTGCAATAGTAATTAGAAGTGCAGCTCCTAAAATTATTTCTCACATGGATACAAGTCGCAACTACAGACACTGTGTTGGATTTGTTTTCTCAAGAGATTGCCTTAAGATGACTCTACATTAATTAAAGTTCAGCATCTCCTAGAATATCTGTAAATTTCCATTCCAAAATGGACTCGGGAATAGCTATGGCCAAGTGAGCAATAGCACCCTCTGACATTTTAGAAAACTGAACACGCAGAGGAGTCCAGGTTGTTGTGTGTTGTGTGGATCCTACCTAGTTTTCTTACTCAGAATGTCATGCAAATGTCCATCTTTGGTTAATATCACACAAGTGGCTCATATTTCTGAGAGGGAAAGTTCTGGAATCTGTGGTGATCCTCATATTTCCTACCATTCGGCATTCCCACACACTTGTCTCAATAAAAGGGTATCCCACTTGTGTGGGTAGGCATAGCGTCCATGACACTAACGGATCAAACAATGTACTGTTATAATAGAATCTCTGTATATTGCAGGTTCTCTTTCCTAGCTGTCTTAGGCAGGCCAAACCGCCATGCGCACAAAAGCTCTCTCCAACCCGAGCTGCGTTGCCGGGTTGGAGGGAGCAGGCACAAAGCCGAACCGTGTCCAGAATGGCCCCAATGAAAAGGAACATCTGATCAAAAGGGAGAAGAGTCTCAACAGAAATAATAACAATAATAATAATAATAATACACAAATATAACAAATATACTTATTAATTTCCAATTAACAAAGCACATATAAATATCAATTATTATAAAAATATTACATATTTATTTTCTTCCCAACCTAAGAAAATAACACAGCATAAAAATACATGTGTAATAAGCATATAAAAACTAAAATTCATATGAAAATAAATAAAACAGTACAGCAATGACACAATCATTATTAAATTAAGTAATATATGTTATTAGTAATTGAATGATAAATAATTTTAAAAAGTTAGCATTGAATTAAATTACATTTAAGTTTATTTAACTTGCCATCCTATTCCCCTACAAACCCAACGACATGCAACTAAAATATAACTTAGATAAATTAGTAATAAACTATTAGCATAATTAACACTCAAACAGTTAATTGACAATTAGAAATTAAATAACAATATGTTTTAATTATTTAATTACCTTCCCACCATGTACCCCTAAAAACCCAAACATCTACTAAAATATATCTTACTATTAATAATAATTAAAATAAAATAAACTCTAAACAAAAATAAAAATAAAATCTCAATTTTAAATTAAAAATATAATATAACACTTACAAATTTACATACTAAATAATCAATAAAAATTAATTAACAATAGAAAACAAATTAATATTAAAATATAAATATTTCTAAATTAAATACCATCCCACCTCAGTCCCCTACAAATCCAACAAACCGCTATAACACTATAAATTACTAATAACCCAAAAAAATGCTAAGGGCCTGATTACGAGTGGATGGTCACCATGCCACCGCCAGCCACCCACCAGATTATGACTTATCTCGTGGTCTTGTGGGCGGTACTTTGGCGTTCCCATGGCGGTGCCTATTAAAAAGGCACCGCAATGGGAGTGCCAAAGCCCGTTCCTGCACGGCATGGACTATGCAGTCCATTCCATGCAGGAATGGGGTGCACGCAGAGACACCATGTGCCCCCCTGTATGCATCTCATGGCCCCGAGGCAACAGGGGGCTCACCGCCATGAAAAGTGTGGCAGTCAGAAAACTCATAATATGCTTGGCGGTGCCGCAGTGACACCGCCAAGCATATTGCGGCCTCAGACCACCGCGCCACCACCAGGTTTCGCGGATCCCTGGCAGTTGCAGCGGTCCTATGGCAGTCCGACTACCGTAGTTGTAATACAGTGGTCGGACCGCCAGTACGGTGGTCCCCGACCGCCATCGTACCTCCACTGCGGGTTTGGCGGTCCAATGGACCGCCAAACTCGTAATCAGGCCCTAAATGACTTAGGGGCCTATTGCGATGGCGGTCGGAAAACCTCCCCGACCGCCATGGTAGCGGGAAAAGACCGCCCGCATGGACCGCAACATCACAGCCGGTCGAATTACGATGACCCGCGGTCGAAATCCGACCGCGGCGGTCGGATCGCGGGCCTTAACATTGTGGCGGTTGCTGCTGCCCGCAGCACCGCCGCGATGTCCAAAGGAGCATGTCCTGTATTTCCCTGCACTGCGTGGCAGGCACTGCTCAGTGCCTGCCACCTGGTACAGGGAAATGTAGGGGGGGGGACCATGGGTACCCCCCCAGTGCACCCACACCCCCCCAAAACATTGGGGGCCCGCAACGGGCCCCCGGAAGACAATCTCCGCATGCCTTTCCATGGCGGTTTGACCGCTGAGGAAAGGCTGGCTACCGCCGGCATCATAATCCTGCTGGCGGAGCCTGCTCTGCACTGCCACCATTGTCCCGGTCCTGCTCCGTCCGCCAGGCAAGAGTGCGGATGGCAACCGGCGGAAAAGCGGCGGTCGGAATTTCCCACTGCCGCGGTCACCACCGCCATCCTCATTTGACCGGCAGTTTTCTTGGTTGCGATCGCGGGTGGATGCCCACTGCCGGTCCGGCGGGCGCCACCGCCGGTCCGGTGGTGGACATCCGACCGCCATCGTAATAGACCCCTAAGTTTTCAAACTTTATCTTAAAACATTTATAACAATTATACCAACAATGCTAGCACATAAAATTAATATATTACCTAAAACACATTAAAATAATAATTTTTTACAACTGTTACTAAAAGTTATATTTCAAACGATATTCTTAAAACTGATATTATTTATAGGAAATTCGATATTCTTGGCAACAATATTCTATACAATGATATTTTTGACTCACAATATTGTTTTCGATATTTCTATTTTCCAATATTTTTAACTCAATATTTTGACGAAGCACCAAAATTATATAGCTATACTTATATTTCAGCAAGCCCTCCTCATCCACTGGTATGTTTTAGTGCCATTCACACTTTTCTTCCACACACTGCAACATACAGCATAGGGCAATGGGTCAACCCACTGGCTAACTTCACTGTGAAGGATTGCATTCTGGTCTTTCATAAGGGGCACATCTGCACATTTTGCTCTCAGTGGCCAGAACTATTATAATGTGTGCTTTGTGAGTCCAAAACATATTGATTTTAGCCATTTTTATTTTATTTGCAAGGGCCCAGCAGCTCTCCTAACAAATAAATTTAAACATGACAAAATGGGGAAAAAACAAGCATTGACAAAGAAAAAAAGGCTGAACGCCAATGCTAGATCTGTGCCAATGCTTGTTTTTCCTTGAGAAGGAACCTTGCGCATACGGAGGTTTAACCGCCACTTAAGATAGAGCTTGCCACTGTTGGTGTTAGCAGCTGTGTTAGGGAAGTTGCGCAACATTAAATGCTGCACTGAAGTAGCTGCTGAGATATAGGTTTAGGAGTTATGTCTCCATGTCATGAGAATACTTTTCAGCTACTCCTGGTTCTTCATTTAAGAACATAAAGAATGATGTAATGTGTAGTTGAACTTTTCCTCTCTGCACACCTAATCAATGCTTGTCTGGGGAAGGCCTTTCTGCAGAGTTTAGCAAGGACTCGCTGAACTCTCATATACCCCCATTGGACTATTTATCACACAAACAAGCAATATTATTTTCTTTTGTGCTGGAAAAAACTCTCCTGGCCAGTTGAACAAATTGGGCTTTATGTGGTTGCTCAGCATGTGCCATGCAGTTTACCTGCTGTACCCAATCCCCAGACCTAGTGAGAATAGCAGAGCCGTCAATCATTCGCAAAAGCACAATCTATGACGGCCCTGCTTCATGTAGCTGACTTTCCCCCAGAGTGACTGGACCAATGTGTTCAAGAGCGGCAGGCCTCTCATCATTTTTAGGTCTTGCCGATTAGACTGCTCACTTGATATCTGTTTGTGAGACTAATTATCAGCTTACAGTGGGCTTAGAACCCACCTACTGCTTATCCATTGGTTGGGTTTATTGTCACTCATGTGCTTGCTTCTTATTCGTTAACCTGTGCGGGCTTTACTTTCTGTTCTTGTGTCTGTCCCTCCTGTGGAGCACGGACGCATTACTTGTGTCCTTGTACCACTGTGTGCTTTTCAAGCACTCCTCTTTTCTTTTTTGTTAGGCACTCCAAAGGAGTGTATGTGTTTTCCAGCTCTGTCTTTTATGTATGTTTAGCCCCCGCACTCCGTGTTGCTCTCTGTTCCTCGTGTGCTTCTCCCCCACTTCCCTCTGTGATGTGCGTTCACTTGTGTGCTTCTCCCTTGTTGCTTTTTTGCTTTTTGGCTTCTCCCCCAGTTCTATGTTGCTCTCTCCCCTGTTTGCTTTTCTCCCCATTCCCCATGCTCCATTTTATGCTCTTTCCAGGTTGCTTCCTTCCCCCACCTGTGTACCTCGGTGTTGCTTCCCCCCACTTGCGCCTTCTTCCTGTGTTGCTTCCATCCCTGTTGCTTCCACCTCCCTGTATTGCTTCCCCCTACCTGTTTTAAAAAAAACACTTTTGTGCATTTTTTTCTTTTAATTTGCTGATCAAACTCAGATTAGCCAATGAAAAGAAAAATAAGTGTCTGTATCAGTTTGAAGTAATGAAACAGGTGGTCCGTGACTGCTTTAAAGCAGAAATGAATTGTAATTTATCATATGTGTGTAGCTTGATAAGTGAAACACTAGTAACGAATACCAAATTAAACACAACAACATACCTTGCTATCCAAGATAGCATAGTTCAAAACATATAGTCAATGTCAGCCAAAAAACACCAAGAGTTGTTTAAGTACAGTATATTTAATTACATATACTTAAAACATATCAAAGTTAATTTGATACACAGGTTGCTCAAGGAAAAAAGAGGGGAAGAATGGGTGTGCTGGTGAAAGGGTAGAGAAAGTGAATAGATCCACACAACATGGACCAGGGACTGACAGGATCATAAATCGTGAAGGGTAATCAATAGAGGGGGTAGAAAGGTGTAGAGAAGGGCACAAGCAGTGTGTGTAAAATTGCCCTCACACACAGCAAGCTGTGTCATGCTTCATCATAGGGCCTGCTAAACACACCTCCGCGCTAGCCAACGCTGGAGGTGGAGCAATAGGGAGGGGGAAACAAACAGACACACAACATAACAAGTGAACGAATTGTGTGGGATTTAGAAGGTGAAAAAATTTGGCAGAGAAAAATTTAAAAAGCTGGTAACAGTGTGTCCCTACTCTATCTTTAATGGTGGGTACACTGTCCAGACACAAACCATGGTCCTCGTCGGACCGAATATGATACAGGCCCTGTGTGGGTGGGGTGCGTCGACGTTTCGACTCGACTTGTGCTTAGAGGGTGACTTGTACCTCAGCTGCGAGTCTTCCTCAGGACGAAGGGGGATGGGGGGCAACCTAGAAGTGAGAGATCAACTGTGCATTAGTTGTATTGCGCCTGGTGTCTAATGCAAGAGAAATAATGGTGTGGTGGTATAATACTGACCTACTACTGGTGCCACAAGGGCATCCCAGAAATCCCACTGGAGCTTGAGTAGTGAGTGACTCAATCAGGGTTTTCTGTGGGAAACCAATTCTAAGATTAGATAATAATTGAGACTACAAGGTGGCGCAAGGTATGTAATTACACTGATTAGACACTCACCCAATAGTGGTGAGCTGAAATCCACTCAAGAGGGCCCACCTTGTGAAGTCCTCAGCGGTGTTTAAAACCGTGGATTATTTAGTAACATGGTCAGACATCTAAGTAATTCTGTCCAGACCTACAAGTAAAGGAGAGCGATTTAAAAAGGAAATAGTGGAAGGATCGAGCTGCCAAGGTGACCCTTAGAGTAAGGGCTGTGAATCCAGATTTTTACCTTGTATGAATGGAGCCGGGCGCCGCACGCCTCGATGAACGTCTTCTGCCAAGTTCAAGTGCAAGGAAGAACTGGCAGAGGGCTTTCGTTTATAAGCCGGTATGAGCCGGGGAGACGTGCACGTTGCACGTTCCTCCCTCGCGCGTCATCAGAGGAGCCCCGAGCTCAAGGCTCCAATGCAGAGGCCCAGGGTGGATGCCAGAAAGCGGGATGACAGCTGATAAACTGAAGCGATATCAGCAGTTGTGAAATATGCACTAATACAAGGCTTGCATCATGTGGGGACAATGCCGGCAGGAGGCTATATAAAGAGCTCATAGCGAGAAGTTGCATGTGCCTATGAAGATGCCTCATCGGTGGTATTTCAATAACATATGACTTCTAGTGTAACACTTGAGTAAGTACACTCCCTATAGGGGAAGGGGGCACCCAGAATAGGCGATGGGGTGCATGTCCACTGCAATATGCCGCGTGAGAAAACCGCATGGTGTCAGATAATCTCGCGTAGTGGCAAGTTTACAGTGTAACTCTGGAGTAGTGTGCAAAGGAAATTGCAGTATAGAGCCCAATCTGTATACACAAGGTTGTACAACATTACTATATTACATAGGGATATACATGTGTGCATGTATACAAGGTTCAAGTGGAAACGGCAATAATGTATATACATAATGACATTAATACATATATAAAAATTCAAATTGAGACAACAATAAAGTGTATATACATGAAAGTGTGAACATATATGGGGTGTATGTACATAGAGTGATACATTCTGCCTATGTACAAGCTGAAACGTAGGTGCAAGGTAGCATTCTAGCCTACCTATTTTCATCCTACTAGTTGTGCATACTATGTCTGTGTACGTAGATCAAGGAACCAAGATCCTACTGGGAGGTGTTCAGCCAATACTCAGAGTAGCAACCTGTCTGGCTATCTCCTCGTATTCGTTCAACCCCCTAAGTACAGTGTCAAATATGTGAATCCATTTACACTCACGGTAGTTAAGGATATTGGAGAAATTCCCACCCCTCGGGTTCCTCTGAACTTTTTCAATGACCCACCATTTTAGGCTCTCAGCCGAGTGCCTAAAGGTGGTGAAATGTTCTACCAGTGGGGCACCTTGTACCCCACAACGTATTCTACTGCAGTGTTGTAAGACACAGGTTTTAACTTTCTGCGTGGTTTGCCCAATATACAGAAAGTTACAGGGGCATGAGATGGCATATATAACCCCTGAGGAGTTACAGTTGGTGTGATCCCTCATGGTGTACGTGTAGTCATTATGTTTGAAAGTCTTGATCTCCTTAGTCATTGGGCAAGCTTTACAGCCCCCACACTTAAAATGACCCTTGATGGGAGTTATGTTCCATAATGGTAACTGGATACTGACGGGTTTCGGTGGAAGTAAAGATTTTACCAAAAAGTCTCTGAGGCTTTTCCCTTTTCTAAAGGCATGCATAGGGGGGTCCGGTATACCCAGGTCGTCAGCAACCAGGTGCCAGTGTTTATTCACAGTTTTACGAATGTCATTGCTCTTGGTGCAATAAGTCGTGACACATGTCAATCGGTCCTGTGTGTGGGAATTTTTGTTTTTAGGTTCTCACGCGGGAGATTGCAGTGGACATGCACCCCATCGCTTATTCTGGGTGCCCCCTTCCCCTATAGGGAGTGTACTTACTCAAGTGTTACACTAGAAGTCATATGTTATTGAAATACCACCGATGAGGCATCTTCATAGGCACATGCAACTTCTCGCTATGAGCTCTTTATATAGCCTCCTGCCGGCATTGTCCCCACATGATGCAAGCCTTGTATTAGTGCATATTTCACAACTGCTGATATCGCTTCAGTTTATCAGCTGTCATCCCGCTTTCTGGCATCCACCCTGGGCCTCTGCATTGGAGCCTTGAGCTCGGGGCTCCTCTGATGACGCGCGAGGGAGGAACGTGCAACGTGCACGTCTCCCCGGCTCATACCGGCTTATAAACGAAAGCCCTCTGCCAGTTCTTCCTTGCACTTGAACTTGGCAGAAGACGTTCATCGAGGCGTGCGGCGCCCGGCTCCATTCATACAAGGTAAAAATCTGGATTCACTGCCCTTACTCTAAGGGTCACCTTGGCAGCTCGATCCTTCCACTATTTCCTTTTTAAATCGCTCTCCTTTACTTGTAGGTCTGGACAGAATTACTCAGATGTCTGACCATTTTACTAAATAATCCACGGTTTTAAATACCGCTGAGGACTTCACAAGGTGGGCCCTCTTGAGTGGATTTCAGCTCACCACTATGGGTGAGTGTCTAATCAGTGTAATTACATACCTTGCGCCACCTTGTAGTCTCAATTATTATCTAATCTTAGAATTGGTTTCCCACAGAAAACCCTGATTGAGTCACTCACTACTCAAGCTCCAGTGGGATTTCTGGGATGCCCTTGTGGCACCAGTAGTAGGTCAGTATTATACCACCACACCATTATTTCTCTTGCATTAGACACCAGGCGCAATACAACTAATGCACAGTTGATCTCTCACTTCTAGGTTGCCCCCTGTCCCCCTTCGTCCTGAGGAAGACTCGCAGCTGAGGTACAAGTCACCCTCTAAGCACAAGTCCAGTCGAAACGTCGACGCACCCCACCCACACAGGGCCTGTATCATATTCCATCCCCTTCCATTGATGTTGCATTTATGCATTTTACGAAGATATATATAAAAAATGTTATAAATAATCTGTTTTGGACAGGCCTTTTTGTACTGGTCTCTTTACCAGTCCATTGCCAAAGCAAATAAAATGGACAATCTCTAAATACCTGTGACTATTCACTTTCTCTACCCTTTCACCAGCACACCCATTCTTCCCCTCTTTTTTCCTTGAGCAACCTGTGTATCAAATTAACTTTGATATGTTTTAAGTATATGTAATTAAATATACTGTACTTAAACAACTCTTGGTGTTTTTTGGCTGACATTGACTATATGTTTTGAACTATGCTATCTTGGATAGCAAGGTATGTTGTTGTGTTTAATTTGGTATTCGTTACTAGTGTTTGACTTATCAAGCTACACACATATGATAAATTACAATTCATTTCTGCTTTAAAGCAGTCACGGACCACCTGTTTCATTACCGCATTGTACCCAGGTCCAGTGGCGATTATTGGGTTACCCCATTATTTTGTAATGTATCAGTTTGAAGGCACTTGTATGTGTGGTGCAGGCGCTCACAAAATGATGCCACTAGCCAGGTCATAGGCATTTTTTCTTAATTAGGCATGCTGCACAGCATTGGGCATGCTGTACAGCATAGCTAAAAACCATTGACAAAGCCAATAGGTCCCAAAGGCACGGCCTATTGGTTTTGCAAATGTTTGGTTTTAAGACTGCCCTGCAGAAGCGCACGTGATCTGGGCCTTGGTTGTCGAAGGGAGAGTCAAGCTCGGCTTGTTGCTTTGTTGAACCTGAGATCCGAGTGTGCCCAACAGTCTTCAGGCGATGATAACGGTAAGATAACTCTGCTGGTTAATTCTCTTGCTGTAAAGAACTATGTTCTGTCTAATATCAGCTTCGCTACTTTATGAAGTAACATATCGGGTTAATGTTCCTGCTGAAAAGCACAACTTGCTATATGTAGATCACATGTTTGTATTGTATGCAGATCGCTCAGTGGATTACTGCTTTTGTCACAGAGATCCTTTTGTTACTTGCAGTCCATAAGTTACAATCCTTCTCATACAGCAGAGTGAATTATGAACCAGCAGGAAAGAGCTGCATGCAAACTGCAAGACATAGGTTTAGAACCTTGTTTTTTCCCCTCAATCTGTTGTTGTTTCAGGATTGTTAAAAGGGTTTCTTTGGGCAGGATCAAAGTCTTATTAGCGCATACAACCACTGCTTTACTTTTTAAATCCTTTGTCTTTCTCCAGACCAAGTGCTCTTAACATATAGGGCCAGATTTACTAAGTGAACCGACCTATGGACTAATAGATTGGTTCGCAAACTTCTGACCTGTAGTGTAAATGTAAATCCATATTTGTAAAGCACGAACTACTCACCCTTACGGGTCTCAAGGCGCTGTCGTGGAAATTAAGTGAGCTATTGCCCAGAGTCACATGGTGCTGAGCTGAGCTGCCGCCAGAGCTGGGGATCAAACCCTGTGAGCCCTGTGCTCCGAAGTCAGCGGCCCTGGCCGCTGCACCACACCAATTCGACATCCTTCAGGAGTATTCATGAGGTAGTTCACATATTGTGGTCGATTACAATTCTCACTTGTCACAGGGATGGTGGCCTACAGGTGTCAGCAAACCACCATGTCTGTGACTGCTTTTAAATAAACCAATCCTGTTTTTTTAAAAATGCAGCCCATTGGTATGGATGATATTTGACTCCTACATGTTGTAACCGTCATTGTCTTGTGCAACATTCCCTGTACATTGATTTACATACGTGTATGATTTATAGTTTCTGTATGATACGTTTGTGTAACGTAAAGCGCTCTGAGATCCTAAATTAGAATGAATAGCAATTTTAAAGAAATTAAATAAATACATTTCTAAGTGCTATTTACATTATTTTTAGTGTAATTACTCATACAGGCAGACACATCTGGCATTCTTACAGTGCATGAGCTTCTCTTACATACAGGGCTTGAACAAAATCAAAAACCTGCCTCCAGGTAATAGTGTCTCCTAAGTAGTTGTGAAGTGGCACAGTGAGACCCTTGCACTGCCTTTATCCTCAGGGCTCTCAATCATTCCCAGACCCAGTCCCATGGAAGCAACTCATTTCACAATATGTACTATGCCAGAGTCATATGTTGTTTGAAAATAAAACTACAGAAACATATCATATGGAAAAATCTAATAATCCTAAGGAATGCAGGACGAGGTAAAGCATGTGAATGTAAAGCGGCACTGCTTGCTTTGCTGGCATGGATTGCCTTAGGCAATTGCAGTCATTGTTGAGAAATCGATGAATGCTTTAGTCTCTGAAGTTAAAAACATGAATGCAGGAAGACATTTCAACATCAGTTTTGGAACCGGTCCCACTTACGGCCCTGGTAGGGTAGATAGATAGATAGATAGATAGATAGATAGATAGATAGATAGATAGATAGATACCGGACCGGACTCTTCTCCGTAAGGACCCCTGGTGGGGTAGTAGGTGTGAAGGAGCTGCAGAGTCTCATGAGATTTCCCAGGTCGGAAGGGAGTGGGATGGGACACAAGGAGTGTTAACAGTGTCAGCAGAGTTGAGAGAGTGTTAGTGTTGAGATCTACGGGGGGAGGGTGTTGCCAAACCTTCTGGGAAAATGGGTCTTTTCCCTTTCTGCTCCAGGAGCCTTCATTCATTTGGACCCATCCAAAACCATCTCCTTCTTGCCAAGACTGGGAGCTTTAGTCTCGTCTTTGTTGCAACATAAAAGAAAACCAGATAGGACCTGTATAACCTTTAGTGCCAGATTATGTGGTTACGGTGAAGGACTATGGAGTAGAGGGCAGGGATTGGTCAGAGAAGGGGACTGTCTCATTTCTGGCCTCTTCAGTACATTTTAACTCAAGGTGTGTGGAGCTCTCATCTTTCTGCAGTGACCCTCGCAGCTATCAGAAAGGGCAGTTCTAGTCTTTGAAGTTTTCACATTGTCGCATCCCATTTATGCACATTTCTTTTGTGTTGAATTGTTTGTCACAGTGTTTATTTTTACTGCTGCCCCATACTATCATGAATGTCTTATAAAAGAGACTCGTTTTTCTGTTTGGATATCTTCAGGTAAGTAGATAGAATGCAAGCCTTGCAAACCAAGTCATGCTGAACTTACGTTAACACAAGGGCCATTTCATAATGTATGTATCTTTGTGTGGTGTTCATTCTGCAAGAAACGTCCAATGACATTCTTCTTTTGGAGTCACAGTGCTGAAAGAGTTTTATTGTTCCCGTTCTTAGACTTCATCTAGGTGGACCAGACCTCTACGCCTCTCCTGTTCCCACATCTCACGGTGTCCCTCATGGCTCCATCCTCGCTCCCATACTGTTCAGTCTATTTGTGGAGCCCCTGGGTGAAATGCTTACCACCAAATCACCGCTCCTCTTCTGTTCCTTCCCCTAAGGGTGTCCCCTGAGACATGAATCTCATGCAGTTCAATCTGTTTGTGGAGTCCCTGGATGAAATGCTAAGCAACCGGATCAGCGCTCCCGTCTGTTCCGTCACCTCAGGCTGTCGCCCAAGGCTCTATTCTTGCTCTCATTCTGTTCACTATATATATGTGGTGTTTCATCGGCCATGCATTTAACATTCTGGCCATAAAGTGCCACCATTCTACTGACAACATGCAGCTAAACCTCTGACTGAACTCTATTGATGATATATCATTTCTTGCAAAATGTATGGGTCAATTAAATAAATTAGATGTAACAATGCCAACTTGGTCTAAATCCTAATATGACTGAATTCCTATTACTAAGGAACTCTCCAACCCCAGCTCCAACACCAACGACATCCCACCTTCGCAAGACCTGTGCGACTCCCTTGCCACCTTCTTCCATCGCAAGATCACAGACATCCATGACAGCTTCAACACCACAACCGCCCCGACAACCACTGAGACCTCCGCCCCCATGACCACCATCCGCACCGACCGCCTGCTCTCCTGGACCAACATAAACGACGACGACACCATCAAAATCATGAACACCATCCACTCCGGATCTCCGTCAGACCCATGCCCACACCACATCTTCAACAAAGCCAGCACCACCATTGCACCCCATCTCCGGAAAGCCATCAACATCTCCTTCGAGACAGCAACCTTCCCGGAGAGCTGGAAGCACGCCGAGATCAACGCCTTACTCAAGAAACCCAAGGCGGACCCCCAGGACCTCAAGAACGTCCGGCCCATCTCCCTGCTCCCGTTCCCGGCAAAGGTCATCGAGAAGACCGTCAACAAACAACTGACCCGCTACCTCAAGGAGAACAGCATCCTGGACCCGTCCCAGTCCGTGTTCCGCAGCAACCACAGCACCGAAACTGTCCTCGTCGCCGCCACCGACGACATCAGGGCCCTGCTCGACAACGGAGAAACCGCGGCCCTCATCCTCCTGGACCTGTCAGCCGCCTTCGACACGGTCTGCCACCGCACTCTACGCACACGCCTCCACGACGCCGGGATCCAAGGCCCTGGACTGGACCACCTCCTTCCTCTCCGGCAGAACACAGAGCGTCCGCCTCCCCCCTTTCCGCTCCGAAGCCACCGAGATCATCTGCGGCGTACCCCAGGGCTCATCCCTCAGCCCAACGCTGTTTAACATCTACATGGCACCGCTCGCCCATGTCGCCCGTCTGCACGACCTCAACATCATCTCCTATGCCGATGACACCCAACTGATCCTCTCCCTCACCAAGGACTCCCACACCGCCAAAACCAACCTCCATGAAGGAATGAAAGCCGTCGCCGAGTGGATGAAGAACAGCCGACTGAAGCTGAACTCGGACAAGACGGAAGTCCTCATCCTCGGCTCCACCCCCTCGGCCTGGGACGACTCCTGGTGGCCGACCGCACTGGGAACAGCTCCAACACCCACCGACCACGCACGCAACCTAGGGTTCATCCTCGACTCTACCCTCTCTATGTCAAAGCAGGTCAACGCTGTCTCGTCCTCCTGCTTCAACACCCTCCGCATGCTCTGCAAGATCTACAAGTGGATCCCCACCGAAACGAGAAGAACGATCACCCAGGCCCTCATCAGCAGCAGGTTGGACTACGGAAACGCCCTCTACGCAGGAGTCTCGGCCAAACTCCTGAAACGACTTCAACGCATTCAGAACACCTCCGCACGCCTGATCCTCGACATCCCTCGCCGCAGCCACATCACACCCCACGTGAGAGACCTGCACTGGCTCCCCGTCAACAAGAGGATCACCTTCAAGCTCCTCACCCACGCACACAAGGCACTCCACAACACCGGACCAGCGTACCTCAACAGACGACTCAGCTTCTACACCCCCACCCCCCAGTTTCGCTCCGCCGACCTCGCCCTCGCCACAGTTCCCCGCATCCGAAGAGCGACCGCCGGCGGCAGATCGTTTTCCCACCTCGCCGCCAAGACCTGGAACACCCTCCCCATCCACCTACGGCAGACCCAAGACCTGCTGACCTTCAGAAGACTCCTCAAGACCTGGCTTTTCGAGCAGTAGCAGCATTTCCCCCCCCCCGCCAGCGCCTTGAGACCCTTGAACAAACAATTGTCAAAATATCTAAACTCCGTAAATGCCCTAGACCACTCACAGTATGGGTTCCGGGAACAACATGGAACCGAAACAGCTCTGATCATGGCAGCGGAAGAACTCAGGAGTGTACTGGATGCTGGAGGGAAGGCTGCCTTGATCCTTTCGGCGGCCTTCGACACGGTAAACCATGGTACACTCCTGACCCGACTAGCCGAAGTAGGAGTCCAAGAGACGGCACTTAAGCTTCTATCCTCATATCTAACTGATAGAACTTTCTCAGTTAGATTAGGAGATGCCACTTCCAAACCTTTTAATTCACCTTGTGGCGTACCTTAGGGGTCTTCGTTAAGCCTCACCCTTTTTAATGTATATGTTGCCCCATTAGCGGCTATAATAAGGAACTGTGGTTTCCTACCAGTCTCCTATGCGGACGATACTCAAATTGTGGTAGCAGTCTCAAACAACACTGATGAGACAGCAGGCAGATTCAGTAATTGCATGAGTCAGATTACTCACTGGATGCAATATAACTGCCTGAAATTGAATGGTGACAAAACCGAGGTTATGTTGCTTGGGACAGATATGAATTTCTGGTCCCCAAAATGGTGGCCAGACAGCCTAGGCGACTGCCCATTCCCAGTGGACAAAGTTAGAAACTTGGGAGTGCTACTGGACAACAAACTATCTTTGGGCGCCCAGATAAACAAACTATCCTCCTCGGTGTGGTACATCCTCAAACTAATAAAGAAACTAGCACCATTTATCCCCCAAGATTCCTGTAAAACATTAGTAACTGCACTGGTCTTATCCAGGTTGGATTACGGGAATGCACTGTATGCAGGGTTACAAATTCAACATTTAACAAAATTACAGCGCCTACAGAACACTGCAGCAAGGCTGGTGCTGGACATTCCCAGATATGAACCAGTCGCCCACAGATTAGGAACACTCCATTGGCTACCTATTGAAAAAGGATCAAGTTCAAGTCAGTCTGCCTGGCCTACAAAGCCCTTCACGGAATAGGATCCCACTTTTTAAAAACTCATTTGAAACCATATGAGCCATCGAGGAGACTGAGATCAAGCCAGGCAAAATTGATTCAGGTTCCTAAATTTAAGCAAGTCAGGTGGGGAGGGAGAAGCTTCCTCCTACAGGCAGCTAAGACTTGGAACCTTCTCCCTGTTACAATTAAAAACAGCACATCGCTACTTTCATTTAGGAAGGAGGTGAAAACATGGCTGTTTACTTCGTAGTTTGGTATCATTCTCCGGCAGACCTAGTCTTTTACAATGATTAGCGCCAAGACGCCCTTGGGCATTCGTGCGCTTTACAAATTTGCAAATCAAATCAAATCACGGGTATGTAGTGCGCTTTACAAATGCTCTGATTGATTGATTGATTATGCTTCTCAGACAATCACTTCTTGACTTCAAAATGGCTTATCTCCTTTTCAGAGCTTTAGCTTTCAGCTGATTTTGTGTGTCCCTGTTTCTGAAAGTTTCATGTATAATTCAGTACTGTGTGGCATCCTGAGGGGTTGAATTAACCGGAAATGGACAACAAATTCAAAGGCTGTACCAAACAGGGGACCTCAAAGTTTGTTTTGCCTGGGACCCCAAAAATCCGTAAGACAACACTTCTTTAACATTCTTGTATTCCTGACAATGTCATTTATTTTCTTGATTCCTGCCAAATGTTTTCGGTCCCTGGCCAGTTATGTTAAATACCACAACCAGTGGGCAGGCCAGAAAACTTGGAGGCCTAGCCAAGCCAGAGGTGAGCCCGAGCTGAGGAGGCCACTGTGCAAGTTACAAATGTAGTAGCTGCATTCTAAAAATGGCACATCTATAAAGAGCGCACAAGTAAGTACAGAATACTCAAAATATCATGTATTTCTCCACAAAAGAACATTCTTTACCCAATATCTGAGTGAGTGTGCTTGTGGTGAACGGCAATTCATTGCTACTTAACTTTCCGCAATAAAGAAGAAAAAATCAAATAACATATTTCCAACTTTCTATGGTTTGGGTGAACTGGAGTTGAAGGCAACTTTGTTGACTTGAGCAGGGTATCCCACTCTAAAGTTGTTACTAGGACATTTCTAAGTCATTGCCAGTAGGCCTTGATAATGGGACAATACCGAACCATAGGGTAGACGCCTGTATTCAGGTTTAGGCATCTGGGGCATGTTGGGTGTGAGCGGTTACACGATTTGTTTAACCGTTCAGGCGGAAGCTGTGTTCTGCGTATAAATAAAACTGAATTTTATGTATTTAAATCTCGTATTCCTAGGTACTTTTGTGTGCATTCCATTATGTTGTTCCACTCTTTATCTATTAGGTCCTTTCCTAGGATCTTTCCTATTTTATTCCGATCAGCGCCTTGAGACCCTCACGGGTGAGTAGCGCGCTTACAATTCCCTGATTGATTGATTGATTGATTGATTTGAAGCTAGCTTAGGGTATTGCTTCTTTGGTCATGGTGCTCAGCCTCTTGTACAGCCAAGCAACTACGTACTTACTAGCTCCATTTGTGAGCATTGCTTGTAATAGAGCATGTCTTCGTTACTCCTCTATACTATTGTCATTGTTTCTACAGAACATAGCATTGCTATTATTTGGTGAGAGTGAACAGTAAAGAACAATACACCAGTTATTAGGGTCTTATCGAAAAACAAAGAAATATATAAAGACAGCATAAAAAGCCGAAATCAGTGTGTTTTATCATGAAGTGAGCAACCTAAAATCAATATCACAAAACGCTGACGTCCAACTGAGTGAGGTACCTCATTATTGACCTGCAAGAACCAATGAGTCGATTTAGGGCCAGATGTATGACCATTGGCATTAGCGACTCGCAAATTGCAAAAAATTGCGAGTCGCAATTTGTGAGTCGCTAATGCCAATGTACAACAGTGTCAGAGACACTGTTTGCGATTCCCAATGGGGTTGCAAATTGTATGCCTCATCAATATTCATGAGGCACTCTCGATTTGCGACCCCATTGGGAATGGCTGGCCCTCCAAGGTATGGTGGCCTGCTGGGCTCAGCAGACCTCCATGTCTGGGACTGCTTTTAAATAAAGCAGTTTTTTTTTTTAAATGCTGCATTTAAAAAAAGAAAAATGAAACGTTTTTGTTTCAGTTTTTAAGGGCAGGTAGTGGTCCCTGGGGCCACTGCCTTCCCCTAAAAAATATTTTCCCCTGCATTCACAAAGGGGATGGGGTCCACTGGGGACCCCTTCCTTTTTGCAAGTGCTTTACCACCCTCTAGAAGAGGGCGGTAAATTGCGAGTGTTTTGCGAGCGTAGCGAGTCGCTATTAGGAAGGGATGCCCTTGGAACACCCCTTCCTAATAGTGAGTCGCAAATCTTATTTAGCGAGTCGCAAATAAATTGCGACTCGCTAAATAGGGTTTGTACATGGCCCATTGGTATTTTTGCATGCGCAAACGGGTCGCAAACCCATTTGCGCATACAAAATGGGTCGTACATCTGGCCCAGAGTGTTTTGCAGACAGGAAATTCTGTCGCAAATGCAGCAGATTACTATGTTCACCAAAACCTCGCCTCCTGCCTCATTTTGAGACAGGGGGACCTCAAGTTTTCCGTTGACAAATCCCTTTTTGGTGACGTTGATGGAAAACTTCCTGCATTGTCCTAACGGAGTTGGGGCAGTCAGAGGAAGGACATCAGACTGCCCCTCCAAATTAAGGTGGATGGTACCTTTTTTCCCTGTGTTTGACTGCCATGAAAACCTGGTGCTCGGGGACCGAAAAGAAATAATGACCACCACACCCTAGGAGACAACTCCCAGTGTGTGGTAGGTCATTAGTTTTTTTGTTGTTCTGAAACAAACTCCTGCTTTGGAAGTTTCTTTCTAAAAAACAAAACAGTTTAAAAGTTTGGTGAACACCCATCAAAACCAACAGCAGTTGTCCACTGATGCACATTGGTTCTGCCCATTTAGTCCACCAGGATTTTTTGCTTTTGACTAGCTGGTTTTCGGACCTTTACTGTAGGTGAGTGTCACTACCTGAGTCTCTCTCACAGTAAATTCACAGTAACTGGACTGAGTGTGTTTATCGCCAATACCTACCTTTTAAGAGATGGCCGCTGCTGTCCAACTAGAGTACGAGCCACTGGGCTGGATACACATGTGCACATGTGTGTGTGTAGGTGTGCTACCTACGCATGTGAGACTCCTGTCGTGAAAAGTCTAGTAATGGCACACAGGTAGCCTGGTGCAGAAGGGACTCCGCAAGGATTGTAGGTGACATGGGGTAGGCCTTATATCTTTAGTGGGCATTCACAAATAGGTTAGTAGGGCAGCAGCGATTTCTTTATTAGACTGTGGGGGCTTTGGCCCCCTGGTTTTTTTGTTGCCTCCAGGCCCCATATTAAATGTTTACTTTTTATTTATTCAATTTTTTATTAGCTGCAGTGAGTGGGATGGCCCCAGCAAAGTTTGCCATTTTGCTGGAGAGTGAAGGCGGGCGGAGTCGGACATGGGGGGTGCAGCTTAAATAATTGACACAGGTTCAGAGGTTGAGTGCTGATCCAGCGCGGCTAATATAAATTTCTCCTTAGGACACAAATCCAGGTCAAACATTCACGTCAATTAAACCATATGACGGTGGGGCCCATGACACCACATATCATACATTCATTTGTTCACTGGATTACACACCAAGGAGAAAATGTGTTGCTGGGGGAACGGGATACCTTGTTAAATTTGACAGAATAACACCTCAGACATTATATACATCAACTTTGATCCTGTCAGTTCTAAACATCAAGGTATTCCGCTCTTTGGTCGATGGACCAACTAGTAGAATAAGTTGATGGTGATTAAGACCAGCTCAATCACTCTGAAACTTATTAAACTTTAAACTTATTAATGAACTTAAAGAACCACAGACTCATTTTAAGTTTAGAATGAAATTTTATCTAATTTCTCAATTGCACGGGTGAGATTCTTTGTTTATTAATCACTTTTAATACATTAATAACATTTATATGAAAAGCTCTAATAAAGAATTGAAAATTATGCATTACCCATTTGGATGCAGATAAGAATGGTTCACCAAAAGAAGATAAACCGCAGATCACAGAATAGATCTCCCAAACTGACTGTCCCGCTAAAGGCCTCCTCGACCGGACCTCCCATACAGCTTTCCCGCATCGATCTCGTTCCTTCCCCAGTCAAGTTCGAAGTCCAAAAATGACAAAGTCCTTTCGTAATATTGAGGTGGAAAAATGGAAAATAGGACATCAACGGCAGCAGTAGCATCAATAGCAGCGGCCACAGCAGCAGCAAAAGGAGCAACCCAAAAAGAGCAGCTCAAAGAAGCAACCCAAAAGAAGCAACCCCTCCCACATAAGAGTAGTCCCTCTTATACCCTACTTTCTAGCTTACTATACAAAATGTTGCAATCCTTAGGGGCAAGAATCACGCTAATTGGTCCATTCGAGGGGTGGTGATGGTCACCTCATCGCCCTACTTGTTCAAACTGGTTTTGGGGACAGTTAAGCGTTCAATGAGTCTCATGACCTTTGGGTAAAAGCAGTCCAATTTGTTCATTCATTTTGTTGCAATCCCTATGGTCACAATTTAGTTAGTCCATTGTCGCTCAGTACTTTTCTCTTCTATTCCCACGAATACGTGCTGAGTCTTTCTTGGCACCCTCCTTATGGTAGGTCAATACGACCTTGACATCTCTCACTCCGTGCTCAGGCTGCACCCACGTGATCTGCTTCCTCTATTTCTTCCGCCTAGAGGCCATCTTTGGCTTTTCACGTGACCTCATCTGTCTCGGCAGCCATTTTCGCAGCATGGCCTAACAGGCCCGAACGAACTATCATAAGAACAAACACAACCAAAATTAAAACAAAGAAAATAAGCCTTTCTGTTGACCACCCGCCATTCTAAAGACCCGTGTTAGGTGTTACCTAGCAGAAGCGACATTTAAAGCCATTTTACTTACCATCTGCATTCTCTGCCTCAATACAAATCTACTACATAGCATAAATCATGCGATTTTACTCTAATAAGTACGCAAATCACAATATTAGGTTAATCAACTTTACAATTGTAAATAAATTAGATTTTGCACAAAATTGCGGGTTACCCTTATGTAGTGTTTACTAAAAGTGCATTTGTTGATTACTTCATGCTCCATCAAACAATTAGTATCATTAATTTATTAAAGCTCATTAATTTTCCAAGGGGGGGTACAAATTATTTTATTTACCCTGCTCCATCAATTCCCCCCTTTGGTGATTTTTAATATCACCACAAAAACCCTATTCTACATTTTATCAGGTAAAATGTTTCTTGTCCACTTGCTTTCTTGTTAGTTCATACAACGGTGTTTTTCTCATCTTGTCTTTTAGACCTTTTGTACATGTTCTCTTTTAATTCTTCTAATTCTATTTCTCCCATCTCCCGTTCTCTTTCTTTATTTTTCTCATTTTCTCTTTTTACTCTATTTTGTCTTTTTCTTCTTTTAATACATACGTATGCTAATCTCACTAATAACATTATTAATATTATCACTGTTACTGATATTAGTATCTTCCCAATAAGAGAACTACCTATTTCTGTGAACCATCTTTGCATTGAGGAAAAACTCTTTCCAAGTCTCTCCCAAACACCTTCAACCTCCAGTGGAGCAATTTCTTTGTGCAAATCAGTAATATTCTTTATATACTTCTGTATATTCTCACTTTTATCTGGAATGTAAGTGCAACAATGTTGGACTTTCAGCATTCCACAGACTCCACCCTCTTTTGCCAAAAGAATGTCAAGGGCAAGTCGATTTTGCATTACCATAGCTCTCATGGCAACCATTTCGGTATTTACCATCAAGAACCCTCCAGCAGTATTCGTTGATAAACGATCTACCACTGTGGACAATTTCCGAATCTTGTATGCATTCAAAGATATACCCACTGCTGGTATCAAAGCTCCAAAAATGTCACCTACTATTTCTGAGAAGCTTTCCCTTCTCCTACGTGTTAATGTTTTACCTATCTCGTGTATTCCTTTCGTTCCTCTCTCTACGTGAAAAATCTTTGGAAAGACCAGGCCTAGGTAACACGTTCCGTACCAATGGTCCGGCAACCTATAATAAGCTCTATTTCCGCAAATATAATAGATCCATGGAAATACTGGATCTTTTCCTCCTTTAAATCCCCATCCCCCTAGAATTATATATGTATCTCGGCACTCACTAGAACCCACGAAATAGTTATCATACATAGTCTTACTTCTACTAATACACAATTTTCCCTGTTGGGTTCAATCCAGAACCATAGCTGCATTTGTTTCTCCTTTGTCATGATTTTTCTCTTCAAACGCCCAAAGTGGTGTTTTTGTCTCTTCTTCTGCTACCTTTCTTTGACACTTAACTCTTCTGTTTTCTACCATATCCAAGAAAATCTTTTCCTCTTTCTTTAGTTCACAGGTAAGATTATGTCTAACTATATACTCTAATGTTAAATCTTTGTTTTCTAAGAAAAATTCTCCAAACATTTTTGCAACTTTCACCTTATTTAGTTCAGGGATTACGGGAACTTTCGCAAAAACAGTTTCTATGTCAGTGTAATAATATTCTAATCTACCTGTTTTATAAAATAAACTAGCTAGAACGCTACAAGTTATCCCATATGTCAAAGGAAGGTGATGATAGGTCACACCTTCTGTGACAGACGCAGGTAACTGCATACAGACATAACAATCTCTCACATCCATTGTCTCCACATATTCATACAATAGCTTTGTGAAGACATTCTTGGAGAAATCAGTTATGGACCTATCCCTATGTAAATCAGTACAATCTACTAATGCTGCAGTGTTTTGTATGATAGCTTCTTTATCCTTATTCGTGTTATTCCCTATTATGGATGTTTTTTCTACAACTAACCTAAGTGGAATTATTATTGCTAAAATAAGCCAGATAAACATTAGCAAACCTGTACAATAAAAACACATTCTACACCACCTACGTAGAAACTCACATCTAGATCTTCTATTCTCAGTGTCTACCATGTTGTACTATTATCTAGCTATATATATATATATATATATATATATGTACAGAAAATGTGTCACCACACCTCAGAATGACCTTTCAACCACTCTACCCTTTACTTTGTCTCGTTTTGGTGCTTTCTTCAGCTCTTTTCAGAACTCTTTCTCGTCTTGTTCGGTTTTGGTGTCCAGTCCGGGTTTCTTTCTTTGTCTTTTCAGTTTTGGTGCAATTCACTTTCACCCATTGGTTTACAGCTTTCGTCTGGGCTTTCGTGACTGTTATCCTCTTCTTTAATGTCAGTCAATGCGATGTATAGCCACTCAGGTGACTTATATTTCAAGTTAGGTCTCTTCACTCTCTTTGATTTCTGTGATTGTCTTTCACTTTGTTTTCCTTGTCCTTTTTGACTAGTTATTTCATTTACTTGTTCCGCATTATCTTTGTTCAAATTTATTATCTTGTATCTCAGTCTTTTAACTTCGTGGGGCCAATTGTCTCCTTTTCTTGGCCTTTTTAGTTCGTTCTCCTTTTCCCCTCGTTCAGCTCTCCAAGTTCTCTTTCTTGGTCCAATTCTTTGTTTCCTTTCTTCTTCACTTTCTTCTGATTCTGTCTCAGACCTTACTTCACTTCCTCTAACCTTGAACCTTATGATCTCAGTTTCTTTGTCTGAATCTGAACCTTTTTGTGACTCTTCTGTTGGGACATTTGATTCTATCCCTCCTCGATTGTCTTCCCCATTTATATTAATCTTTTTATCTGAATCTAAATTTCCCTGTGTTTCTTCTATTTGTTGATCTGTCCCTATTACTCCTCGGGTTTCTTCCGCTTCTTCCCCTATCTCTCTGTCTGAATCTAAGTCTCCTTCAGTTAACTCAACTATCTCTGGAGGAATTCTTCCATAACTTGTACTTGGCTGTTCGCTGTCACTGTCTTTTTGTTCAGTTTCTTCGGTTATAATATCAGTTCTTTTATTTCTTGTTTTTCTCTTTTGTCTTTCACCAGATTCAGGTTGGTCTGTTTCAGATGCCGAACTGATATCCGATATTTCCAGATGTCGACTTACAGGTCGAGCTTCAAGATCTGGAACTCTGATCGTTTCAGTTTCTTCTTCAGTTGTCAAACTGGTACCTAATTCTTCCAGATGTCGACTTACAGGTCGAGCTTCAGGATCTGGAACTCTGCTTGTTTCAGCTTCTGCTTCGGATGCTGAGCTGTATCCGATATCTCCAGATGTCGACTTACAGGTCGAGCTTCAGGATCTGGAACTCTGATGGTATGACTGGCATGAACCCAATTTTTCATACCTGCACATTTCACTGCAGTTGTTGTCACCAGGATCACTTGACGTGGCTTATCCCAGCGAGGAACCAAACAGTTTCTTCTTCTGTGGACTTTTATGCGGGCCCAGTCTCCTGGACTCAAATCATGAGCTGGTTTTCTTTCAAGAGTGGTCGCATCCGGTCCAACCTGATGAAACACAGAATGTACCACATCAGCCAATCCTTTGCAATAGTCCAATACGAGATCATCAGTTATAGTCAGCAGTTTGTTGACAGGTACATGTGCTTGTCTCATTGCTCATCACATGATTATTTCATGAGGACTCAGACCTGTTTTTCTGTCAGGTATGCTTCTGATGGTCATCAGCACCAATGGCAGGGCATCTGGCCATTTGAGTCCTGTGGCATGACACATTTTCCCTAACCTATTCTTTATTGTTCCATTTACTTGCTCTACTACTCCAGAAGCCTCTGGTCTGTAGGCACAGTGCAATTTCTGTTGAATGTCAAGTGCTTCACATATCAATTGGATTAGTTCATTTTGGAAATGTGTTCCTCTATCTGTTTCGATCGTTACTGGAAATCCATATCGTGGAATGAATTCTCTCAGTAGGAGTTTAGCTACTGTAACTCCATCATTCCTTCTTGTCGGATAGGCTTCCACCCAACGAGAAAACAAACAAACGACCACAAGGACATATTTCAATCTATTGCTCGGGGGCATTTCAATAAAATCTAGTTGCATTCTGGTAAAAGGAACTCCTTCACGTCCTATTGTTCCCAAACTCACTACTGTTTTCCTTCCAGGATTTATCTGTTGGCATGTAAGACATCTTTGACAGAGACTTTCAGCTATAGCTCTAAATTTCGGGTTGTACCAAATCTGTCTGAAAAGTCTGATCATGGCATCCCTACCAATGTGAGCTTGTCCATGGTACATCCGTGCCATATTAGAGATCATGCTATCAGGCATAACTGGTCTTTCATCTCTATAAACCCAAACTTCATCTTCCTCTCTTTGTCTGCAACCTGCTTTTATCCAACCATCTTTCTCCTCTTCATCTGCTTCTTCCTGCAATTGCCTTACCTCATCCCAGGTTTCAACCGTGTTAGTAAACAGCAAGGGACATGAAACATTCTCTTTTTCTCTTCTCCTATTCAATGAGACCACATTTCTGGCACAGTATTGAGCTATTTCATCTGCGAATTGGTTTCCCACTGTAATATAATCAGTTCCATTTTAGTGTGCAGCGCATTTTACCACTGCAATCTGTTTAGGCAGCTGTATCGCCTCAAGCAATTTCTTCACAAACTCACCGTTCCTAATAGGAGTTCCTGCAGACGTCAAGAAACCTCTCTGAGACCAGATCTGTCCGAAGTCGTGGACCACTCCGAAGCCATACTGGCTATCTGTGATCACTGTAATTCTGAAGTTCTTTCCCAGTTTGCACGCTTGAATCAAAGCAATCAGCTCAGCCACTTGGGCTGAACGTATCCCTCTCAAACGAGATGCATTCATTATAGCTGCCACTGTACACACAGCATACGCAGCACTTAAAACTCCTTCACTTGTTCTCAGGCATGACCCGTCCACAAACATCACATAATTTGATTCTTTTAATGGCTCATCCTTAATATCTGGGCGAGGCTTTGTGCAAAATTCAAGCACATCCAAACACTTATGATCAACATCATCTTTGACTCCTACATCTACTTCATCTGGCAGTGAAGTTGAAGGATTCACACTTGTGCATCTATCAATGGTTCAATAATCTGCACTCAAAATCACTTTTTCGTACCTAGTCAGCCGACTATGTGTCATGAATTGGGTTTTGGTTCTAGTCAGAAGGATTTCAACAGAGTGTGGCACATACACTCTCAGTGGATACCCCATCACAATGCCTTCACTCTGTTCCAGACTCACACAAGTAGCAGCTACTGCTTTCAGACATCCAGGCAATGCCTTTGCTACTGGGTCTAAAACAGCTGAAAAATAAGCAATGGGTCTTTTCATTTTTCCATGCCTTTGCACTAACACTGAAAGTGCACATCCATCTCTCTCACTACAATACAGCTCAAATTCTTTTTCATAATCAGGCATTCCCAATGCTGGTGCCTCACACAACCTTGTTTTCAGTTCTTTGAAAGCCTTCATTTCCTCCTCATTCAACTCAATCGGATCTCTGACATCCCTTTTTGTCAATCGCTGTAAAGGTTTTGCAATTAACGAGAATCCACTTATCCACTGTCGACAATAACCAACCATTCCAAGGAACATTCTCACCTCTCTCTGTGTCATCGGGGCTCTCATTCCTTGGATAATCCTTATCCTTTCTGTCGTCACCTTTCGCATCCCTTTCTCAATCTTATGACCTAGGCACTGTACCTCCTGTTGACAAAATTGCAGTTTTGACGGGGACACTTTGTGCCCTCCTTCTGCCAAATGATTCAGTAAAGCAATTGTGTCTGTAACACATGCTTCTTTAGTCTTTGATGCCACTAATAGGTCATCAATATATTGGACCATCACAGATTTTTCAGGCATTTTTAAATCTTCCAATGATTTCTTTAGGATCTGATTAAAGATTGAGGGACTTTCTGTATACCCTTGAGGAATTCGGCACCATGCCAAAATACGCTCTCCGAACCGGAACGCAAATAATGGCTGGCTGTCTGGGTGTAACGGAATAGAAAAGAATGCATGGCACAAATCAATAACTGTGTACCATTCTGCATCATGTGGAATCTGATAAAGTATTACAGCGGGGTTTGGCACAATTGGACAACAAGGGATAACGATTATTTACCTTTCTCAAATCCTGCACTATCTATATATGTCCCATTCGGCTTTTTCAATCCCATTATAGGTGAATTACATGGGCTACTCATTAATTCTTTCAAAATTCCTTGTTCAATCATCTTATTAACTACAGGTGTTATTCCTTCAATAATTTCTGGCGTTAATTTGTACTGTGGAGTATTCGGGTAATTTGTTCCTTCCCTTACAGTAATTTTTACAGGGTCTACTCCTCTCATTAGCCCAATGTCTTCGCCTGTGAAATCCCATACATCAGATCTGACTATTCCTTTCAATTCAATTGGGATTTTCTCTGCATCAAACACAGGAAACATGTCATTTACTCCTGGTTCTAGTTCTGCCATTGTCATTTTATATAGGACATCTTCATCTGGTGTCTGGAAAGCAATACCATCTGGGGTACAATAGATGGTGCAATTCATTTTACAAAGCAGATCGCGTCCTAGCAAATTTACATGACTGCAATCACATACCACAAACCGATGCATTTCTTTGAATGGTCCAACTTTCACCTCTACTGGTTTGGTAAGTGGTGCTTTAATCTGTTGGTTTGAAACACCTACAACTTGGATATATTCTCCTGAGAGAGGAAGGTTTGGAATTTCCACTGATCTAACAGTAGAACGGGTAGCTCCAGTGTCCACAAGGAATGTAACATTTACACCATTCACTTCTCCATCCACAAATGGACCTGACTGATCTACCTCTAGAGTTGCGCCAAGCACGTACTCTTCCTCCTCTCCTAGGCACCGGCATAAACTTTCATCCGATTCTTTTCCATCCTGCCGTAACCAATACTGCGACACTGCAGCTGCGCACGGCAATTTTGTTACCTGCTCTCCTCCGTAGAAGCCTGCCTCTGCACTGTATCTCCGGGGATTTACACTCTTTGGAAGAGGTGGTTGTGGCACCTGACTCTGTTGAGTAACTACCTGCAGTTGTTGTAACTCACCTCATTCTGCACCTGTGGATTTAATGGTTGATTTTCCATATTAGCTTTTGGAGGAAATTTACACTCGTTTCTCCAATGCCCTAACTTTCCGCAATTATGGCATGGCCATTTCTTTTTAGCCTCTTCTATACTCATTTGACCTTTTCCCTTACCTATATTCGGTTTGGATTTAGTCTGTCCTGCATCACTACTAGACTGATTATTCATTTGAGCCTCCTGTTTCTCTGCAACCTTTACTTGTGCCCACATCGCCTTTTCTTTTAGTTTGCGTTGTCTACACTCAATGTCATCACTACAATATTTTGCATACCTTAGTACCTCATCTACAGTGCTATTCTGCCAACATAACATATGCTGCTTAATCATTTCACTTATTTCAGGTTTCAATCCATATACAAATCTATATACGAAATGACTCATGTCCTTTTCACTCAAAGTCTCATAACCACTATACTGTTTGAAAACCAAAAGCAACCTTTAATAATAGGCGTGTACAGATTCCTTACTTTCCTGAGTTGTTCTATCAATCTTTACCCAATCTGTCTCTTTCGGTGGAATCTTATTTTTCAAAAACGTGACAGCTTGTTCATACTTTCTCATTACTTCTGGACCTGGGGCTCCAGTTTTTGCATCTCTAGGATATTCTTCCTTCAGCCAGTCAATTGTAATCTTGCATTCTGTACCATAAATCTGCCGGTACAACAATTTCAAATAATCCATCCAGATCTTCCCGCAACACCTTTGAAACCTTTACAAATCTTTCTACCTGTCTATACCATTCTACGGGTTTCTCTCACAATCTTGGGAAGTCATTTGTAAATGACAATATATCTTGTCTGGACCATGGAACATGCACATAGCTACCTCCTGGAGTTTCTCTCATTGGATATTCCAGTACTATTGGTTCCTTTTCCTTCACCGGAAAAGCCAACAATGCTTTATCGGTCGTTCCCTCCTTTCTTCTTATCCACCTGCTCCTCCATCTGTCCACATCTCCCCATTTTCTCAATAACACAATCAGTTCCTTTATCTGGGTTAATCGTCCTGATGTGTTCAGATTTTCTATATCCTTTTCACTAAAGTCTACCCTGTACGGCTTCTGCAATCCTCTGATTTTTCCAAATTCTACTCCTAGTTCATTCGCTGTTTCTTCCAATTTTTCATGCAAATTCCTAGCTCTCCAAGTAACACTCTTGCACATAAACATGAGTTCCTCATCTTGGTAGGATTTCAATCTATCTGTACCAATAGTCCCTAAAATCAACTCTTCCATGTCTATTTTCAGTCTGATTACATCCAATGGTTGCAGTTCAGTATCTTTCTTCCGTAAATTCCTCATCCACTCATTTAATTCTTCTGGAGTCGGACCCACAGGGGTATTATTCATCTCTACCCAATTTGTACTTCTCTCTGGGGTCTCAGTTGCTGACTCGGTTCCCATAGGAATCCTATTTATCTGACTCTCATTAATCGTCAAATTTGTAGGTGGACTGGATCTATATGAGCCAACCAAATCTCTTGTCTCTCTAGTTTCTGGAATTATCCCTTCTCTCACTCTTTGCATATTCGAGTTCATTGGAATTGTCAAGGAATGCTCATCTATTCTTTGGTTTTCAAATACCGGTATTACTGGTCCTATTGTCACTGGCACAGTCACGGCTTCCATGTTCATGGTTAATTCTCTTATTTTCTCAGTCAATTCTCTTGTGGTTCTTGCTAACTCAGCTGTATTACCACTATCAGGCTTCACATTCTGTGGAGTTTCTAATTTTTCATAAGACCTATTTATTTCATAATTTCGTTCAGGGCTTTGATTCCTTACAGTTTCCATTGGTGGTGCATTTGGAGTCACCACCGCAGAATTCTGTTGATATGGAGGGGGTTTTCTATTTAAAATGTCTTCCAGCAACTCATCCTCTGTCTCACTACCTCCATACCCATACCTCTCTGTTACTGCATGTTTCTTTTTCTCCGTACGCTTTCTCCCTGTAACTTCTTCAACTGTTCTGACAGGAAACAAACCATCCGTCATATTAGCATACCTCCATCGTCTCATCCTGTCTTCATGATTCACTCCCCATACTCTTCCATGAACTAAACTATAATTCTTTGCACCTCTGTGTCTTTCTCTTTCATACATCTCATTTTCCCATTCACCTAACGCTTCAAACTGTGTTGGTCTAGGTCTCGGTTCAAGTTTCATCCTTTTCTCTCTTAAATTTCGAAGTACAGCTAGTGCTAAACGAACCATTTTCTGGAAACACCAATACTCCATCGTTCTGGGTATATTTTGCCCAATTTTCCAACCAAATGCAAGTATGATAGCCATATTTCAGCATCATATGAGAAGCTGGCGTTTTCGGCGGAGGAAGTATTTCTCCTTCCCGAGTCACTACCTTTTTGTCCTTCTTGAAAAAGTTTTTAATCTTCGCCATCCATGACGGTTTCTCTCTACCATACTCATAATAAGCGATATTGCACGATTCTTTCTCTCAAACAAACACACGAAAATTCTTCACTACTCTGTTCTTTCTACTGTTTGGCTATTCGGACCTATCCCAGCGCGTCTCACACTAACGCACCAATCCAAAAGCTCTACGTCACTCTCAAATGGCCAATACCAGCGCGTCTTCACACTAACGCACCAATCAAGAAGCTCTTGGTTTTCCCACAACTGGCCAATACCAGCGCGGTCTTTGTTGACGTCAGTTCTACTCCTGTCTTTTCTGGCCCCTCCTTTACAGAAATTATCAGCAGTTTTCTTACCTTCTCTTCTCGACAAAATTTTATTAGTTACAACGTAAAACACATTACCATTGTCTGTTTCGCTAAACAAAAGAAATAGTTTGCTCTATCTTGCAAGAATACCCTTTCGTTCGATAAGTGTAGCACTTCTCTCTACCATACCCTTCTTTCAAGCAAGGGGTGAACCCATTTCTCTGGGGATAAAACACATGTGGAGACTACACTGTTCCTGAGAATTAAGGCCAGAGTTTCACAAGTAAACCTGTTGCTATTTCACTCAGACGCGTTTTCATACATGAAATGTCCCTATCATAACACAATCCTGTGTTATCACCAATTTGAAAATCAGACAATGCACAATTCCGTGTGACTTCTCTTGCCACACGTGTCCACTTCCTACTTCCTGGAAGCTTCAAAATTTTGACTTACATATAACATAATACAATTCAACACAAAGTGTTAGACATGAAAAATCAATAAATCAATAATCAATAATCACCAAACTAATCTATAGTAACCATAACTCTGCTACCAAGAAATCTGATCCAGCGCGGCTAATATAAATTTCTCCTTAGGACACGAATCCAGGTCAAACATTCACGTCAATTAAACCATATGACGGTGGGGCCCATGACACCGCATATCATACATTCATTCGTTCACTGGATTACACACCAAGGAGAAAATGTGTTGCTGGAGGAACGGGATACCTTGTTAAATTTGACAGAATAACACCTCAGACATTATATACATCAACTTTGATCCTGTCAGTTCTAAACATCAAGGTATTCCGCTCTTTGGTCGATGGACCAACTAGTAGAATAAGTTGATGGTGATTAAGACCAGCTCAATCACTCTGAAACTTATTAAACTTTAAACTTATTAATGAACTTAAAGAACCACAGACTCATTTTAAGTTTAGAATGAAATTGTATCTAATTTCTCAATTGCACGGGTGAGATTCTTTGTTTATTAATCACTTTTAATACATTAATAACATTTATATGAAAAGCTCTAATAAAGAATTGAAAATTATGCATTACCCATTTGGATGCAGATAAGAATGGTTCACCAAAAAGAAGATAAACCGCAGATCACAGAATAGATCTCCCAAACTGACTGTCCCGCTAAAGGCCTCCTCGACCGGACCTCCCATACAGCTTTCCCGCATCGATCTCGTTCCTTCCCCAGTCAAGTTCGAAGTCCAAAAATGACAAAGTCCTTTCGTAATATTGAGGTGGAAAAATGGAAAATAGGACATCAACGGCAGCAGTAGCATCAATAGCAGCGGCCACAGCAGCAGCAAAAGGAGCAACCCAAAAAGAGCAGCTCAAAGAAGCAACCCAAAAGAAGCAACCCACAGAAGCAACCCCTCCCACATAAGAGTAGTCCCTCTTATACCCTACTTTCTAGCTGACTACACAAAATGTTGCAATCCTTAGGGGCAAGAATCACGCTAATTGGTCCATTTGAGGGGTGGTGATGGTCACCTCATCGCCCTCCTTGTTCAAACTGGTTTTGGGGACAGTTAAGCGTTCAATGAGTCTCATGACCTTTGGGTAAAAGCAGTCCAATTTGTTCATTCATTTTGTTGCAATCCCGATGGTCACAATTTAGTTAGTCCATTGTCGCTCAGTACTTTTCTCTTCTATTCCCACGAATACGTGCAGAGTCTTTCTTGGCACCCTCCTTATGGTAGGTCAATACGACCTTGACATCTCTCACTCCGTGCTCAGGCTGCACCCACGTGATCTGCTTCCTCTATTTCTTCCGCCTAGAGGCCATCTTTGGCTTTTCACGTGACCTCATCTGTCTCGGCAGCCATTTTCGCAGCATGGCCTAACAGGCCCGAACGAACTATCATAAGAACAAACACAACCAAAATTAAAACAAAGAAAATAAGCCTTTCTGTTTACCACCCGCCATTCTAAAGACCCGTGTTAGGTGTTACCTACCATACAATTAGTATCGTTAATTTATTAAAGCTCATTAATTTTCCGGGGGGGGGTGCAAATTATTTTATTTACCCTGCTCCATCAGTGCGCATGTTAGGTTAGACATGTGCCTTGTTCCGACCAGCCCGACATGCACACTTGAACCCACGCCTACCTGCGCAATGCTAGGAGCTTGGTGGATGACATCCACAGCCCACAAGTCTCCAAAGGAGTGCTGGCAGCCCCTAAGCAAGCCAATACTCGCGCTGCTCTTATGCTGTTTACAACAAGGTAGCAGCTTCTAGCTTGGCTCAAAAGTCTCGGGGCTGGGATTGGAGGGAAAGTCATGAGTGATTTCTTCTTTGTGACGGACCGGACAGTGAGTGTTCAACTCTGGTTTAATCATTGCTGTTTTAGTGTTTTGCCTGGAAACAGAAGAGAGTTTTGTTTTACTGCAAACCTAGTGTGAGTCCTGAAAATAGCAACAGCTCTGCAAATCTAATTTCTAAAGTCAAAATGCAGAAAACAAAACAACGCATTTGATGGACATCTTTTTGTAGAGTAAAGAAACAATGTGGAACTCCAGCAATTACACCACTAGTTGTGAATCGGGCTGTTTTACTTTTCAAACCATCTATATACTGAAGCATGCACGCTGGTCAAGGACCGCATTGTAAAATGACGCGAGTTGCCTAAACTCACACGGTTTTATGTTGTCTATCCGTTACTGTTCTGAGAGTGAGTTTTCACCCAAGCACAGTCGATCAATAAATATGATTTTGCTTATGGTTGTTTTGCGCATAAACACAGTTGTTCAACAGTTCATAGTTTGCTGAGGTTCAAGTGTGTACCGGAGTGCAGCCAGCTGATCAGCAATTATGCCGATATCTGGGTGTGCACTAGTGCACAGCTGTTAAATAGCCGCAGATGGATGGTGTGTCACAACCAGGAGAGCGTACGTGCAAGTGCTCTGCGTGGCTTTATTCCATTCAATCTGTAATTGAAATGCATTTCCAGTGCAGGTTACAGAAAATACCCCATTACATTCTGTGTCTTGTGTGTCATGTTTTGGATGGTGTCCAGCACAGCTTTCCAAACTTTTCATGTTGGTGACACACTTTTTCGATATGCATCATTTTGCGACATGGTAATGCAGTGTAGCGAGCGAGCGCAGCGAGCGAGCACGAACCACCTACGGGGGGTTTGGGGGGATTCTCCCCCGAGAAAATTTTGAAAAAAGAGTGGGCAAATGGTGCATTTTCAAGCAAATTTGAGAAAGCAGGAAGGTTAATAAAGCCATTATGAATCTGTTCTAACAAAGACAGTGACTGGCAAAACTGTCCAGGTAGGAGTACAGTAGACTCTGCCAGGAAGAGGAAGGAGGAAAGTAGGGAAGCAGAATCTGCCTGCTACAGCTCAATGAAAGACAGGCGAGGGCGCAGAGTCTGCAGGGCAATAGGAAAGGCAGTCTGACAGGTGGCAGAGGCCGTCAGACAGGAGGCATAGTCGGGCAAGAGAAACTGAACCGAGTGAACCACTGTGTGAAAGACAAGCTGTAGCAACAAGCAGATAGGAAAGGACGGAAGAAAGAGAGCAGGGGACAGAAGGAAGAGTATGCCTGTCATGACTTGATGAAAAGGAGGAGAGGAAGCAGATCCTGTCAGGCAAGGATGGGGGCAGTCTGTCAGGCACGAGTACTGACAGGAGAGGGGGTCAGGGATTCGGCAGACAGGAGGGACTGACAGGAGGAGGCTGCTAGATAGGAGCACTGACAGAAGGGGAGCAATCAGGGATGTGGCAGGAAGGAATGACAGGAGGGGGTGAGGGATTTTTAAAGCAGGAGGGACTGACAGGAGGAGGCTGACTGACATGAGGGGGGCATGAATGTGACTAACAGGAGGAGGCTGACTGACAGGGGCAGTGACAGGAGGGGGGTCAGGGATTTTGAAAACAGGAGGGACTGACAGGGGCAGTGACAGGAAGGGGGGTCAGAGATCCCGGTCTCATTATAGACAGGGATGGGCCAGAGAGATGGGCAGGAGAGGTAGACTCTGACAGGAGGGGTAACCCTGCTAGGAGTAGACGAGGGGCAGTCTTGCAGGAGTAATGACAGGCACGCAGAGGCGTGCAGGCAGAGCAACTGTTGCACATAACCAATACTACTAGAATGTGCAAATAAATTAAGCCATGTGTAAATAAAGATGAGCAATCATATTATGGCCTTTGCATTCTGTCTTTGACTTATTTTTTACATATTATTGCATCTGGCTGCGGAAAGTTTGGAAAGCATTGCACTGACCTGTTTTGTTTTCCTGCACAAAGTCGACCAGGTAAATTAAAACTAGGCAAAATTAGTGTTGCGAAAAACCACAATATTCTGAGATTTTAAGCATCGAAAAGGGAAAACATACATATAGTATTACAGCGTTTTCCCCCATTCCATCCTGCGGAACTTGGAGGTAATACCACACTGAGGAAAAAACAAATCTTGTTCTATCAATATTGTACCAGATAAACATGTCCATGGGAAGTGATGAGCAGGCCTTCCGCATGGGCTGACGTCAACTGACCCATGACCTTGGCAGTGCCAGTGATTTAAGTGCTCAGGCACACCTTCCATCCAGTACCGCCCAGTCAGTACATTACACGCACAACACGACATTCACGGCGCACAGAGCCCTCCACGTGTGCCCCTCGTCATTCCCAGAACACTAACAATATATTCTGTGTTACTTGGAGGCAACATGTCCATTTCGAAACCAACGGCATGTATGTCAGCGTATGGATCCACGCGCACACAATGGCCAATGGAGCTCGCCCACGGCCACTGAGCACGTCATTGATGGAATCCGCCCCCCACCCACATTCTTCCTACATTATGGCATCACGAGGGGTGGATTACCTCACCATCTGTGGAGAGGGCTGTGGAGGGCTCGACTCCCCCTGCAACACCACAGAGGCAGGTGCGCTCTTACAGGCTTTTTTTCAATAGCGGTAGCAGCCTATGGCTCTTGGACAGTCCAATCACCAGCTGGTGTGCTTGTGGGCCGGTGTTGGTCCGTTTTTGAGGTGAGGAGACCTTTATTGGTTCACTGGCATTAAAAAAAATCCAAACCAAAATTAGACAATGCCTCCACAGCAAGTGCTCGTTCCTTTGCTGCGAGTTGGAAAGACTTGACTTGGGTTTTTTAGATGTAAAAAATAATTCCTAGCCACATTTCTTACTTGTATGTAACATGTGCATCCACAGTTGTAACCTTTTTGACTAGGCCGGTATGGCTAAAACAAAAATTTTGGACTACACAAGAGGCAATAAAGATCTACCTTTCTTTCCAAAATGATTATCTGGGCCTGGGGGTTGGATCTCGTGTATGCTGAGGCCTGGAATTGCGGGTGCTGCTGGCGCTTGAAAGCAGTGGGTCTTGCCTGACGCAGAGGACTGAGAGGTGGTTGAAGGCAACCTGGGCCCTTGGTGACGAAGAAACTGAGGCGGTGCTCGAGTTTATAGTCCGGGCTACGGACAGAGAGAGCCCGGCGCAGTGCGGCGGTCTCGGAGAAAGCTGTGCGTGCCGGAGGAATTAGACACGGAGTGGGTGTGAGCTTGGTTTACAAGTGATTCTCATCGTTTTGATAATCTGAGGTGATGCTAACTACTACTACTCCATTCTTACCGCTAGCCTCCTGCTCATCACCGTTCTTCCTAAACGTGGTGCCATTTTGCAACCTGCTGCGATCAGAGAACGGCAGTCTTCGATCAATGCACTCATCACTGTTAGGCTGCCGTCTAGTGGTGGGTGCGTATTCCATTGTGTTGACGTTATTGCTCAGCAAAGGAGCATTCATTTGGCTGAAGTTACCTCTGCCTCATGGAACAATCCGCCGCCAACATACTTTACTCTGCAGATTGGACTGCGCATGCGTCTGTAGTATATGGGTGGCAGGGATGTAAGGTACGTACTTTATTGTTTAGAGTTTGAGAGTGTTCCATGTTCTATGTTCCACTTATAAGTACAGTGTGTAGAATCTTGAGAGACAGATGCTGCGCTCTCTGTGTAGAGTGAACTGTTAGTCCTGCAGGTTGGCATTAAAAGGATATTACTCCAACTACAATCTCCAGTGTGATTACTACGCAATTGCTACAGAAAATTGGCGACGACTTGGGATGCCAACCCTGGACCCACAGCGAGTTCCCATTTCGTTTGGTTATCCTGATGACGCTCTTCTTTGAATTTTGAACCTTCATCGACGACACACCAGTGAAACCTACTCTTTAAACGCATGGGAATTTTTTTTCGGATTTGCTACTTCAACGATTCTACTAGTGAGTGAGTGTTTGCTTTCCTACTTGTCGGGTAAAGAGGATTGGAAGTTTACTTTCCAACGTTCACCATACTTTCACCGTTACCCGGATTATTCGAATCGGCTCGCACTCACCTCCTTGTCAGCATTCTACTCCTGCATTCGACAGCTAGTCCGGCACTCCTACGTTCCCTGCTAGTGATTCTTCACGATCTGGCGCACACCCAAGGTATTCTGGGATTTCTCTGGGTCACGCTGCGTGACCTCTACGTGCCGCCATTTTGTATCTTCACTTCGCCTAGCAACGCTCCTCGCTCTTCGTGTCAATTTCAACCACGATCGTCGGAGCTCGTTTCCTTCATGCCGGATGAGCTGATTTCTGTTACGCCACGATTTCACCCCAGCTAATCTATTAGAGCTATCGACTGGATGCTGGTTGGTCATTTTTTATATATATTTATTTTTCTTCTCCTTTCTTATTACTATACATATTGTGAGGGAACATGGAGAGAAGTTCTGAAGGGACATCTTCCTCTCCTAATGTGGTCAACAGTTTAGTTGTTGGCATCAATTTGAACACTCCTAAAGAGTTTTTTACTAACCCAGGTGAGCCGATTGTTAAGTGGGAAGATTGGAAAGCGTATTTGCTGAATTATATTGCCACTTTAGAAGACAATAGTGGTATTCTCTCACCTGACAGAAAAAAAAGAATTCTTATGCATTGCCTTGGACCGGAGGGTCTGAGAGTTTACAACCAGATGCAGAAAATTGAAAGAGCTGGCGATGTTGACGTTTTTAAGAGTGCCATTCTAGATTTAGATAATCATTTCTCTCCCATCGTATGTGTTGCCATTTCCAGACGTACATTTTATAAAAGGAAGCAACAACCTAATGAGTCCATCGAGGATTTTACTTCGTGCTTAAAAACTCTGGCTATTCCTTGTAAATTCGGAACACTTCACGATGACATGATAAGAGACCAATTGGTTGTTTGTCAAAAAAATAAAAGTATACAAGACAAACTTTGGATTGAAGGAGACTCTTCCCTTAAGGATATAATTATTCTCATAAAGAAGGCGGAACTATCTGAAAGGAGCGCTAAGGCCATTTCAACTAGTTCAGAGAATCCTTCAGAGAAAGTTTCTGTCAGTCTTGTGTCATCTAAACCCAAAGGAAAACCTTACTTATCTGCTCAACAAGTTAACCACAAGTGGTCTGACAAAAGTACTTCTAAATCTCAAGGAAATGTTTATAATTTTGCATGTTACAGGTGCGGCAGCACCAACCATAATGCCAGTTTTGAAAAGTGTTTTGCTAGATCTACTAAATGCCTCAACTGTGGTGTTGTAGGCCATTTGGCTAAAGTTTGTAGAAGGAAAGTAAGTAAAAAATCCAACTATGTCGCTTGTCTCACAGAAAATTCAGATTCCTCGGAAAGTGATTCCGTGGATTCTGAAGATATTCATCCTACCTCTATTTCTACTCCCAATTTAAAAAAAGTTGTTCTTAATATCACTGACTCTGACAATAGTAAACCTATGTGTATAATCAATTTTGGGGGATTCCTTTACAGGTGGCTGCCGATTCCGGATCTCCTTTCACAATTATTGCTCGTTCCATTTGGGATGAGAAGTTTGCATGTGTTTTAGGTTCACACTTAGAATCTTCAGATATCAATCCAGAAAGTTTTACAGGTGAAAAAATAAATGTACTAGGGTATCGTTTACTTAAATTTCAATTTAAAGGAAGACAAGCATATTGCAAACTCTATGTTGCTTTTGATGGTCCCTCAGTGTTAGGTTGGAAGGACCAAAGGGCGTTAAATATTATTCTAAATCCCAACAGCCCTGAACAAGTTTTGGTGGCTTGCGAGAGTGAAGACACAAAAAAATGGGTTTTGAGTGAATTTAAAGAAGTATTTAGTGGGAAAATTGGGAAACTTAAAGGTTTCACCCACCTCATTAGAGTCAAGCCTTCAGCTATTCCCAAAATTTATAAAGTGCGTAATATTCCATTAATCGCAAGAGAGGAAGTTAAACTCGAGTTGCTAAAGTTACAAAATGCTGGCATTATTGAGCCAATAGAGGCGTCTGAGTGGATTTCTCCATTAGTGGTCGCTAGACGATCTAATGGAAAGATTCGTTTGTGTGTTGACCTCAGAAGCTTAAATGATAGTATCATTGTAGACCAATTCCCTCTCCCGAGGATTGATGAAATGCTTTCTATGACCAGAGGTTCAAAGTGGTTCTTCACTATCGACCTTTCCTCGGCATATCACCAAATTGTTCTACATCCTTCCTGCAGAAACCTCACTTCTTTCTGCACTCCTTTTGGTTGCTACCAATTTCGCAGAATGCCCTTTGGTTTGGCTTCTGCAGCTGCTGTTTTTCAGAGGTTGATGACTCAGTTATTTGGTGATATGCCGGGCATTACGTTTTTTCAAGACGACATCGTCATCATGGGCCAAAATAGGTCTGACCATGATGAGCGATTAAGAAAGGTTTTGAAAGTTTTATTGTCCAAAGGTTTAACAGGTGAAATATCAAAATGTAAATTTGCTGAACGCAGTGTAACGTATTTAGGGCATGAAGTAAGCTGTAAAGGTATCGAACCCAAAGCAAAACTTATTGCTGCTATTGTTGATGCACCAGCGCCTAATTCCAAGGATGATCTAAGGTCATTTTTGGGCTTAGCGGAGTTTTATGCTAAGTTTGTTGAGAACTTTTCAGAAAAGACTCATCCCATGAGGTTTCTTTTAAAGAATAAAGTCAGTTTTGATTGGTCTTCTGAATGCCAACAAGCTTTTCTTTCCATTAAACAAGCCATCAGTAAAGCTCCCTGTTTACAAGGTTTTGACCCATCAGCTAACACTTGTGTTACCACTGATGCGAGTTCGAAGGGGTTAGGTGCTGTCCTTACTCAGTTTGATGGAGATAATAAGGAAACCGTCATTGCTTTCGCTTCTAGGTCGTTATCTCCCTCAGAAGAAAAATATTCGGTAATTGAGAGAGAAACGTTAGCCTGCGTTTGGGCCTTGGAGCATTTTAGAAACATTTTATGGGGCAGGCATTTTGTGTTAAGATCTGATCATAAACCTTTAACTAAACTTCTCACTACTGAAGGTTTATCCAAAGCCACTTCCAGGTTTGCTAGATTTTCATTACGACTTCAAGATTTTTTGTATACTATAAATTATGTTCCTGGTGTTAAGAATAGAACTGCTGATTTTTTTAGCAGAATGGCGTTGCCCTTAACTGAGATTGATTGCAACGCATGGAATGAATTTTCTGTTGCCAATGTTTCTTATGTTGATGTGTTGCAAGGTAGCATTGATCGTACTGAGTGGTTAAAAGCTGAAAGTGAGGATGCTAATCTCATCAATGTTAAATCCAAAGTTATTAATGGTTGGCATGGTGTTGACAGAAGGAATATTGCTGATGAAATAAGAGGATTCTGGGAAGTGAGGAATGAATTAAGTATTGATGATCAATCTTTGGTTAGAGGTGATAAGGTGGTACCTCCTGTGTCCTTAAGAAAGCAAATCATCAGTTTGTGTCATGATGGTCATTCCGGCATCACGCGTACCAAGCAGAGACTTAAAGCGTTGTATTGGTGGCCTGGTGCGGATATGGCGGTGGAACGATTTGTAAGGGAATGCCTTAATTGTGAAATTGTTGATAAGTCTCTTAAAACTCTTAACCCCCCTTCTTTTCCTTTGCATTGTCCAAATTCTCCTTGGCAGGAGGTTGCTTTGGATTTCATGGGTCCTATTGTGTGGCAGGACGGTTCTACTAAATACATTATTGTTCTTGTGGATGTGTTCTCCAAGTGGTTTGAGTTGTGTATAGTTGAAAGTGTTAATTCCATCACTGTTATAAAATTTTTGGACTCCGTGTTTATTAGGGAAGGATTTCCTGCGTATATTCTCACTGATAATGGGGTCCAATTTAAATCCAATGATATGGTCTGTTATCTACGCTCTTCTGGGATCAAGCAAAAATTTTCTGCACTCTATAGTCCCACTGGGAACAGCGTTGTAGAAAGAATTAACAGAACTATTAAAGGGATTATTCAACTTTCCAGTAAATCTGGTTTGTCTTGGGATGATGAGTTGGTGAAAATGACTTGGTCTTACAGAGTTACTATTCATTCTTCTTTAGGTTGCAGCCCATTCTCCGTCATGAGGGGTAGAATTCCATTTTCTAAGGAAAATCCTAGTTGGATGAATAGGAGCAGGTGTGTTCATTCTGATTGGGACAGTATTAAGCATCATATTAAAATTTCTCAATCCAAGAATAAGGCTTATTTTGACGCAAAGCATGGTAGTAAACCTTGTGATCTTTCGGTGGGTGATTGGGTGCGTGTGAAACTTGCTAAGAAAACTCCCAAAGGGGATAGTAGGTTTAGTGAACCTCATCAGGTTGTCAAAGTTAATAATAATACTGCAGTCCTTGACAACGATGAAGTTTGGCATATGAACCGTTTGGCTATTAGCAAAAATGTTTCACAAGAAAATGTTTCACAAGATGTGAATGTGCCTACCACTGCAAAGAACTTTTGGTGGATGTTGGAATGTGATCAGTGTTCTGACTCGTACAATCTTCAAACTTCTGATCACGACAGTTTCCAACCAGGGTCTAATGATTCCATTCCAGAAGCTTTATTTTCTGCACAAGATATTTCTGATGATAGAGTTCCCTCAGGTTTTCAAGTTGCTTCTCAATATTTTTCTCAACCTGTTTCCAATCAGACTTCTTTGCCTGTTGAAGGGTGTTCTACATTTAATGAACCAGAACTAAAAACTTTGTGTGGAAGGGTTATTAAGAAACCTTCCCGTTTTGATGATTTTATATGTGAATAAAGTTTTTTTTGTTGTTTTTTTTTGTTATTTTATTAGGAGAAGGGATGTGTAGTATATGGGTGGCAGGGATGTAAGGTACGTGCTTTATTGTTTAGAGTTTGAGAGTGTTCCATGTTCTATGTTCCACTTATAAGTACAGTGTGTAGAATCTTGAGAGACAGATGCTGCGCTCTCTGTGTAGAGTGAACTGTTAGTCCTGCAGGTTGGCATTAAAAGGATATTACTCCAACTACAATCTCCAGTGTGATTACTACGCAATTGCTACAGCGTCACACGAGGCAAAGTGAAGAAGGCCGCGCGCACACGCGCTCGCCTAACGGTCTCCCTCTCCTTTCTCCGCGGCCGTGCTGCGTCACTAACGATGAATAGACCGCGCGTCATCGCGCGACACACCCGCACATGGCAGGCGACACAGTACCGTGTCGCGACACAGACTTTGGAAAGCTCTCAGGTTCAACAAGTTCTGGTATATTTTGCAAATGGTCTTGTAAACTTGAGGGTTAAGCCTAAAAGGTTTGTAGGTGGAGACGGTTTAAACAGAAAAGCCATGCCAATCATATCTGGCTAGATTGTGAGGAGGCGTAACAAGCTGCTTCATTGTAAAGATTGAAATGATCGACTAGAAAGGGCTGGGTTAATGTGCCTGAATGTTATGGTTCTGAGTAGTATTCTTCAGGCTGTATTTTGTAGTGTATGGTGTGATATTATTTTATTTATTTACTATTTTTCATTGGGGCAAGCAGAGGTACATTTAAATAAATCATAGTAACTAATATTTCTCGATGATCAAATCAAATGTCTGTCCACCTTGTCCTACCGGTTGCAGAAACGGTTGGAAATAAATCTACCCCAAATCTTTAAAAAGTACTTGGTTGGGTTCTGGTAATTCTGTTGTTTATTAAATGAGTAGATGTCTGAAACATCCTGATATAATTGTATCTGGGAATTGATTAAGGATCTCCCGCTCTCAGATCGAAAATTCAGTGTTACGAGCAGCAATTGGTGAACTAGCTGTCTCCCTCGGTGATCATGTCTGACTATATTGTTCTTGAAATGTGTCTGAAATAGTAACTGTACCTTGAGAAGAATGCACTCTGAGGTCTCCTTTATGGCACTCTGAAATGCGCTCACTGATGGGGCATATTATCAAGGGCTGGCGATATAATTATCGCCGCTTTAGCGTCCGTTTTCGGGCGAAAAGCGGCGATAATTATATCGCAATATCATCAAGGACACGCTAGCGCGTGTTTCCTTGATGTAGAGCCCGTTTTTTCACAGCCTCGCCTTGCATCGCTAATGAGATGCAAAGAAGGCGTGGCTGTGAAAACAACACAAGTTAATATCGCGAAGGCAGGTTCGCGATATTAACAAGGAGGTGCAGCGATAAAAGAAATCGCGCTACCTCAGCTTTAACTCAGGAATTTAACGTCTGTTAAATTCCTGACTTAAGCATACTTTTCATGGGAGATGGATTCTGCTGATATGACCACAGGGTCGTATCAGCAAGGTTATCGCCGTTTTCCATGGAACATCGCTGGAAAACCAGCGATGTTCCATGGAAAACAAGCTATCGCAGGAAAAATTATCGCCATTGCGCTATGCGTTGTTAATACAGCGCTAGCATGGCGATAATTATCTGCGGTAGCCGGCGATAACTATTCTCACGCTGTGAACGGCCAGCGATAATTATCGCTGGCCGTTGATAATATGCCCCTGATTTCTTTTGTTTCCCAGACTGTGCTCTGTTAAGAAGGCTACAAAGGGCTAATGTCAGCGAGAGGGGGCCACCGCCTGGGAATGATAAGGAAAGCATGGGGAAAGGGGAGGACTCGAGTGAAGCAAGTGAAGGATGTAATACATCACAAGGAGCAATCAATGTAACAACAGAGGTAAAAGCAGAAGTAATGAGGGAAGAGCGCCATCTTTTATTAGACTGTTCTTATCTCAAGGCACCAATCAAATCCAGTGCGGTCCTGGGCAGGCATAAAGCAGGCATGTCTTTGAGTCCCCGGATGGGACTCTTCACTGAGCTGCCCTACGGTTCACAGGTGCGCAAGGATTCGGCAGCAGGAAGCAGAATGGGGAGCCATTCTGTGTGTGCTGCGCTGTAAATTACTTAACCTGCAAAACATACGACACGTCACCCTTGGGTCACGCATTTGTCTCTGTGAACTAGACTCAGGCCGCAATATGTCTGACAAAGTAAGTGGTAAAGACAGAAGTGAAAGTTTGCAAATGTTGTTATTTAACAGAACTCGGATACTGCTTAATGACTAACAGCACTTACATAACGGAGCCTGAAACACCGCTCTAGAAAAACATTCTCCTTATTGAAATCGAAGATATTGTTTATATCATCGGGCTCTGGGCCTATCAAACGAGCACCGCTCGATCTAAACTCTGTTTTACCTCCTTACACTTTCCTGAGATCAGTCACCTCACAATCTACCTGCAGTAAAATCTCTGCCATTCAATATCTGGTAATTCCAAAGCCCTTGGGGTAATTCATGGCTTGGAAGTTGTCTCTGAAAGGATTTATTTACCAATTAAGGAACAGAACAAGAGCTGGGGGGAGTGAACTTGCATAAAACGAATAGGTGCCATTTTCAGAGGTGTTAAAAGGCCTGTTCTAAGACCGCTAATGCTGAATAAAACAGCAGCAGGAGCCAAGCCATCTGCTTTCCTGGTAGAGAAGGCAGCACAAGTAAGGCAGGAGCACCAATCTCTAAAGAATGAGAATGCATTAGATGCAAAATCCATCTCAAGCTGGGCCCCAAAATGACTCATTACAGCTTGACAAAGTTGCCAGTCCTGGCCAGGTGGTCTGGTAAACATTATACTATTGAATTCACAGAAAACGGTAAATCTGGTTGAAACAGTAAACAATTCATAAAAAGCTTCCTAAATAACTTCTTCGTGAGTACCAAAATGTTTCATCAGTGGATTATTTTGACCACAGAAAGGGTCATTTTGGCCACGGACGTGAAATCTATCATCATGAAAACCTTGGACAGATTCACAGAGAAAGTTGTCGAAATGTGGCTCATACTCGCATCCATTGCAGACATTTCAGACTGGTCCCCTCATTCACAAATGACGAGGCTTATGTGAGTCGAGTTTAGGGTTTTCATAAATTATTCAGGTAACTTTATGTGCTGCACAAACTATCCTGGCGTATGCCTATTTTCCCTACGCATTCTAATAGCGAGCCTCCACATGTGACATTACATTTAGTCAGCAATCATCAGCAGGCGCATCTTTAGGGAAATGTGAAACTGCGGCCTGTCTCTCTGGCTGTTACTGCTGGCCATTAGGCAGTGTGAATTATTCTCGAGCATGCACTGCCCTGCAGGCTGCAGGATGTGTAACTTGGCAGGATAGCCTGCTTCTGAGGCACACAGACATCAAGGCGATGAACGCTGCGTCAAATGAATGATTCATTCAGATGCTCTGCTGCATTGATAAACATTAATCAGAGGCAAAGGAGAAATCAGACATCTGATTTGTGAGGTGAGTCGTTGCACATGAAAGCTGTGGCGTACAGCACGAACCTTCGCTGTCAAATGTTACAGTAGGGAACAAAGTAATGCACTGTTTAATTTTGTATTACCTTCTGATTGGAAAAAAAGGCCTTTGCGGAAAGTCGATGGAGATATGTTGTTATAAGATGCATTGTTATCTCAAACTCTGTTATAAAGTTCTCTGGTTATACAGAATAAGCAGCTACCTATGTCATTATCATATGAAATCTCTTTATTTCACAATTGCTTAGTTAACTTTCTGGCTTTAAAAAAAAAATAATTAAATGCACCATTTGCTCACTCTTTTTTCAAAATGTTCACGGGGGAACACCCCCAAAACCATATATTGTAGTCAGGCTTGCTTGCTACGCTCGCTCGCCACAGGGCACTTTTACGCCACACCACTTTCAAATGTCACCACCCGCCACTGCAGTAGGATTTACTGGAAAATCTGTACTGCTTTCACTGTACTGTAAGTGATATCTGCCCTAAAACGCAGCTTTACTCTACTTAGGCCTACAGAGTCCAGCAAGATGTCAAACTGGGGCAAAAAATGCACGCTGAGTTTGATTTTGCAGTTCCCAACACACTATATCAACATCTTATGGGACTTCAAGAATTGTCATAGTTCTCTGACTCTGTTCAAAATCAGATTGGAGGCCCCTTTTGCCCTCTACTGGGCCAAGTTAGTTGTTCTGCCCCCCCCTCAGAGGGAACAAAGGCCTCCTCATACAAAAGGAGCAATTATCAGTTATTGACAAAATGCCTGGTAGAGGAAAGGGGCATGGGGAAAATCTTCATCTGATGATTAGCTTGTCACACTGCACCTGGGCTGGGACAGGCCAGGGCCACTGAACTAACGAGGATGCCCCGGCATCTGGATCTAACAAAGGAGAAGGTTACCTTTAAAGTTTTGGTGGGAAGGGATATGGCAAGATATCAGCTTGCGGTGGAGCTGAAGCCCTCAGAGGAGCTCTTTTCAGAGAAAACCTGACAGCACCATGTTGAATTGTCGCAGAATGCTGTGCAGGAGTATTGGGACAGAGGGAAGGTTGATGTGGCATTCTCACTTAAAATCCCCTGGACAAGGGAGATACAGGGAAGAAGACCCTTGGCCCTGGGATGTGACAACAGTGGAAGAATGATCAGCTGGAAAGAGAAGCCATCTGATGTTCTGCCAAGATGGACTAAGGACTTTGTCTCCAAATCCTGCACACTGGCAGGAAGACTCGGGAGACAGCATTTACAACGCAGTAATTACATCGCAGTTCCTTTACAACGAGGTCGTTACAACGACCGCGTTGTTAGAACACGATGCCTTTACAACGCAAGTCATTACATCGACTTGCTGTAGGGGGCGCTCTAACATAAGGAATAGTATGATTTACTATTCCAACACCTTCCCTACTGTTGTGCAGGCTGGAGTTGGAATAGTAAATTATACTATTCCTCAGTCCAGCGCGCCCTCTACAGCAAGTCGATCTAATGACTTGCGTTGTAAAGGTATCGCGTTCTAACAACACGGTCGTTGGAACGACCGCGTTGTAAAGGAACGCAATGTAACACGATATATGCGGAAGACTCATTTGGTTTATGCAGAAAATTGCCACGTTTCTAAAAGTAGCATTTTCAGAATAGTTAGTTCGTATCCACCTTTACCATTAAAAAGGAAATTACAATTATATGAGTGGGAGAAGTATTTCTCTACCTGCTCCCATGCTGAATTTATCTCTTATTGTGGAATGAGGTAGTCCAGTATTAGTCTTTGGGAGTGGTAGACTTGCTGCAGTGAAACACAACTGTGGGAGATTTTCACTGCTAGGGTGTGTAAAACATAACCTAACAAACATTTTTTAAATACCATGCATCCTGCCCTATGAGCCTTTAGGACCTACATTAAGGTTGACTTATAAGTATTAAAAATTATTTAAAAGAAAGGTTTAGGCCTGCCCAAAGGTTTATTTTGCCAGGTCAAACTGGCAGTTTTAAAAATGCAGTGGCAAGCCTGAGGCATGTTTTGTAGTGCTACTTTATTAGGTGGCAGAAGGAGTGCTGCAGCCCACTTGTAGCATTTAATTTACAGGCCCTGGGCACATGCAGTATCATTACTAGGGACTTATAAGTAAATTAAATAGACCAATCTGGTGTAAACCAATTTTGTCTTTTTTTAAACGGAGAGCACAAGCACATTACCACTGATTAGTAGGAGTGTAGTGTGCAAAGTTCTAAAAGCCAACAAAAACGGGTTCAGCAGAGCAATGCAGAGATCTGGGGTGACCCTGCAGGAAGGGCCAGTGCAAACGCACCCATGTGGTTGTAACTTATGTAAAATAGCCTGAAGTTGTTTCTGAACACATAGGAAAGCGCAGCAGGGACTTTCCCCCCAGGAAAAACTGTTGGGTGGCATTGTTACTACTTGGAGCTTTAGACCTACCTAACCAAGAGGAACCCTTGTATTTCTCTACTCATAAAAGCAGATCCTGTTAATTGCTGACCCAACTCAGGAACAAATCAAAGAAAAACTCTGGATGTAGAAGGCTTTGTAGAAACAGTTATGTAATGCTCCATCCATCATTCTGAAACATTTCACCAAGCCCCTCCCCCGGAGGTGAGTGAAGACCAGTAACCACCCTCCCCCCACTGTCAACAGCTTTAGAAGACATCAATAAAAGTGAGTGGGACACCAGACACATGTTCTTCTAGTGGTTAGAACTAGGCCAACCCTCTTCTGCCTTCATACTTTAAAAAAGGTAGTCCGCAAATAACTCATTCTGGTAGCTTTCACCCTCTACTCCAACACCTTAGAAAAGGCTGGAGTCTTGGTGTAATGTCAAAATGACATACCCTTACTTAAATGTGGGATCCATAATATTGTTGGCCCATAAAAGAGATAACTCAGAACCTCTGAAAACAGATGTCAAACAAATCTGTTCATTCAGTACCTCTGTATTCAATGGGGAGCCTGCATAATAAAGCTTATAAAAAAGGTTAATCAACCCAACTTCAACATAAAGTCATTGATCACTTATTGAACAACATTTTCATCTGCTTGAGATCTGAAAAAAAGGACAAGCAGATACTATGCCACTGAACCAATAGGCTCCAAGGACTCCCAACCTACACAGCCAAGAATCAGCAATCAATTATTTCACAGTAAGTGGAGCACATAACCTCATGGTCAACAGGCTGCAGCCCCCATCCAGAGCTCACCTCTAATCTAGTTATGTCCTACCAAGAAGAGGAAGTCTTGTGACAAGATCTTTTCATATGATATTCTCTTCCAGTATAAGATCACCAAGAAAATATAATTTTTCAAGAGACAAAAACATTGGATCATTATTAACATCAGTCATTAGAGAGATACTGTAAAAGGTATGAGTGGACCCTCAAGGTCTGTGGTGAAGAACCGATACCCAGAGCCTCCCCACTGGTGTCAATGCCCTCATAAACATCTCCTCTGCCTCCTGTCTGCATCTTTGGCCTCTCCCTTTCCATATCACTGCAACTCCGGAGACTCTCCTCAGCTATGTGGTGCTAGACCTGAAACCAGGTAGGTCTGGGACTAGTAGAGGTGGGCAAGCCAACAAATTATCAGAGAGAGTCGATCAAAAGTTGAGCCAATGGTCACTTCTGGCTCTAAGAGCCTGTGCAAGTCCAGAGCCCTGAAAATATCTGGCATGTCAATCATGCAACAAACGTCACATTAGAGTATGATAAGTTATCTTCACATTCAAGAAAGTGTATTTCTTTCACACGTGGAAGCGTTTCACCTTTGTTCGTGCATCAGATTATTTAAACCAATATTTATTAAAGAAGAGTTTTTAAACATGAACTTCAAAACATTCCTGTCCTCGAACTGATGATAATGCAGTTAGTGTACTAAGAGTCAAGTCACTTTTCATGTATACCGTACACATGATTCTTATTAGAGATAGAGCAACTTTGTAGGCAATTAAATCAAACATAAGACTGTTTTGTTTGTACAGCACACATCCTGAACTCAAGTATTTCCAGATGGTCTCATATGTTATAAAAAATAAAAGGGATGCTCAGTGAGATAAAGTATTTGCCTAGGATCACACAACTTTGCCAAGCAAGGAAGCTGGGATTGATCCCAAATTTTCCAGTTTCACTGTGCAATTTTTCCACTAGATTGGTATCTCTTTCTGCTGTTAAAGGTTAATTCTTTGTGCTTAATAAATGTTGAATGAGATTAGGTGATAGACAAAATCCACATTTTATTTTGGGCAGTCTTACATAGCTCAAACCTTGCCCAAGGATGTAAAAGCACCTCACCACAGATACAGACTACGTTATATGTTGATTTAGCGCAGGGAGATTTGCCATGATTCACAGGATGCTAAGTCAACTCCAAGATTCGAATCCGGCTCTCAATGATACATGATCTGCACCTCTATCCGTCAGGCCTCATTGCCTGATATGAAATCAATCAATCACTCAGTACTTGTAGAGCATGGCAATCACCCCGAGGGGTATCCAGGCGCTGCGTGAGGTGGAGCTACTCGAACTGCCAGGTCTTGAGTCCACTCCTGAATTCAGCGAGGGAGGTAGATGTTCTGAGGTGGATGGGGAGGTCGTTCCAGGCTTTGGCTGCGAGGTGGGAGAAGGAGCGTCCTCCGGCTCGGGTGCAATGGATGCGAAGGATGGTGGCGAGGGCTAGGGAGGCAGACCGCAGGTGTCTGCTGGGCTGGTGGAAGGTTAGGCAGTTGTTCAGGTATTCTGGTCCCATGTTGTGGAGGGTTTTGTAGGTGTGCATGAACAGCTTGAAGTGGAATCTCTTCTTGACGGGGAGCCAGTGCAGGCTACGGAAGTGGGGGGTGATGTGGGATCGTCAGGGCAGGTCCAGGATGATTGCACTCTAGATTGTTTGGAGACGCTTGAGGAAGAGGGGGGTGGCTCCGGCGTAGAGGGCATTCCCGTAGTCAAGTCGACTGGTGATGAGTGCTTGAGTTACGGATCTTCTGGTGTTGGTTGGGATCCATCTGTCTGAAGACTTTACGGAGCATTCTGAGGTGTTGAAGCAGGTGGAGGCAACCGAGTTGACCTGTTGTCACATGAAAGCTCTGCTCATTTTTGGCTCAAGGTTCCCAGAGGACCTTGAGCTGAGCAAGAGCCAGGTATTTGAGCTTTCAGAGGCTCGCCCACATCTAGGTGCTGGTTATAGCACATTTGTGGGGTAAGCATAAGAACGCCATTGGTACTGCATATTGTTATGTCTTGTTTATTCTGATTAGCAAAAGATCTTGGCATGTCTCTCTTTTGCTTAAGATATCTCAGTAGTGGTTCAGAATCGATTCTTGCTTGCTGTTTGTGCCATTAGAACCAATGTTTCCAGTGTCTTTCCTTTTACCTCATCTATCCCTGCATCCTTTTTTAAAGAAATACTTTTATTTGATTTGTTAAAATCGTAAAAGGGTGGAACATACCACCATGTGTTAAACAACAACATATAGAGTAAAACATGCACCCGTGTGCTCGGCAGCATTGCACAAATGTACATGATGAGTAAAAACAAGGAGAGCGCTTTTAAATGTGCAAGATGAATAAAAACAGGAGTATCACTTTATAAGGCGATGGCCCTCTCATTAGATCATTGGGGCCAGCAAATGACTGTTATAACAAGAATGCAGCACGCGTTAGGACTTATGTTTGATTAAATGTGTCTGTCCCCCCTGTCTCAAATAAAGTGCTTGCAGTGTCTTAGAATAAAAGGGAAGAGGGAGGAGAGTAGGCTGTAAAGTGCATCGAGGAAGATCTGGATCCAGCTGCAAAGTGTCCATATGTCCAAGTTCCTGTTTTGCTGCTGCCTGTTTTTCGAGCTCTTGAGCTGCAAATGTCAGGAATTTGATCTTTTGCAGGAAAGTTGGATCGAAGACCCACTGAGGCATTTTATCACGGCCGCCCTGCAGGTCCTGACTTGCGTTTCTCTTAGGGTTGGCCTCAGGAGGATCTTCCTTAAATTGTGTAAGGCCGGGCAAATACATAATAGGTGTAATAGCGACTCTTCACCCTTGTCACAGAGGCGATAATCCAGAGATGGCCAAGTCCGTAACCATTTTGGGGTAAGGTCTTTGATCGGAAACCACCCCAATCTCAATAAGCTTAGTTTCCTCTTATAGTGATCCCTGAAGCATTCTTGTAAATAGGATTGTTGTTTCAGTTGTTTATACGTTGGCATCACAATCCAGGCATGACTTTTGCCAGCCACTAATGCTTTATCGGTTTGCAACGATGCTTGTTTGATGGCTTTGTTAGTAATTTGTTTAAAAGCAAGGTATGACATTGGTGAATGCCAAGCTTCTTCCAGGTTTAGCGATAGAAGCGCTTGCCTAAGAGTCTTACATGTGGAGTTGGTCTGCCTAGCCTGTTTTTCGACCTCTTCCCAACAGTGATGGGCTAGCGTGTTGTCTTCAGCGGCCCTCATTCGCCAGTAATATTTGGCCAGGGCCCCTTGTCTGGCCTGTATCTGGTTCGTTAATCCGTATTCCAGGCGTATTTGCGCTTGGAAAATATGGCGCGGAATTAAGAACAGTTTTTTGAACAATCTTGATTGGGCGATATTTAGCGTTTTAGAGTCCTTGGTGTCCATCATTTCCGAGCCATATGTGATAGAGGGCAGACATTTTGCTGCTACAACCTTTAGTAAGTGACTGGTTGAGCTTCCACTTAGTTTTTTTTGTATAATTTTGAAAGCGAATTGTAGTTGTTTTGATTTAGTTTTCCCGAGGTCTAAATGATGTTTATAGTTTAATTGGCGATCTAGTAGGACGCCCAAGTATTTATATTCATCCACCTGTTTTAGAGTACAAGAATTTATCCTCCAAACAAATTTTGATCGGTTTTTACGAGTGCTGGAGAAGCATAGGACATTAGATTTTTTGAGGTTTATTGTTAAATGTGCGTTAGAGATGTACAGCGCGAGTTGTGAAATCAGCCGTTGTAAGCCAAGTGGAGTTTGAGAAAGAAGCACGATATCGTCCGCATATTGCAGGCTCGCTATAGTTGTTTTTCCCAATTTCGGTGGGTCACCCTGGATTGTGCGTAGATTGCTCTCTAGGTCGGCAGTAAAGATGTTGAATAGGCTAGGAGCCAGCACACATCCGTGCTTTAGCCCATTTATTGTTGGAAATTTCTTTGTTAGGCGCCGACCGTCCCCTTTTTTTATTTGGACCCAGGTATGCAAATATAAGTTGATGATTGCTCCCAATAGGTTAGGGGGAGCACCCCAAGCTTTCATCCCTGCATCCTAACATGCGTATTTCTACTGAGTATCTAGGTTGGAATAGGTGGTCGATTGCAATTGTCGGCTACGTTTTTATTAGGGCCACTTTACAATCCTTCAAAATCCTAAAGCACTTAAGTTCTTTTCTCCAATAGTCTCATCCAGGAATCATTTGCAGCCGGCCTAATGTCTAAATAAGTGAGATTATAGACCCTTCCAACCTCACATTCCTTAAGTAAAGAGAATTCCTAAATGATATTCACTAATTAAATACCATGAACTTTGTTTTAGCTGCATTAATGGACAAACCCTGCATTTTTCAGGACTTGTCTTAGAATAGGCCCGTTTGCGCTTACGCAGTGCCCTATGTAAGTTAGCATGCGGCTGCACCCTTTTCTTTTTTGGTGCCATTTTAGGCTGTTCGAAACTGATCTTGTTCAATTCCGAGAAATGCCCCCTCCTGAGTTTCATTTCTGAAACGTTAGGTTTAGTTTCAGTAATGAGTATACTGTGCATGTCAGCGCATAGCTTTCTCACTATATAGAGGCCCTCTCCCACTTGTCTGGTGGCGGGCTCAGGATGGAACGACCTTGGACTATGCTAGTTTGTGTAAGATATGAGCACTGAAACCTTTATTTTGTATTTCACTGTCCAGCTGCATGTGCTTGGAAAATTCCACTGTGAGCGTGTTTTTGCCCGGCTATGAAACGTACATAATGTATCTTTATGCTTGTTGATTTCAGTTCCCTCTGTAGCACTCCTAGCGACTGTACAGATGGGGCTCCACTCTGAGTGTATATGAATAAACAGTTATTGGTTTGTATTCTCTAATGTCTGACGACTCTTCATTTGGTATGGAAGGCTGAGAGGTGGTCATTAGTGGCCCGGGTGGCCCTAAATGGGTCACTTCCTTCAGTTGGCGCCCGAACAGGGACTCCTTCGGGTGATTGATCCATCCCCTTTCCGCAGACGGGGGGGGAGGTCAAGGACATCGTCGGGTCGGACTGACGGCTCAGGGATAACTGCACGAAGAGTGTCTGTTACTCGCAGCTGCTCCTTCTCTCCTGCCGGACGGTGCCTCGCCCAGTGGTCATCCCGACTGGAGTCCTGAACGGCAAAACCCTTGATCTGACTGTTTGGTCTGAAGAGACGGCAGTGGAGAACTGGTTCGTTTGTACTACTGATATCAGGTGAGTTTGTTTTGGTTCTATGTAGATCTGGTACCATTGTGGTTTGAGTTTGTGACGGTCCAAGGACTGTTTTGGAAAAAAAGTGTTTGCAAATAGTTTGCCAGGTGAAATAACGACTTTGTTTTCTTTTGCCATGCCTGGCTGTTGAAATCAAAGTCAGGATAGTTTAATTAAAGTTGACAACTTTAATGTTGACAGCACAGCAACAGGATACAACTGCTCAGCACACAGGAAAAATAATGAAGTCCTGGTGCTTAGCAGCAGCAAAACAATTCCATGTGGAATTGGAATGCACGAGGTGGAATGTAAATTACATCAGGGGGATGGAAGAGATATTTAATAAAACAAGCACAGAAAATGCAAATGTAACATATCTTCCTTTTTTAACAAAACAGAACGTATTGAAAAACTTATCTACAGAAATCAGACAACTTCTTGGGAGGTAAACGCAACCTACCTGATATTTTAACTCTAGAAGCTACAGTATTGTCAGATAAATTAGTAAATTCAGAAGACAATTTATCTGTCACACTAGGTAAAACTGGACATTTAGCAACACGTCTAACATTCCATATTTTACCATCTTGGGTGATGATACTGTTGTCAAAAACTTTAACAATCTTCATAGGTTTGCCAAATTTATCAGAACACTTAGAAATAAAACCGGGTTTTTTGACTCTGACCAAATCACCTATATTGAAATTGTGAGATTTTACTTTCCACTTGTCATCATACCACTTCTTAACTTTTTCTTGTTTGGATTCTACTCTTTGAGCAACACCACTTACCAAATAATTCGAAAAAAACTTGTTTTTACACTTTTCTTTGAACCACCAGGGACAAATCTTTGATGCTGGATCACGTCCTTTTAAAAGACGAAAAGGACTAACCTCTGTTGTAGAATGAGGCGTTATGCGATATAACCAAAGTTTCTCTCTCAAGGAATTTTTCCAATTTCCTCCCATCTTGACAACATCAGAAACATACCCTTTCAGCACCCTATTAAAGCGTTCAACAAGACCATTCTCATGCGGTTCATAAATAGAGACAGTGTAATGCTTGATGTTTTGACCTTTTAAGAAATTTTCCATTTCAGAAGAAGTTAATTGCACCCCGTTGTCAGAAACAAGAATAGAAGGACAACCTTCCCTGGAAAATACTTCCTTGAAAAACTCAATAACCATGTTGGTAGAGGAGTTGGATGCAAATTTCACTTCAGGCCACTTTGAGTGGTAGTCCACCAACACAAAAGCATATTGTGAGTCATGTGGTAGACACTTGAAAGGACCCGAAATATCAAACGCCACTTTTTCCAAGGTTCCTCAGGCCACTCGGAACATTTTAAAGGAGGAACATTAAGACTCATCATTTTTTCACTGCTCATGCACACCTCACATTCCCTAACAGTGCGATCAACCATACGATCCAAACATGGCCACCAGAAATAATTTCTGACTAAACGTTTCATGGCAGACATTTCAGGATGCGATTTGTGTGCTAACTTAAGAATCACTTCTTGAATACCAACAGGTGGAACACATTTTCCACTTTTATACATTAAATCACCTTCCAATTCTAACACATCAGAGACTTTGAACATGGGCATGAACTCTTCAGGCAGATTCTTCCTATCTGGCCAACCCTTTAAGATGAAGCCTTTGACAGTTTGCCACATGCCATCTTCCTTTTCACTATGTCGCCAAGATTCCTCAGTGATATCTTCAAAAGCACCAGATACTACATCTTGAATAGTGGTAACCACCTCTGAATCATCAAGATTTTCATGAGAAATGACTTGACAGGGAAGACGAGACATAAAATCAGCCAAGACATTTTTCTTACCAGGAACAAACTCTGGTTTAAAACAGTATTCCTGCAATCTGGAAGTAAGCCTCGCAATGCGAGTTGTGGAATTCCATCCACCACCAGGAGAAAGGATGTTCACAAAGGGTTTGTGATCTGTCCTTAAAACAAATTTGCTTCCCCAAATATAATTGCGGTAGTGCTCAATAGCTCACACACATGCCAATAGTTCCTTTTCAATTACCGCATACCTGCGTTCTGTCTTATTAAGAGTATGGGAGGCAAAACACACATTCCACTCATCCTTGCCACATCTTTGAGACAAAACACCTCCAATGCCATACAAGCTGGCATCAACAGTGATGATACACTCCTTATTCAAACAAAATGGTTTGAGTGTGGGAGACTTAACAATGTCAGATTTGATGGAATCAAAAGCTTGCTGTTGCTCTTCTTTCCACTCAAAAGACGTCTTATGTCTAAGCAACTTCCTAAGAGGTTCCATTTTAGATGCAAAATTGTTTACAAATTTACTATAATATTCGCACATGCCTGCAAATGATAACAATTGTTCCTTGTTCGTGGGGGAAGGTGCATTTACAATACCATCAACATTTGACTTCTTGGGAACTACTCCATCACCAGATAAAGTATGACCCAAATACTCCACATTGCTTCTAAACATCTTGCATTTGTTACTTTTGAGGGTCAAACCACTCTTCTTCAACCTCTCACAAACCTCCCTTAAGTGCTTGAAATGCTCATCCTCCTTGTTAGAAAAAATAAGGATGTCGTCCTGAAAACATTTTACAAATTTATCGGCGTCTCTAAATATATTAAACATAACTCTTTGAAAAACAGACGCCGCAGATGCCAGACCAAAAGGCATTCTATTATATTGGTACAGGCCCTGCGGAGTAATAAAGGCTGTAAGACTCTAGGAATTTTCAGTAAGAGAAATCTGATGATAAGCAGACCTGAGGTCTAAAGTGGAGAATACTTTGGCACCCTCCAACATTGAGACAACCTCATTGATATTGGGTAATGGGTGACAGTCCACAAGGATACAATCATTTAAAGCTCTAAGATCTACACAGACTCTCAATTTTTTGTCAGGTTTTCTTACCAAAACAATGGGAGAAACCCATTCAGCTGAGTTGATGGGCTCAATGATGTTTTCAGACACCAGTTCGTCAAGCATATTTCTAAGTTCTTCCCTAACATTAATTGGTACACCTCTCAATTTTTGTTTAACTGGGGTTACACCTTTTCTAAGTCTAATCTCATGTGAAAATTCTTTTAGTTTTCCAAAAACATCAGAAAATACATCTTTAAATTCCTGCTTAATAACATTTTCTTTTTCATCATTAGAAATTGCAGCGATATTATCTATCTCAAAGTTTTCATCCAGCATGACTGGTTCTTCAGCACGGGGATTTAGTATAATTCCCAACTTCCATTGGTCTCTCCAACCTAGAACATTTACTCCCTTGACTGCAATGTATAATTTAACAGCAGCACTTCTCGTTTTAAAACGGAACAATACATCAAAATATCCAACTATATCTATTCTGGATCCATCATAACTTTCTGCAATGATATCAGAGGGCAACACTTTTGTGAGATCCAAAACACCACTGAATTTATCTACAAAATATTCTTTGGAGATGATGGTCCATGGTGAACCTGAATCAGCCATAAGGTCTAATGTAACTCCAGCAATCTCAACAACAAACAAAGGAGATTTTTTAACATGTTTGACATCAATATCATTCACATTGGAAATAACCTCAGAAAGAGAACCTACAAAACCCTTGTTTTCCTCTGTGTTTACGCTACATTCACAATTGTGTACAATGGAATTACCATCAGATGTGCAGGAAACTTTACCACGTGTGGGGGTACTGTTTCTTCTTAAGTCCCTACAGGCAGACGCAAAGTGCCCCATTCTGCCACACTTCCTACACTCTTTATTGATAGCAGGACACCCTCCAAATGAGGCCATATGCATTTTGCTACCACACCTGTAACAACTTCCTGTTCTCTCATTGCGGTCAAATTTTTTAAAACTTCCATAGTTATTGTAGCGTGAAAAAGATAAACTTGAAGAATTCTCACTACATTGTGGTTCTGGGCATTTGATGGCACATACTTCTTCATGTAGTTCCAATTTATTGTTGCTAGTGTTCTTTACAGTCAACATCCATTTTTCAGTCTGTTTCAAAGCTTTCGCAATAGAACTAGCTTCTGATAACTTGGGGTCTCCCAATTCCCATAAGCGTTCTTGAGTCTTTTTGTTTTTAACATGCACTATTATCTGATCCCTGATCATTTCATCACACATATTTCCAAAATTGCAGTGTAGGCTTAAGGATCTCAAAGAAGTTACAAATTCATCCACTGACTCTTTTTCGTTTTGTACTCTGGTATAAAATTTATATCTATTTAAGGCTATGTTAGTAACCGGTTTGAACCTAAGTTCCATTCTCTGTAAAGCCTCCTTGTAAACATTTGTGCCTTCACCTTCCCCTTCAGTGGGAGCAATTTGAGGTAATGCCCTGAAGACTACTTGACCCTCAGAGCCCAAACAATGTAAAAATATGCTTTTCTTTCTTTCTGCTGCCATGCGCTCCCCATCAACATCATCAAAGTCTTTATTTCGGTTTTACAGTACCATAAAAGACACAAACACATGAATCATGGTTAATGGCATTCCGAATAAAAGGTACTATAAAATGCTCCATATACAGACTCTTGAGAATAAAAAGAACAAATTCATAATACAAATGTACAAACACAGAAAAGGATCAGAGCTAGGCAAGTCTCGTTATTAAATGATTATACCTATCGTACGCAATCTAAAGTGCTAGTGCATTAATAAGTATTGTTTGCATCTCAATTACTGGTATGTACAGCCCGATTAAACAGCATCAGCCATTTTGAAGCCCATGCCCCAAATGACCAATAAAAGGTACAAAAACTTTAAAATATTAACATAAAACCAATTATTTACAAAGTAGATGATAGAATTTAGGGACGCACCCACCTGGACTAATCATTATAATTTCAGTTTATTTTGTCCATGCCAGTCGGGGAAATAGTTAGAGCCCTCCTTCTAATAGCCCAAGACTGGCCTAAAATGTTTGCAGTTGCACAAGCATAGAGTGGTCTCGCATCTGACTTTAAAATATGTAAGGCATCTTTGTGACTGTGTGTCCCGAATTGTCTACATACCGGAGCTAGCCAATTCCTTCTAGGTCTGGCATAAGCAACACAAGCAAAAAAGACATGGCCTATTGTTTCATGGGGGCATAAACAGGAGGGACAGCCCTTAGACTGTGATTTATTTATCAGACAGGAGTTAGTGGAGGCATTAATGGGTAGACTGCCATGTCTGAACTGAATATACAATTTCCTGTCTGCCGGCACCTTAATAAAATCAAGATAGCATTCTAGCCGGCTGATGGATTTTATATCAGTAAAAACATCAGTTAAACTGCCATGATGGATTTTCAAGAAATTCTTCTGTTCTACCCATGCCCAATACAGAGATTTTATTTGGTCCCTAGAATATGAGGGTGAGAGACCAGCAGGCTCCTTAGGCACGCCTATGCCAGCTCGGATGGTATCTAAATGTTTGATCCACCCAATTGTTTGGTTTTTATCCAAAGCAGAAACTTCGGTAAAGGCAGCGGCATAGGGAGCCAGGTTGGGGGTAGTGGCCAATCTATGCCAAAAGAGCAGTGGGCGTAAGCTCACCTGGTCATTAATGCACTTGATACCCAGGTCAAGTTTCAAGGGGAGAAGAGGAGTGCTTTGGGGGAGTGATACCAAGCTCCTAAGGAACTTATTTTCCACCATTGAAAGGATGTTTACATTTACTGAACCCCACAGCTCTGCCCCATAAAGTACACTACTCACTACCTTGCAACTGTACAGTTTGAGAGCAGGGGCTACAGGCTTAGTATATGAAAGGCAGTGCTCCCGCCGCAGAGCCCCAGTTAGCTGGGAAAATTTCAGGGACGCCTTCTCTAGATGATTTTTCCAAGCCATTCCCTCGGACAACTTGATTCCCAAGTACTCAAATGAACCAACCCTCTCAAGCGGAACATTGTCTAAAACCAAGTTACCGTTAAAGGATTTGTGGGGATTCAGCATCATCAACTTAGTTTTGGTAGTATTGATGACCAGACCCCTTGAATCACAAAAGGCCTTAAAGTGATTTAAAAGTTTTTGTAGGCCCATGGGGGTTTTAGACACCAAAAGGGTATCGTCCGCAAACAATAATGTGGCTATTTTATTATTTGCCAAAGAGGGGGCGTCAGCCGAAATGGAACACAAAAGAACTGCTACTTGATTTACATATGGGGAAAAAAGGGTAGGGGCCAGAACACACCCTTGGCGTACCCCCCGCCGGATCTTGAATGGCTCGGTGGTTTGCCCCTGATTTCCCCACCTCACACGACCAAAATTGTCCTCATGTAGCCTGATCAGTGGTTCTAGAATTTCCAAAGGCATTCCCATGTTCCGAAGGACCTGCCAAAGTAGGTCCCTGGGGACAAGGTCGAAAGCTGTTTTAAGGTCTATAAAGGCAAGATATAAACTGCCTTTACCCAGCACAACTACCTTCCAATACAGCAAAACAAGGCAAAACTCCTGATCGATGGTGCCGGTCTTCCGCCGAAATCCCTCCTGGAGAGGAGAGAGGATATCATTCTCATCCATCCAGGTCTGGATTTTAGCTAGGAGCAAATGGCAGAAGACCTTCTGGGCACAATCTATCAGGCTGATTGGATGGTAGTTGGCGGGCTTCGACCTGTCCCCTTTCTTAAAAATGGGTATTACTTCCGCCCCCTTCCATGTGTCCGGGATACTCCCCCCGCCAGCAATGTCATTGGCCAGTTTCATGAAATAGGTTGCCCAATTGTCCCTGTCAGCACGAAAAAGGTCACCAGGGATGCCATCGGGACCAGGGGCTTTAGCAGGGATAATGGCATCTAAGGAGCGCATAATCTCCTCCCTAGTAAATCTAAGGGTTCATGTTGGAACACCTATATCATGGAGCATCTGGGAACTATCATTGGTGTTACCAATGGAATATAGCTCACTAAAATGTTTATGCCATTCTACGGCCGGAATGTTGTTGGCTAAGGGAGGAGAGCGTTCAAAGTTACTTTTGGACACCAGGGACCAAAACATCCTACTATCGGGGTGCCCAAAGGCCTCCCCTAGGTCTTCCCATCTCCTTTCATCCCATTATTTTTTGGCTTTGCCCTGCCCCCGTTTGTATTCCTTCCTGGCTTTACAGATGCTAGATGGGTCTCTATTCTTGATAGCTACAGTCAGTCTCCCTCTCAAGGCCCTGCACTCTTTATTGAACCATGTATGTTTTCCCAGAAGCCTTCCCTGTGATGGCCTAGTCTTATTAATAGGGGCATAGAAAAAGCGGGCCAGGCGATCAAAGAATTCCCTAAGGAGGATACTGCAACTGCTCAGTATAGGCGGGTCCGTGGTCGCTGTTATCAGAATCGCTAAATGCTTAGTTAAGACATCTTTGATCGATTGGATCTTAAATTCGTCCGCCAGGACCATAGGCCATTTGAGTCGGCGCTTATCATTAGTGGGGATTAGAGCCTTTGTGCTTAATGGTATTAAGGGCTCTCTCCCGATGTCTCCCCAGAGGTAGTCAATGGACAGGAAAAGGGGGTTATGATCACTATCACTGGACGGGACTATAACCATGTCCCGTACCAGGGGCCAAAGGGTCAGGTCCACTAAAAGGTAGTCAATCCTACTTGACCCCTTTGGTCCAGTGAAGGTCATTCCTCCTCCTCTATCTGAGGTGGTTCTACCATTGGTAGCCCTTAACCTATGTTCTAGGGATATCGCATTCATCTGAAGAGCAGCTTGAGACCATTTTTTAATCGGAGTAAGCTCCAGAGGAGGTACCCTCCAAACTTTATCCTCCTCGTTCACATCATTGGCCTCAGCCCAATCGAGTGGCTCGAAAGCTACATTGAAGTCACCACCAATTATTAGCGGATGGCTTTCATACCTGGCTCCCAATAGATTATCCAGGGTGTGGAGGGTTGGGGAACTACCACCTCTGGTACTCCTAGCATATACGTTATAGATATCGGCCGACTTGCCTTTGCCATTAGTTAGCCTAATCCCGAGAATATCCGGGCTATTGGTAACCAACTCTTTTACATCACAGTTTAGTGTAAGTGTGAGTCTTGAAGACCGGCCATGTTTAGATGGTATTGCTGGTCTATAGAACGTCATGAACCCTGGGATGAACGTAGGGGTCAAACATCAGGTTTCCTGGAGAATACATATCTCATGTTGAGAGATAAGCTCCAGCCAATGTGGACAATCAAACTTCCCCCTTATACCCGCCAAGTTCCATGACATAATTTTCAGCGTTTGCCCATTGCCTTCAGAAATGGGAGCCTGAGAAGAAAATGGAACATTCGATTTAGACGATGCTTGACAATCTATGATTATATCCGGGCCGCTGGCCCGTGTAAGATCACTCGACACTATTAGTGGGTCAAAGGCTTGGACCATCTGTGTTAAAGGAAACATACTCTCTAGCTCGTTAGAAATTTCTTCGAGGCAAGTGTATGCTGAGTCAATAATGTTCATGGGACCTGTGGTAAAATTACTCGGGGGATCTTTGGTGGAGCCGGGGATTAGTCAGTCGTTCTGCGATAGAGATGAGATGGAAGAATCCCCAGGAATCTGGCGCACCTTTTCAGCTTGGGCAAGTATTGAGGGGATATTTAATCTCAGCCTAATTTTCGTAGATGGAATTGGAGGAGATCTGGCTTCTAGGGCAATTAGATCATGCACCAGGTGCTCAGAAACTAAAATTAGCTCTATTGCATCAACTGTGCTCTGGTTCGAAATGCACCTTTTGGCATATACTATGTCATCTCTAATTATTGATCTGCACCCCCTGGTATGCCTCAACCAATGTATGGCTTTGTTTTTTAAAGCTTCGACATTCTCGTACTTAATACAATTTGGGTCTACTTTAGGAACGTTGGTCATATAAATTGGTAGGGATAACGGATTGTTTTGCTTGCAATGGGATAATAAAGAAGGCTGGCAAGGTAGGGACACCCTATTGCAACTAGTGCCCATGCTCAGCAAAGCTGGCCTTGCCATTGGCCCTTGATCAACTTGGTCCTGTGACAAGCCCATAATTTTTCTACCATGATCAACATTTACCCTACATTGCTCTAAAAATGTACTGGTATTTATTCTAGTACTAAGGGTGGGTTGGTGGTCAAAGTACAAGGGCGCAGCATTACCGGCGGGTTGGTTCCCCGGGGGCACTACAAGCCCCGTCTTTAAGCTAGCATGACTGGGTAGTGCGGGTATTGCAGGTAATGGTGGTGGTGGCGGTAATGAGTGTAATCTATTACTTCTGTCTAATTGTTGGTAGAGTTTAGATACCAAGATGGTTAATGCCTCAATGCTACTTTTTAGGGCTATAATTTCCCTCTGAAGATCAAGATTCGAGGGTATGAAGCCATTACTAGCTTCCCTTGCTCCCTGTAAAGGGTTTGTACTTAAGTCATTTTTAGACGAATGGTTGTAATCCGTATCAGTGTGCACATTAGTTGTGGATGGCATGTCAGCAAGGAGAGCATAACGATTACTCAAGGGGAGCTCATCTTGTGTGACACCATCAGAAAGACTTGCTTCGCTTTGAGCATACGGGAGGCTTAGAGCAGGACCAATACGCACATCTGCGACGGGGGACATTTTACTTTTCCTTGCTGCTTTCTTAAATAGGTTAGGGATGTTCCCATACCCTGTGGTGATAGGTCCGGTGGAATTTTGGGGACGGGGGGACTTGGTGTGGATAGTATCAATAGTGGGGGTGTCAGGAATTTGTGTGGGTGATGTTAACAGCTCTTCACAGTCGGCAACAATGTCCTCAATACAGCCGAGAATTTCCTCTCCTGGCCCCCCTTCTCTCCCTTCACACCCAGTTTCCTGTACAAGTGGCCGGAGCCGTTTTTTAAATCTTTTCCTGGTTACACCTCCCAGCACATTCTGAGTCCCCTTCCTTTTCCCCATGACACCAGTTAAGCTATTAGGCCTCAACAATAATACTGCTGCACAATACAGCACATTACTAACCCAACCAACCGGACTACAATGACACATACTTTAAGTCCAACTAGAGGTCCAATAATAAATAGAATGGCACGTGGAAACCGGCAACAGTACCTTTAGGGATAATGGCCTGTGGCTTCAAGGCCTGCAGTGTCAATATCAATGTCAGGGGGGTGGCCCAGCCCAGCCTCTTCCGGGCGATGACGGGCAAGGACGGGCCTGCCCTTGGCCCGTGCGCGTCCCGCGCAGCGGTGGATGCAGGCGCTTTTTAAAGCGCAATGGCAGCAGGCTCCTCCCTCCTGGGAGCACGGCACTCTGGGACTTAGAGTCCCCCCTGGCAGGTGATGTATGCAGCAGTTGGTGGCAGCGCGTCCCGCGCAGCGGTGAATGCAGGCACTTTTTAAAGCGCGATGGCAGCAGGCTCCTCCCTCCTGGGAGCACGGCACTCTGGGACTTAGAGTCCCCCCTGGCAGGCGATGTATGCAGCAGTTGGTGGCAGCGCGTCCCCATCAATAGCTTTCATGTAATTTAGAAATTCCTCTTTCCATCGTGTCCAGGGTATTGGTGGAGCCCCCTTATTTTGTAGAAACTTATCGGGAGGATCAAACTGCATTGTTCTGGTTGTAGATAAAAAATCACACAGCGTGAAAACACTAAAATGAAATGCACGAAGTACCCAAAACCAACAAGATAGCTGCAAATAATTTTTTTTACATGCAGGCAAACTGATGGTGCTGTGAGAAGAAAAGACAAGATGAAATCCCCTTGAATAATTAACAAAGTTGGTGACTACAGGAACAGCCAATTGAAAAGATACAAAAAAAAAATTAGTCAATGTTTATGTAAATAAAAGTACAATGTCATCTTAACCCAAAATGGTTTTATATCATGGTGGTATTAGTTTCTGTAATATTTATTTGCTCTGAGTGCTTTAAAATATCCAAAACTTACTTGACTCGAAACAGCGCAGTACATGGGTGTTTTAGCTTGTACGTTGTTATGGAAACCAAGGTTTATAAGATGGCTGCCAAGCAGCACGTTACATGCTTAATTAACATACGTGACTTGCTTCAATTATGTGAGAGTCTGGAATCCTTCGTCAGACCGTCTCACACCGTTGGAACGAAAGTCTGGAATCCTGCGTCAGACCACTTCGCTCAATCGGAACGAAAGTCTGGAGTCCTGCGTCAGACTGTCTCGCTCCTGGAAGTACAGGTAAGTTTAAACAATAACTTGTACGCACTGTGCGGTTAACGTTGCTGTTGCCACCACACGCCGTGAATGTCACAAAAATGAAAAACAATGAAAATTCAGAAGTTGACCACCGACGTGAACTAAGGTTCAAAGTTAAACAAACTCCATCTCAATTTTCAATTAAAAGAAAGTTTCCATCATGCACTCGATGAGTTAATTAACGCTCCTCACTCTGAAATATCCTCAAGGATGAAGCTCTCAAAAGCAACACAAATGTCCAACCAAATAGGGCACCGAGGGGCTGCTTGTAGAATATTTCACAATTAATCCATACTTAACTGGAGGTTTGAAGAAAAAAAAAATTCTTCTTTGTCCGATGGGTTCAGGGATGCACTTCACTCCTGTGCTGTCACGATTTTTGTTGGTAGAAGCACTCCTTTACTCCGCTCGTCGCCACTTTGTTGAAATCAAAGTCAGGATAGTTTAATTAAAGTTGACAACTTTAATGTTGACAGCACAGCAACAGGATACAACTGCTCAGCACACAGGAAAAATAACGAAGTCCTGGTGCTTAGCAGCAGTAAAACAATTCCATGTGGAATTGGAATGCACGAGGTGGAATGTAAATTACATCAGGGGGATGGAAGAGATATTTAATAAAACAAGCACAGAAAATGCAAATGTAACACTGGCCTTAGTAAATTTTGGAATTTTTGGAATTTGTTGTTCTGCAGATGCTTGGTTGGAAGAAGCTCAGCCGGCGCCTAATGAAGGCAGCCCCAATTTTGATATGTATGTGAAATATGGCCTTGGCACAAATATACGAGGGACAATGCCAAGTTGCAGTGGCCTTTGACAAGCTCTTTTGATGAACAGAAAATTGCATTTTTTTTACAGGAACAGTTGTTTAAGAGACGAAGTAGGCAGTCGATGTTTGATTCTCTTCGAACTTGGCAGAAGGAGGCTAAGCAAAGGCGGTTAAATTGGAGAAAGAGTCATGGAAAGGAAGAATGCAGACGTTGATGCAGAAAGCTGTAGCATGTGATAGAGAAAAACAGGAGACAGGAATTGAATGTGAGGATAGGAGATTTCGGTTGCACATTGACAAGTCCTATCTGGCCAAAGAGGAAAATGACACTTTTGTAGAGGAGTTGTTAGATACTCGACCCCCACCTCCTTATGCCCAGCAGAGGATATATCCCACAGTTCCTTTACAGTCACAGCAGCCTGTTTCATCTGCTCCGGTTGCCCCCGTATCTACGGCTGTTATTTCAACAGCTCTGGCTACTGCACCCCCGTTCTTTCTCTTTCCTCGCCATCTTTGACGACTGTGACCTCTAGTACATCTACTGTTCTGAATCCTGTGTCCTCTGTTCTTTCTTATCCGGTGCTAACATTGGCTACAGCCATACCCACTACTTCTATTATTCCTTCTCCTCCTATGGTTATTCATCCTCTGATATCCTTGGATGTTGACACGCCTGTACGAGGGTTTGAAGACAGGGACTGGGCGAGATTTAGGGAACGAGTGGGTTTGTTGGTGCGCTCTGGAGTAGGTGAGGATGAGAAGGAGGTATTAGCAAGACAGGCTATGAAGTGTGCTAGTAATGTGGTTTATAGCACTGAGGATATTTGGCAAGTTGTGCGTGAGTTCGAGCCTTTTCTACAGCAGCACGTTCTTCAACACATGTCTGCTACATTGATAGACCTTTGGCGCATGCACATCAAAACGGAGGCCCCACAAGTGCTATTCGATATTAGAGATCGAGTTTATATAGCTGATTTAGCGCCAGGACAGGTGCTTGCAAATCTTGCCACTATAGTCTCTTATAGAGGTCGATTGTATGATAAGAGTCCCACTAAAATTACTCAGTTCCCTATGCGTGAAGTCCACCCAATTTATCATCCAGAAATACCTGAGCTGACGGATCGGAACGGAGCGGTCACTAGACCGGCCATGGCTGCTCGCTTCCAGGAGCAATGAGTTTATACTCCATGGAAAAGAAGTGAAGTTTTAGCTCTTAAGGCTATGCTGCCCGATCCTAGGAAAAATCTGACTGCCTATTATAAGGAATTAACAGAGGCTGCCTCTTCTACTGTAATGACTCTTGCTGATATTGAAATGTTTTTTGGTCTTCTTGTTCCGGTTGATATTTGGCGGCAGGTGCATACTCAAGATCATGTCGCAGTTGGGCGGTACATGGGATGTGATTAAGGAATGGGATCAGGAAAGGAAGAAGGAGACAAACCCCGTGCTGAGATACTTGCTTTGCCTGGTCGTATTATTACTTATATGCACACACTTATTCCACCTAAAAAGGTAAGTTGGGACAGATTAACGGCCTGCCGACAGAAGAAGGATGAGAGTGTGTCCGATTTCTTTACTAGGTTTGAAGACACGTTTTTGGATTATAGAGGGCAGGATATGTCCACTGAGGGGGGAGTCCGTTTTGGAAAAAACATTTTAGAAGGTTTTGTAGCCTCTTTGGAGATTTTGAAATTAAAAGCATGTCATCAGCAAAAAGCATAGTATATACTTTCACACCCACAAATGAGGGGCCATCAGGTATTCAACTGTTGCTTCTAAGACATGGTATCTCCGACAAACATATTGTGACACTAATACCGCCAAAATATCGAGGACACAAATATCGACTTTGCATTTTTCTATGTAAAGTACAAAAATATTGACGACCAAAATATATTGAAAAATATAGTGGACCAACATATCATCATTAAACAGATAAGCATATTGAATTTAAAATATTATATATACATATTAACCATTATATTAACTTAATTATATATTTTTTATATGCATATAACATTGAAAATATGTCAATACATTTTATAACTTAAAATAAAAGTATGCACTTTGAAACAAATGAAAAAAATAAGCATAATGTAAAAATAAATACAATTATTAAATTAACATGAATAATAAAATAAGAAATACTAATAATTAGGAGTCATTTAAAGACTAAGGGGCTTTTTAGGTTGTCGGTCGGAGTTGCCTCCGACCGACACCGTCTGGGACTCGGGACCGACCAACCTCCGGTCGGCGGTTCCGACTGACTGATTACGATGCAGCCGAACACTCGCATACTCACTTTTTTCTATGGGAGCTTGTGTCACAGCCGTAAACCGTCTGTAATACAGGCTCCGATGGAGAAATGGGGGGGGGGTGTAAAACCTTGCACCCTGTGGCAGGCACCCCGATGGTGCCTGCCACACAGTGCAGGATTTTACAGGGGGGTACCCCCTTGACCACCAACCGTAGGCCACAGAGGCAAGGGGGCCCTGCTAGGGGCCCAAAAGTTGCTTTCTGACAGCTTTTCTGTTAGAAATGGGGGTCTCTAATTGGCAAGGGTTTGCACCTTTGTCCAAGTAGGGACCCTTCCTTCTAGTCAGGATAAGGGAGTTACACTCCTAAAATAACCCCTGCTCACCTCCTTGGTAACTTGACACAAGCTGTCAGGCTTATCTTAGAGGCAGTGTGTAAAGCATTTGCACATAACCAACAGTAATGCAGTGAAGACACTACAAAAGGACACCACACCAGTTTAAAAAAATATCAAATATTTTTATATATCCAAAACAAAAACAAAAACGATAAAAAATCAACCATACAGTTCACAGAAATCTTCAGTAATCAAAAATAGACTTGAAATACAGTTCCTTGAAGTCGATAGCTCCGTACAGGGCTATCACGGCGTCATGAACAACAACTCCAAACAGTTCTGGCTGACCGTAGCATTGAGAGCCAGCTGCGGTGTTGGGAAGACGCGCAAAACAGTACCTTTAGAAATGTAGGGCGTCAGTGACCTCTCGATTAGCCCTGAAGGGCCGGTGTCTGCAGGCGTCGGTTCCGGAGGTCGGTGCAGGAGTCGTCGGGCCCTTGAAGTCACACGCGTTGCAGATCGAACTCCTCGTGGTTGAAGTCGGGAGCGCTGGCGTCGGCAGGCGTCAGGGCTGCGGTGCGAAGTGCAGCAGTGCGGCGTGTTGTGCCCTCAGGTCACGGTGCAGGCAGCGGCTCGGTGACAGTCATCCGGTGGCGTCGGTGAGACCAGGGCTGCGGTGCGAAGTGATGCGATGCTCGTCGCGGTGCTGGCAGGTCACGGTGCAAGCAGCGGCGTCGTCGTTGCTGAAGCACTGTCGTCTGCTGATGAACTGGAGTCGATGGTGACATCGTCGGTAGGCCAAGGCTGCGGTGCGGGATGAGGATGGTGCGTCGTGTAACTTACGAGCGGTGTCCTCGAACCACGGTACAAGTAGCACCGTTGATGTCGGCGAGGAGCGGCGTATTCGGGGATACCTAGGCGGCGCAGTGAAGCGAGGCTGTGCGAAGCGCGGTACCCACAGGTCACGGTGTAAGCAGCGGCACGGTGGCGGTGTCAGGTGACGTCGTCGGTGAGACCAGGGTTGCGGTGTGGCATGTGGCGGTGCCCTCTGCGGTGCCTTCAGGACACAGAGTCAGCGGCAGCGTCGTAGACGGCATTGGGTTGCATTTTCCTCTGTTCCAGTACAAAACACACAGTCCCCAGTGCTGGTGGCAGAAGAACTTGAAGTCTTTGCTGTTCCTGAGATTTCTTGAACAGGGGGCAAGCTCTACCTCAAGCCCTTGGAGAAACTCAATAAAGAAGTTGCAGAAAGTTCAGTCCAGTCCTTTCGCTGCCCAAGACAGAAGCAGCCACTGCAGGCCAACACAGCAAAACACTCAGCAAAGTGGTAGTTACTTCTCACAGCTTCTCCAGCTCTTCTTCTTGGCAGTCTTCTTGGTCCCAAAAGAGTTCTAAAGTTCTGGGGTCTGGGCCCCAATATTTATACTCCAAATTCCTTTGTCCTCTCAGGCAGAGAGTGTCTGTGCTTAGTCCAAACGAGTTTGGTCCTCTCTGGCCCAGCTTCCCAGCAGGAGGCGGAGACAGCATTGTCTACAGCAGACCAGGCCCATTCAGGTGCAAGGAAATCTCCTCCCACTACTCTATCAGACTCTCTGGAGCCACTGCACATCCCCAGCCCCTGTCACCCCCAAAGCCAGACAGTCAATACACATCCTAGCAGAGGCACACTGGATGGCTAAGCAAGAAAATACCTACTTTCTAAAAGTGGTATTTTCAAACACAGAATGTAAAAACCTTTAACATTCTGAGTTCAGGCATACTAAACTTTATTTTCCCACCTGGTTCCCAGGGGTAGTTATGTTTATAAGATGTTATAAGCAAACTCCCCATTCTATCCTATGGAAATAGGTAGCCTTGCAACAGTGAAAAACGAAACTGGCAGTATTTCACTATCAGGACATGCCACACACACCAGGGCATGTACTACCTTTCATATACACTGCACCCTGCCCACAGGGGTACCTTGGGCCTACCTTAGGGGTGACTGACATGTAGGAAAAGGGAAGGTTAGGGCCTGGCAAGTGGGTGCACTTGCCAGGTTGACATGGCAGTTACAAACTGCACGCAGACTCTGCAGTGGCAGGTCTGAGTTACCTTTACAGGGCTACTTCTGTGGGTGGCACAATCAGCGCTGCAAGCCCACTAGTAGCATTTGATTTACAGGCCCTGGCACTCTCGGTGCACTTTACTAGGGGCTTACTAGTAAATCAAATTTGCCAATCATAGAAACACCAATCCATAACACAATTTCACAGAGAGCAAACGCACTTTAGCACTGAATAGCAGTGGTAAAGTGCCCAGAGTCCTAAAACCAACAACAACAGGTCAGGAAAAAATAGGAGGAAGGAGCAAAAAGTTTGGGGATAACCCTACAAAAAGGGCCATTTCCAACACTTTCCAACAACATAATCCCGACGTGAAAACGATGTCTATTCGGGATTACGGTGCGGTTCCGACTGGCTGGAAGACTCCGAGAGCCGGTCGGACCTAAATCGGAATGACCGACCGGTTCACGTTCCGACCTCCGACATCGTAGCCAGGCGGTCAGACCGCAAACCGTCTGTGTCGGTCGGAAAGACTCCGACCGCGGTTGGAAGGCTTCTGACCAGTGGTTGGAGGCTTTCCAACCGACATCGTAATCGGCCCCTATGTGTCAAAAATTATAAAACAATAAATATATACAATAAAATTATTAACATAAAAAAGTTAAAATAATATTACTCCACAAAAAATAAAGATGTACATAAAAAAATATTTAGACATTGAAGGAGTGAAGTTTAGTATTCCCAACCGAAACTAAGCAGCAGTAGGGGAAGTGCTCAACTTTGGAGGAGTCATGTTCACTATTCCCACTCCAAACTGAGAAACTGTAGGTAAGTGTTGGACTTTGGAGGGGTTAGATTTACACAATAGCCACTCCAATGTAGACAACAGTAGTGGAAATGTGGCACTTTGGAGGAGTCAGATTTATAATTCCCACTCCACCATAGGCAACAGTAGGTGAAGTGTTGGACTTTGGTGTGGTCCTATTTACTGTTCCAACTCCAACCAGAATAAGATTAGATATCGTGTGTCATCTTTTACTATCGTCCCTACGCAATGGCACGCCTCAGGTCACAACAGGTCTCCCTGTCTATGTTTACTAAAGGAGTTGTGACTCCCTGGGGGCAAGTGGTAGGCAGAGTGTATGAGTGCACATAATATATGGTTGGTTATTATTAGATATCGTGCCCAGTTTATAGCACCTGGTGGCAAGTGGTGGGCACAATCTGTGGTTGTTTATAGCAATATACTGTATCAGGTTTATGATCTTTGCAGACAAATGGTGAAACACAGTCTGTTCTAATTTGTGTCCCAGTAACACGTGCTTGCTGCCTTGCATGTTCTTTTCATTACATTATGTGCACACGTGCAACAACTGTGCACTGCGGTCACACCCTCTTCCATGTGTTGCAGTGCTGGTGGCAGTTACCACGTGAAACAGGCGCCGGCACGCGTGCCTCCACGTGCACACTTCTAGCACCTCCTATAAAAGACCGCTAGCATCCGCATTCGGCGCGTGGCCTTTTCAGTCCGCCTCCACTTACCTGCCTCCAGCATCGCCTTGGATCTTCACCCCTATCTCCCGACTCCAAGCAGGAGCTTCGTCAGTTTTCTCCGTGTCTCGTCCTTCTTCCTGGCCTAGCCTGCACTACGTTTCATAGAAAACAAAGGAAACAAAAGGCACTTTAAATCCAGTGAAAGAGGTATTTAAACCCACTCCTGTTTAGCTGATAACAGGTATTTATTTCTTCTTTATTTTGAAGCGCTCGAAGACTTAAAAACAGTCCGTTTTCAGGAGTGTTGTCACGACAATTCAAGCACGCCTTTCCTGTTGGTGTATTTTATTTTATGCACATGTAACTTTCAAGAACAGAACTAAAGTCAATTTCAGGTTAATCAGGAGTGCTGCTTAAAACTTAATAGTTATTTATTGCTTTGGACAATTCATCACATTATCAAGTATACAAGGAGTGTTCGCAATAGCTCAACATTTTATTTGTAGTTCTATATTTCTTTGTGTGGGCATAAAACTATTGTGCAACTGTAAAGCTCTTCTGTTTTGTGAAGCTTTTTTTTTTTTAACTATAACCCCCTGCAAAGTAGACACAGAGAAGAGGACATTATTTCCTGTGACGTTCGTTCTGTCTATTATTATTACAAGTGTTCTAAAAGCAAACTGTGAAGAGTACATTCTACCAAAGACTTTCTAAACGAGAGTAAAGTACGTGAAAAGGACGTTCTAGACTTATGTAAAACTAGGGTTTATTGTTGTTCTAGTGGTTAATTGTATATGCTCTGTTTTTGTTTCCTTAGTAATAACCCGCTGGTGACTACATCCCCCACAGTGGTCCAGACAACTGTTACCAGGCACAACACCTTTAAGAGGAACCTGTTATCCTCTTTGAATCAGACGTTCCGTGGCCCAGTGCGGTTTGTCTTTCTCTGTGTTTCTCCCTCCCAATCCCCCTTCCCTTTGGGAGCTCTCTTGACGTAGTAGCATTGCACTTGTCATTACTGCCAGGCAAGGTCTCAGGGGGCATTGGGTTACATTGTCTCTCCCCAGAGGAACATTCTGGAATTCAGGTGAGTGGCTTGTGACAACGTGTTGGACTTGGGAGGATTCAGACTTACTGTTCCTGGTCCAACCTGAGCAACAGTGTTGGACTTCAGAGGTAGGAGCACAGAGGGGTCAGATGTACTAAACCCATTCAAAACTGAGAAACAGTAGGATAAGTGTTTGGGCTTTGGAGGGGTCACTTTTACAATTCAAACTACAACATGAGCAATAGTAAGGAAAGTGTTGGACTTTGGCGGGAGGGGGTTAGATATTCTATACACATTCCATTCTGAGCAACAGTAGGGAAAGTTTTTCACTTTGGAGAGGCCAGACTTACTATTCCCACTCCAGCCTGATCAACAGTGGGGGAATTGATGAACTTTGGAAGGGTCATACTTACTATTCAGACTCCAACCTGAGCAACAGTAGGGATATTGTAGGACATTAGAGGGGTCAGATTCTCTTTTCCCTCTCCAACCTGAGCAACAGTGGGGAAAGTGTAGGACTTTATAGGGGTCAGATTTGCTTTTCCCACTCCAACCTGAGCAACAATGGGGAAAATGTTGGATTTTGGAGGGGTCATAGTAACTATTCCCATTCCCACTTGAGAAACAGGAGGGACAGTATTGGACATTTGAGGGGGTCATATTTACTAATCTCACTCCAACCTGAGCAACAGTAGGGAAAATGTTGAACTTTGTAGAGATCAGATGTAGTGTTTCCCAATGCAACGTAAGCAACAGTAGGGAAATAGTTAGACTTTGGAGGCTCACATTGTTAGGACTGGGGGTTTTGGTTGTCAGAGTATTTTTAGCACTTATAGAATCTCCATCTCAATGTTAAAATTATTTACCCATATATTTATCTCACTTCGCTACCTCAGCACAGCCTAAAACTCTTGATATTTCCCAGTATATGTGTCCAGCCTTTACTTTATGCTTCCAACCCCTGAGCGGATCAGCTGTCTTTGCTGGAGCTGTGGCCTAGTAGTAGCGTAGCAGCGGACAGACAGCTCGCCTGACTCTAGTGCCTAATATAGCACTATATTTGCATACAAATTATGCTGGTTCTTTCCACAGTTTTTCATCCTAAAAATATCATGCTATCCCTAAACGAAACCTCGCTATTTCTAAATTCAGTATGAAAAATGCCCTTTGCCTAAAACTTCTGACTGACACTCTCTCCTTTCATTTTTTCGAATGGACTTCGCGTTCCCTTCCATCTTCCGCATGCCTCCTCTCTGAGCACAAACCATTTCAAAGTTCCATGCATATTTGCCTCAATCTCTGGGATTGTTTTTCTGAAAATTGATCGCAACTCATATTAACGACCACAACCGCTCCTTCTTTGAAAGCCGTACCCCTGCAGCCTAACTTTACTAATCTCTTCAAGCTCATCTGCTAACCCTACGAACCATTTGGATGAATTCACACTCCCCCAGTAATTTCACACACCCCTATTATAATTTTGCACATACCTAATCTTAATCTATGTCATGCTTTCAAAGCCACAACAATGTCTTAAGCAGCTATCCAATACAAAATTGTGAGTATTTACCATGTAGCAATTATCTGTGTGAAGACCACTTCCACCGTACACGTTTACATAATACAGAGTGCTTCGCCAGAAGCCACTGGTAGGAATCAGTTTGCTGTATATTGAGCATTCATTGTGTGATTCAAGGCTGCGTCCTTCCAGATGACAATCAGTTAAAGAAATATACATTTAATTTCTATGAATGCACATATATATCTTGTTTGTAGACGACTTAAAGAAGATATTGGTCAAGCAGCATGTTATGTTATGTTATAGGGAATTTATAAAAAGCGCACGTACACCAAAGGTCTCTTGGCGCTAAGTTAAGAACCACCACGGAAGTTGTATCTAGCAATAGGCCTGAGTGAAAAGCCAGGTTTTCAATTTTTTTCTAAAACACATAGAATTAGTCGTCTGTCTGATCTCAATCGGCATGGAGTTCCAGAGCTGGGGGCCCAGCTTAGAGAATCGTGAGCTGCCCATTCTTTTGCGCTTAAATCTTGGGACTGTCAACAGGTTCATTTGTGCCGATCTGAAATTCCGTTTTGGGAGGTAAGGATGAATCTTTGTAGAGATAAATTTGGAGCCCCTGTCATTGATTGCTTTGAAGATAATGAAGCCCGTCTTAAAGATAGACCGTTGTGCTACGGGAAGCCAATGGAGCTCCTTCGTTAATGGCTTCGTATGACAGTGCCTGGGTTGTTGGAAGATGATTCTGGCAGCTTGATTTTGTATCCACTTGAAGCTTATAAGTTTGGTTGATGGGGAGACCTAGGTAAATGGCATTGGCGTAGTCAATTCTGGACAGAATCATGGCCATCATGATTACCATGCTTGCCTCCCTAGTGAAAAATCTCCTGATCTTTCTGAAGTTTCTCAGTTGATGATAGCAGGATGACGTAACCATGTTTATCTGGGATTGCATAGAAAGGTTAGCTTGGATGCCGAGACTCTTTACAGCACTCTTAGGGATTGGTGGAACTCCTAATGTTTCTGACCAGTGAGTAGGAGTCCAATGGTTTAGTCTATTGTTGGAAATGACTTTCTCTGTTTTATCAGAGTTCAGCTTAAGGTGATCGTGATTCATCCAGTCTTTGATGAATAACTGTTAGAAATGGGATTTTTGGTAGGCTAGGGCATGTGCCAAAGCCAAGCAGAAACCACCACTCTAGTCAGGATAAGGGAGTTACACTACTAAATAACCCCTGCTCACCCCCTTGGTAGCTTGGCACGAGCAGTCAGGCTTATCTTAGAGGCAGTGCGTAAAGCATTTGCACATAACCAACAGTAATACAGTGTAAGCACTACAAAAGGACACCACACCAGTTTAGAAAAATATCCAATATTTTTATATACGTAAGACAAGACCAAAAACGATAAAAATCCACAATACAGTACTTAAAAATCTTCGGTTATCAAAATATGCTTGAAAAATAGTTCCTTGATGTCGATAGCTCCGTCCGGGTCTATCACGGCGTCATGAGCAAACAAATCCAAACAGTTCTGGTTGACCGCAGCGTCACAGTACCTTTTAGAAATGCAGGGCGTCGGTGACCTTTCGTTGAGCTTCCGAAAGAACGGCATCCGCAGGCGTCGCTTCCGGAGGTCAGTGCAGGAGTCGTCGGGGCCCTCGAAGTCACACGCTTGCAGATCGATCTCCTCTCTGTTGGAGTCAGGGGCGCTGGCGTCGGCAGGCATCGTGTGCTGTGGTGGTGGCATCGGATGGCGTCGTCGGTGAGACCAGGGTCGCGGTGCGAGATGAAGGCGGTGCTCGTCACGGTGCTGGCAGGTCACGGTGCAAGCAGCGGCATCATCGTTGCTGAAGCGCCGTTGTCGGCTGACGAACTGGAGTCGATGGTGCCGGCGTCGGTAGGCCAAGGCTGCGGTGCGGAATGAGGGCGGTGCGTCGTGTAACTTTACGAGCGGTGCCCTCGAACCACGGTGCAAGCAGCGGCGTCGATTTCGGCGTGGAGCGGCGTCGTCGGGGATACCAAGGCATCGTCATGAAGCGAGGTGGTGCGGACTGCAGTGCCCACAGGTCACGGTGCGAGCAGCGGCTCGGTGGCGGCATCAGCAGGCGTCATCGGTGAGACCGGGGTCGCGGTGCAGCATTGCGGCGGTGCCCTCTGCGGTGCCAAGGCATCGTCGTGCAGCGAGGCGGTGCGGAGTGCGGTGCCCACAGGTCACGGTGCGAGCAGCGGCTCGGTGGCGGCATCAGCAGGCGTCGTCGGTGAGACCAGGGTCGTGGTGCGGCGTTGCAGCGGTGCCCTCTGCGGTGCCTTCATGTACCGAATTCTAAAGCAGTGCGCCCCCGTTGGATACAATGAGCTAGTTCTTTGACATTGGCTGATGTCAACTTTATCTTTATCTTTGACCCTTCCTTGCAAATGCAGGAGTTTATATAATATGAACATGTTCATCCTCCTCCTTTATCATTACTTCCTCTTGATCAGTACAAATGCATTATTTACACTGATGGGACGGCACAGCCAGCCATTGGTTCTAAGCATGCTTATTCAGCAGCCTGCACAATTGTGGCAGGCACAATAGTTGATGGCGATTTTAAGTCCTCCTTGGTGCACACACAATCCCTTGGGGATTGCACGGCATAATTGACCCAGCTGCATGCTTTGGTTTTGGCTCTTGAGTTTGCCCATCCAGAAGTCTCTACACTTGTAGTGTGTGATTCATTTTACTCTGTACAATCCTTCAATGACAACTTATTCTTCTGGACACAAAATGATTTTCGTGATTCTAAAGTTAGCGCAATTAAGCATAAAACGCTTTGGGCCTGAGTGGCTGCTCTTAAGAAACGTTTGCGACTCACACACGTTATCCATACATTGGGCCATCAACGTGTGGGAGCACACGCTGTTGGTAATTCGCTGGCTGTTGAGGCAGCCAAATCTGCATTAGCCACATGCTTGGTACCAGCAGTTACTAATTCTATGACTAAAATTGATGATGATATTTTGGCACCTGTTGCCGCTACGGAGGAGGCAACGCAGTTTCCCCAAGGTTTCCCTTCTCATTATACCTATCAATTAACAAACGATCAAATTCCATTTGATCCGTTGGTGATCGGCTGATTCCCAACGAGGACCGCAGACTTTCTTTGATAGTGCCTGCACATGAAGGCGTGGCTTCGGCACATGCCGGCGTAGCAGCAACTATTTCACTTTTGCAGCAACGTTTTTGGTGGCGTGGTTTATACTAGCAGGCACATAAATATGCTCTTTTCTGTGACAAACTGTTTCACGTCCACCCCATACTGAACTCTAGATTTCAAATGAACCATTTGCGGTCCTTTAACGTCTGAGAATGCTTTTAAGTATATCTTGGTTGCAGTGGATTCATGCACTAGATTCCTTTGGGTTTGGCCGCAACTAGTGTTGACGCTCGAACTGTTATAAAAGATTTGCATGTCTTTGTAGGGACATTTGACTGTGGCACCTTCCATTCAGACCAAGGTCTGGCTTTTGCCTCTATGGCTTACCGGGATGCAATGAAGTCTCTGGGGGTGCAGGTGCAATTCTCGTCTCTATATCGGCCTGAGGGCAATTCTGTTGCGGAACGGATGAACCATGAATTAAAGCAGTCTTTGACAGCCAGGGTATTAGGTACTGGTCGGGGCTGGTTGACTCATCTTTATTGGAGTCCAACGTGCACTTAATAATCTCCCTAGAAGATCTCTGGGTGGGCGGACCACATACGAATTGCTCTTTGGAATTAAAATGTTTGTGCCAGACCTTGATAGTCTAGACGTTGTGGCGGCTGCCGCAACGTTTGACGTAGATAACCATTGTGCTATGTTACAGGATCTACAAAAGGCTCGCGACTCGCAGGCGAAAGCTCATTTGCCCTCTTCCACGGATGCAGCGGTGCTGATTCCAGTTTCTGGCTGGCTTCCTAAAGTTGGAGATCTGTTCCGAGAGAAGGTAGAGAACAAAAAAGAATTTGGTCCATCATACCATGCACCGGTCCAAGTCCTTGGTTTAAAGGGCACCCGTTCTGTGATTCTGCCTCCACTACCTGGTCGTAAGGAGAATTGATACATTTCAATCGAGCATGTCAAGCTGCACCATATGGCCGATACTGAATAGTATGCCTACAAGCATTACGCGCCGGGATGTTTCACTGAATCCCATGGCTTCTGTTTCCCCGACAAGTCCCCAACAAATGGAGGAGATGGAATCTTCAATTGATTTGTTGCCTGTTTTACCTTCTACATCTACAACTGAGGAGACTGAGTATGCTTCACCACCAGTTGAAATTATAATTGACATTCCTGAAAGTACAATTCATTCACCTTCCAATGAAGAACAACCCCCATTGTTTCATCTGAGGTCCAGTGGTTACTATATGGACCACAATAACTTTTCTTCAGATACATCTTCGTTGTCTTCGTCTGTGGCAGAGCCACATGGATTTGGATTTTTATCTCCTGGATAAAAAGAACTAACCTGGTCCTGCCATGGATATACGTCTGGATTGTGCTGACGATGGTGTTCCTCTTCATGTGGATTGGGTTTGTGAATGTGTTTTTCCTGTTGATTAATGGCCATTACTTACCTGAATGCTCTGCTGTAGACTTGGTTAATGGAGTTCTGGCCCCTCACACTTCATCTCATAAAATACAGAGAGATCAAGCCGTGGTAAATATCTAAGCATTACCGATTGTTGATGGTATCGTTTGGGATAAAGTACCATTCAATATCCATGGCCGGGCAGAAACTTTGCAAATTCCATACCTAGTCCGCGTTTCTTTAGGTGATGTGGTTTTGCCTGAAATACACTCCCATGACTGGGATGTTAATGCTGTTTATTCATTGTTTTCTGATTTAAAATATTATACTGCTTTTGACACTGAAGATTTGTATTTGAATTCTGCAAATTAGGTTGATTTATTCTGTCACCAACATTATGGCCATCATTTTTTACACAACACCAATACTCAGAGACCATATTTTAATTATACCCAGTGGGAACATTGCCCAACCCCGTTACCCAAATGAGTAAATTTATGTATTTTACTGGTTACAATCTTTCAGACCCTGTGTCCTAGTTTTATAAATTGAAGATGCCAACCCGCACCAAATTTATGCTGACCCTTACCAAATTGGTCTATTCCTCGTCCTTCATAACTGATTTGTCCATGAAAGGTTATGATTACTAGAGGGACACGGTTGATTTAAAATCTATTTGGGGTACCAAAGATTGGCAAGTGCAGGGCACTGAACCATTGCATCACGCGTTCTTGATACCATCTCAGCTCATATTTTTAAATAAGACGGTACAGCAAACTACTTGTTTTGGTTTAGGCACAGCAAAAAATGTAAATACTCCCTCCATTCTGTTATTGGCTGCTTATGACAGATGGCATACACATACCAACTACACAATTGAGGATTTAACTGTCATGTTTCAGAACGGTACACTAAACTCTTCCAATATTGACCATTTGTGTTGGTTATTGTGGCCAACGAGCTCAAATGCATGTCAATTACGCTTTTTGAATACCACAAAAGGGTTTACACAGAGTAGACCTGATCCTCGTTTTCCACATTCTCATACAGTTACCACATATTCTGTTGGTAAAGTATGTCAACAATGGTTGCAACACTCCACACTGTCATTTGCGAAACAACATTTTTCCCTTTTATCAGGTGACATCGATCTTGCTGTTTTTCTTTTGGGTCCAAAGTCCCCTCGCGCTAAATGTTTTGTTTATGCAGCCTATAATGAATTTTTGAAGCAATCGCAGATGGAAGCTGCGGTGTGCCTATGCCAAATTGACCAAGATAATTTAGAAAAAGTTCTTGCAGTAGTCAATAACAGCATTAACACACTGTCTTCTCGTATATATACGTTGGAAAATATTGTATCATCGGTGATTGTCATTGTTCAAAATGAAGTGTCCGTTTTGTATCATAGTCAAAACCAGCTGCGCTTAGTTATGCAATTTGGTTGGACCTTGTAAACACTCAAAAGTGGGAAAGTACCATGGGATTACTTGAATGCTTCTGCACTGTTTTTACCATTTCATTTTACGGATAAACAGAAATTGATGTCAATGAAAGACGCAACATATACAATGTTACATATTGAAAAGCTAGAACAGTTACCAATTTCGGTGGCAGAAACTGATTCAGCTGTTTGGTTAATACATGGGGTTATTTCATTGCCTATCTCACTCTTCCAGTTTACGGCCTGCATGAAATACTATCCAGTTGGTAGATATGAACCCCTCAGGAGTAGCTATATTCATGAATTATGGCCCTTGCCTTTCACATTTCAGTGTCAACGAGCAGATAAGGAGGTTTTCCTTACAGGGGAGGATTGTGATTCTACAGTAGGACACTCCCTAGTATGTAAATAAGTGAAACTTCACTGTGCCTGCAACATTTTGGCCCCTAATCTGGCTTGGTTTTTAAAACAGACCCAGGTCCCAGCTATTATTCCCGCACTGACTTTGCTTTCTAACGGCAGTTATCTTATCCTAAATAACCACAACTGCTTCGGCTTACGGGCAGGGAATCCCGTATATAGTAACAGTTTCACAACATGTTACATTTTGCAGCAATGTTCTCTTTCCACCCCCGCATGGGATCGTAGATAGTTCGCTGTGGCCTTCAATTCCAACTTTGAAAATAGATTTCAATAAGCTAAGCAGACTCAAAGCGCTTTTGTTTCAACAAGAAGTGGCTCACACATCAGCTCGTGAGACCTTCGAATTGCAGGTGGCGAGAACCGCGAGTGAGATTCAGTCACTGCTATACACGAATCTCCTGCTACATTTTAGAGAATTAATTCACCAAATATTTAATGTGTCTGATACAGAGGGCCTGGCCCACTTTTTAGGTTTCGCCTACGCAGCGCGCATGCGCTGCTTAGGCAAAAAGACCTTTAGCAATCGCTTTGGCTTTTCAGCCAAAAACGTGCACGCGTTCCATTGCCTTCAATGGCAACACGTGCACGTTTGGCGATTCACTTGCGGGAGCGAGCGGCGCCATATGGTAGCAATTATCGCTCCTGGCGCTGCTCGCTCCCGCAAGTGAAACGCTTTCACTTTTGCCGACACTTGTGGGCAATGCTTGTTTAAACCAGTGGGATGATTAGCTGGCAGCAGATTAAGCGAACACGAAGATCCAGTTGTGTTGTGTCAATTCGTCCAGCCAGTTCTGGGAAGTGGTACGTAGTAGTAGCCTCCAATTGGATAATCCGGACTAAAAGCAAAAACGGAATTGTGTAGTTTTGTGCTTGCACTCATGCAGCACCCCCTGCCCGTGCGTGGCATTGAAGCATGCCTGCTTGGAAGGATTTGCACTTCCTCTCTAGACCCACTCGGGAAACGTTTTTGTACGTGAGTGGCCAGAGTTGTGCTTTTATTGGGTCTTGGGACTCCACGCTTAGCAGTGTGATGGAGGACGGATAGGTGGGAGATAGGGTTTGCTCAGGTTACATTTGCTGGCTGCTACAGGTTGCTCTGCTGTTCCCATGCTAGGTTTATGGTGGTTACTGAACACTTTCAAACCAACTCCTGCCCTGTATACATCAATGAGGGCATCCAGTGTGTAATGTTATGAAACGCGAGCGTGCTGCACCTAGTAACTGTTCAGCGCCTTTTGCCATTCTGGATGCAGTGTTAATTTGTTAAGAGTGTGCTAGTGTCAGGATAGAACTGGCTCTCCACTTCCCACTATGGCTTTTGCTAGCCACCTGCGCTCTTGGCACAAAGTGTTTAATTGCATTCACCATTGTTACATGACTATGTGTATATCGCCTATTCCTCTCGTGTGCCTCACTCTTTCACACCTGTCTCCTCTCGCTGATGTCTTTAATCCCTCTCTCACACAAACCTGTCTTTTTCTCTGTTTCTCACCCCTCTCTGTAGCGTCCCTTTCCTCTCTCCCTTGCCTTATTTTTCCCTTCATAGTCTTTTCACTTTAACCTCGCTCTCTCTCACCCCTTCCCCTCTTATATTTCTTCTTTCCTTACCATGCTCGGGAGCAGTAGGAGGTACAGAGATGAATTTTACAGGGGTTGGATCCACTTGCAAAATAGCAAATAGTTTTGAAAGTGTGTTACTTTGCTTAGATCCACTTGCTGCTGAGAGTTTTCATGCCTTCTCATGCACGTGACGTAGCAGAGAGGCACAGCTAGTTAACAAGGCGTACTAGAGCCTTGTTTACCTTCTGTCTGTGATACTGCCCTTCCCATTTCTGAGCCCAGCCGTCACAAGGACAGTTCCAGTGGTCACAGGAGACAAGCCAGGGATCTCAAATGCGACCCATGGCGACCTCTAAATGATGTCCATGGTTACAGGACAAGGAGGGCTGGACTTGGTTTGGCAAAGGGACGTAAGGATGCTAAAACAATTCTAAACCCCGGATTGGTCCTCGGCAACGACTACATCCCAGACACTGTATGAAGTATGCTGCTAGTGGAACAGAGAACTACTCTGGTACCCATAATATTATGGCAACTTTATATAGTGGGGAAAGTAAACCTAATTATATGGCAAGTTATATGTTAGTGGGAAAGTAAACCTTCCTGCATCTCCAAAGCAGCCTGTGCTGGTCTCTCTCCACATTCTTTGCTTTTCTTGATCATCCCTCCATCTTGCTGCTCCGTCATCAACACCCAGCAGATAATCTCCTCACCACATAATTACTAGCCACATAATTCCAATGCACACCATGCCACATATTTCCACTGCACATAAGTCCACTCAACACCACACAATTCCATAATAAACAATTGCAATCCAAGCCATATAATTCCACTCCACATCACATGCATCCACTCCATAAAACATAGCTAAAAGACATTAATATGAACAACGTCTATATCTCTCGGGTTGCCGAGACCTATTGGCTTTGCCAATGCTTGTTTAAACATGTGGGATCCGGCCTTGTCACCTCCTTTCAGACTATTTTTAGAGTAATACCAGCTTTTATCCATTCTATTTTTTCCAGCGCCTTCGGAGGGTTTCCTCTACTGCTCCTTTTAATTTGCAGCATACTTGTACTTCTTTTTTTTTTTGTGTTTGAAAAGCTTTATTTAAATATTTCATAGCAATACAGAGGTCAGCAAAACAAAAGTGACCAACAAAATAATATATGCAAGGAGAAAGAGCTAACAGCAAATTCAAAGGAGAAAGCTGTTTAAGGTTATTTGTACAAGAAGGGAGGGAGGGGAATTGAAAGGTAGAAAAAGGAAAAGAGGGGGAGATAGGGAGGGAAAAAGGGGAAAAAGGGGGGATGGGGAAAGCGGGAGGGGAGCAGGTGGAAGGTAAGGGAAAAACTCTTTCATATGGCAAATATTTTATAAAGTTGCATATTGAACTAGAAAAGAAGACAATAAACAATAATCATGATGTGCCAATAGGAGACAACCTAGTAATTGAAATAGAAACAAGAAACAGAGAAAATATTATGTCTATGGAGGCTTGAAATTTTTCAGCATTCACACGAGATTTTTTTAACATTGCTAATTTATCTAAATAGGTAGTAAGTGGGTTTCAGAAAAGTTCTCTGTCAATTATTGGCTTACAGGAAGAAGCAAAGGCAACATCTAGTCGATGAAGATGACAAAGGCTATTCCACCAGTGCTGGATAGAGAGCTGTGAAGATGATTTCCAATTGAGTGTTATGTGTTGGAAAGCTAAGGCTATCATAAGATCAAAGAGGCCATGCATATGTAAGGGAATATCTAAAGGCTGAAATAGACTGCCTGAAAAAGAAGAGGGAGAGACAAGGGAACACGTGTATCAAACATGCGAGAAATGTAGGTCCAAACTTTTTCCCAGAAGGCAGCAACAGAAGGGCATAGAAAAAGAAGATGACTGAGGTCAGCATTAAGTGAGCCACAGGACCAGCAATTAGTAGCAGTAGAATGGGCAAACTTAGCAATAGAGATAGGGGAGAGATAGAGTCTGTGATATAGAAAGAACATAAATTGAGTAAGAGAAGCAGAACGAGAAATTTTTAGGGAGCGAGACCAAAGTTTATCCCAAAAATTAATAGTCCATTCACATGCGAGATCAGATTCCCAAGCAATTTCCACCTTGGATTTAGGACGTTCAGGTGAGGGAGAAAGAAAGAATTTGTAAATAAGAGAGGCTTTAGGAAAAGAAAGAAGGATTTTACAAAGAGGGTTTTGAACCAAAGACGAAGGGACCGAGGGAAGCAAATAAAATGACTCAAGAATAATAGCCATGAGAGTGGAAAACCTCTGAAGAAAGGAACGAGGGCAATGAAACCTGAGTTGAAATTGGGGAAATGAGCATGGCTCTAAACCATCAAAAAGATCTTTAACCCAGATTATCCCTTTAAGTCTCCAGGACCTCCAAAAGATAGATCTATTATTAATGGTAATATGAGAATTATGCCATAATGGGGAGTCTAAAAAGGCTTCCCTGGAAAAGGTATCCTTATGAAATAAAGGTTTTAGACTAGCACAAGTGTGTTTAAATAAAGGGAGAGAGGTAAGAGGTATCTTAACCGAAAAAGCCAAAATTTCCGTAAAAGAGAAGGGAGAAATTAGAATGCGTTCAATATTACACCATAAGGCAGTAAAGGGAGATTGATCCTCTAGGAGCCACTTCGCAGCCTGACGAAGGCAAAAGGCTTTGTGATAGAGACGGAAATTAACACCTCCATTAGATTTTGTCTTACGAAGAGCAAATAAGGAAATCCTGGATCTCTTGCCCTTCCAAAGAAATCTAGAGAGGAGGGAGTCGATTTTTAAAAAATAACAGACAGGGATATGAACTGGAAGCATGGAGAGAGTATATATTAAGATAGGAGTTATCATCATCTTGATGGAGTCCAACCGACCCCACCAAGAAAGGAATAAAGGATTCCATGAGGAAAGTAATTTATCTATCCGAGCAATAACCGCATTCATATTTAATTTAACAGAAGAGGAGATGGAATTAGAAAATAGTATACCTAAATATTTAATTTTAACAGGGGACCAAGCAAATCCCGTGGCCGAAAAGAAGTGTGGAAGACAGGATTTCGTGAGAGGTAAAATTTCTGTTTTATCAGAGTTGATTTTATATCCGGAAACAAGAGAAAAGGCATTAAATTCATGTAATAAGGGAGGAATAGAAATCTGCGGATTGGAGATAAAAAGAAGAATATCGTCAGCATAAGCGGAAATTTTTAAATTGTGATCACCATAGGAAAACCCAGAAATTAAGTCATTGTTACGAATTGAGGATAAAAAGGGTTCAAGGGCCAAAATGAAAAGAGGGGAGAGCGGACAACCCTGACGAACCCCACGACGAAGAGGAAAGTAAGAGGAGATGGAACCGTTGACTAAAACAGAGGCTCTAGGGGCAGTGTACAGTAAAGAGATAAGCGAGATTAACTTAGGGCCGAATCCATGCCATTTCAGAGAAGCTAGTAAGAAAGACCAATCAACTCTATCAAATGCCTTCTCTGCATCAACAGAGATAGCAGCCAAGGGAGAGGAAGGAGCAGGGATTTTATTAAGAACATTTAGCAAGAGGCGAGAGTTATCTGAAGTTAACCTACCCTTCACAAAGCCACATTGTTCCTTACCCACCAAATGTGGCATAAGAGAGTCCAAGCGCAAAGCAAGTGATTTGGCAAATAATTTATAGTCTACATTCAGTAATGAGATTGGCCGGTAATTCTTGCAGAATTTAGGGTCGCGTCCTTCTTTGTGAATGAGACAAATTGTGGCCTCCTGAAAAGTACCCAAATTCCCGTCAGCAAGGGGAAAAGAATGAAAAAGATGCAAAAGTCTGGGAAGTAAAAGATTAGAAAAGTGCAAGTAAAATTCAACGGAAAAGCCATCCGGACCAGGCGATTTACCCTTCATTAAAGAGGATAAAGTGTGGGATAATTCCTGAAGAGAAAGATCTGTCTCCAATTGTGAGAGATTAAGATGGTCATTGGACGGAATCGGAAGAGCGTCAAGATAAGACTGAATAAGGGAAGAAGAAGGTGGAGAGTCGGGTGTATAGAGATCTTTATAAAAAAGCATAAATTCGTTAAGAATATCCTCATTTTTATGAACAGAAGAGCCGTCAGAGGAGTAAATCATATCTATGATAGTGCGTTCTTTACGGGATTTAAGGTAATTTGCCAAGAGTTTGCCCATTGTATTTCGACCTCCGTAATATCTAGCGCTGCTACGCAACAGTATCGAAGAAGCATTATCGGTTGTGGTTTTATTAAAATCTAACTTGGCACGAATAAGTATTGGCAAAATAGAATCTGCCGATGAGGTGTAAAACTGGTGTTCCAGTGATTTAATGTTTAGTAGGGCATCTTTACTTTGTTGACGAAAACGTTTCTTTCTCTTGGCTACAAAATCTATTATGAATCCTCGTGCTGTAGCTTTAAATGTGTCCCATAGTATATGTGGTAAAATATCGGGTGTACTATTTAAGTTGAAGAATTCCTCAGCAAAAGTCGTGAAAGAGGAAGAAAAATTAGAGTCAAGAAGAAGAGAATTATTAAAGCGCCAGCGGGATGAAATAGGATGAGAGGGGAGCAGATCTAGGTTTATGAGAATTGGGGCATGATCCGATATAACAATAGGTTCAATAGAGGAGGATAGCAAATTTTGAGAAAGAGATTTAGATGGAAAAAGATAGTCTATACGAGAAAGAGAGTTATGAGGAGGAGAGAAAAAAGAGAAGTCTAGAGAATCAGGATGTGTGAGTCTCCATGCGTCTACTAAGTGAACCTGAGAGATAGTGTTAAGAAAGTGCTTATGCGTCTTATGGGGCACAAAACGTGTTTGCGATTTACGATCAAGAAAGGGGTCAACAACTTGGTTGCAATCTCCTCCTAAAATAAACAAATCATCCCTATATTGTATGCATTTCTGGGTAATCAGGGGCCAAAAGGAGCAGTCAGGATGTGTCGGACCATACACATTAAAAATAGTTAAAGAAGTATTGTTAATTAATAGCTTAGCCAGCACCCATCTACCTTCAGAGTCATTTTCTTGGGAAATTACTTTACATTTCAATTTTTTGTGCCATAAAACAATCACACCATTTTTCTTGTTAGAGGTGGGTGATACCAAAACCCCACCCACCCAACCCCTTTTCAATTTTAACGCCTCAGCTTCTGAAAGATGAGTCTCCTGTAAAAAAACCAAATCTGGGTTGTAAGAGGCCAAGTGGGAGAGAATTCTCTGTCTCTTAATTGGACTATAAACACATTTCACATTCCATGAAATAACTTTGAACTTTGAGCTATCAACATTACATAACAAGTTGAATATGCAACACTAATGATAAGACAAAAAAGAGAACATGATAGAGAGCTAAGAAATAAGAAGAAAATAGCGAAAAGGAACCAATTAACGATAAGAAAAAATAGAAATTCTAGGAAAGAACAAGGGAAGGATACAAGAAGAAAAATAGAAAAAAGGAAAAGGAAGATTAACAGCAAAAGTAGACAGTACATGTCGAAATGACGACTGTAATACGTACCTTACGGGGAACACAAAGGGATGAGACGACGAAGGACAACAGAGGACAGCACGCCCAACGGGGGAGGCACCACAACACACCAGACATACCCAGACATCACAAAAGAGAAGGAGCGGTAGGGTATTGATAGGCAAAAAGAATAAATATCATTGAAACCTGCAAAAGAAAAAGAAAAATTAAGCACCATCAAGACAAACTATTTCTATAAGAAGAGTAAAGAGATTAGTTATAACAATGTCATCACTGCAAAAGATACAAGAGAATAAGCACAACAGTCACGGTGTAGAAGTAGATGGAGAAGTCTCCATTGAGACGTGAGTATGAGACTGGATAAATCTTCTGAGATCAACAGGGTTTTCGAAGGTAGAAGTTTTGTTGAGGAAAGTAACTTTGAAAATACAGGGATGAAACAATCCATATCTAGCTCCCATGGAACGTAGCGGTGGTCGAAGGTCCAGAAACTCTTTGCGTCGTTTAGCTGTGGCTGAAGAAAGATCTTGGGATATAAAAATTTTTGAGCCTTGCCAGGATAAACCTTTCTTAGATTTAGCAGCGGTAAGAACCATCAGAAGATCAGTAAATTGTAGAAAAAGAATAATCACTCCTCGAGGTTTGGATGGTGCATAGGTGGAAGAGAGATGAGGGCCCAGTCTATGAGCTCGTTGTAAGTTCAGGTTGACTGAAGGTGGAAGATTCAAGAGTTGTGGAAGAAAGGAAGTGAAGAAAGCAACAGGGTCTTCACCCTCAAGACCTTCAGGCAAACCATACACTCGTAGATTATTACGACAGTTCCTGTTTTCCAAGTCTTCAGAGGCCTTTTCGAAGCTGTGATACTTCCCTCTCCAAAGAAGAAATTCTTGTGGGTGCGTCCTGCACCTGAGCAAGTTGTTGCTCCACCACAGTTACACGAGAGTCCATAGAGGCCCACTTGGCATCCATTGACTGCAGACGAGTGTTAGTTTCTTCCTCAAACGGTCTGATAGCACGAATCTCCTCAAGGACCATGTCCAAGGATACCGGGGAAGTAGACTTGGGAGGCGAAGGAGGATCCTGCTTTAGTCTCTTGCCGGTAGTTGAAGGTAACGAAATTTTGGAAGCCATATCTGCAAATGAATCTGTCGTATAAGAGCACTCACTATTTGACGAGGGCTCAGATAAACAAGAGAATCTATTTGAAACAGTGCAGTAGGTTCCAGGGAGATTGGAGGCATTCACTTTCAAATTATGAGTGTGACGTAGTGCGCGTTTACTCCTACCCATGAAACAGAGGCCTCAGACCAACTACGTCAAGTGTAAGCACAATATCACAAAGCTGCGCCAGCACTAAGAAGATATGCTTGAGAGATAGAAAGAGGGACATCAATGGAGGAAACTCTCTTTCAATAGAGGAGACGCTCTATGAATAACACTGGGTCTGCGTGGAGGATATGCAGAGTCGATATGCAGAAAGTACATCCCAAGTGGACAAAAGAAAGCCCAGTAATATTCGTCAGCAACGTCCAATATATCCCTCACAGTAAACAAGTAGCGCAGTCTTTGAAACAAGTTCACAATTCAAGAAAAAGCATAGTAAATGTAAGGCAATAATGGTAGAAGAGATAACGTGAAACTCAAAAAATAGCGCTGCGTGGACTGGACGACTCCATCACAATATCCAGTTGCATTGTATCCAGTTGGCATCCAAAGCAGGAATAAATCAGTAAATAAATATTGCCTGTATTAAAAAGGCGGCATAATGGTGAAATAGGCACCCAAAATATGCCAGATAAGGTGCAAAAAGGCTCTCCAAAGCATTGCGTAAAGAAAAAAGTTGAGGGAAAAACAGCAGGTAAAACACCTAAAATGGTGGCCGTTACCTGACTGAAAACATCCACTGCAGAATTTCCCCTTTTTGTGGTACAGTTCCCAAAATAAACGCAGTCTCCAGGAGAGCCGATCCTCCGGTTCAGGAATGTAGCATTTGAAGAAGGTAATGAGCCATGAAAACGCTCATGATAATCCTCGAACTCCGGCGGTCCGCGGAGCTCCGAAGTCAGGCGGCCATCTTGGATTGCCGCGTGCGCGCGACTCAACATACTTGTACTTCTACTGCTGCTCCGCAATGGCTGCTCGACCTGTGGAGCTGCCAAACCGGGTACAGTTACAGCTGTACCGTGATCGGATGCGGCAACTTTTTGGTTTGATGCCATTAGAAGCTCTTAACATCGATTATTGGCTGACCTTCCGTTATGCCTACTTTACCTGCGTGCAACCTGTGTTCTACTGCCTCCGGTGCCCTTTTCAATGGGCCCTGGATGTCTGCCTCTCCAATACGTCACACGCTGCCCTGGATTATGAACTATTGATGGGTCCGTTGATGGCCCTTGACCAGGCCTGTTCCGTGGGTAGGCCCCAGGTGTGCGATCCTATACTTGGACCGACGGCAGACTTGAGTACCTGTGCTCGTGCACAGCGCCTCTTGGATCAAAGTTTCATCGAAGTTAACGCAGGTTGTCCCGATATGCTCCAAACGGTTTCTGGATATGAGGAGCATGTGTGCTAGTTCGAATTGCTTAATTGGATGGCATACCTTTTTACTATGGAAGGTACAGACAACCTACTGGAGTAAATGGCATTCCACTTTTCCGGCAACATTTTTGTCTCTAAAGATTTGCTGTGAATGGATATAGTTTTGGGTACCCAGTTGGCTGCCCACGCAGCCTGCTATTCAGTATCGGCCACATAGTGTGGTTTGATCAGATCAATGAAGACGAATCTCTTTTCTTTTCTTCCGGCAAGAGGCGGAAGAAGTACTGTTCTTGTTCCTTTGACAGCCAGGACAGGTACAGGAGTTCTGAAAGCTGGCCCAAATACTTTCTTGTCTGTAATCTTTTCTCTGACCAGATCCCCGACTTTTGGGATCCAGGCAGGTCTTGCCGTTACTGATTTTACTTCCCCAGCGGCGGTGCGTTTTACTTGGATATTGCTTTGTAATGCCTGGAAGTCGTTGAGTTCCTGTAAAACAGCCAAATGGTTATTGATGTTAAATTGTTTTTCATCCACCACTGTGCTGCCACAATCGACATCTTGTACCCACATTCTCGTCCCAAATAGGACTTCGTAAGGAGTACGACCTCCTAGGGAAATTCTTGGCATAATATTAAGTGCCCTCTGGACCCCATATAGGTGATATAGGTGATTGACCCAACTACCACCCGAGCCTAATACCCTTGCTGTTAAGGATTACTTTAAGTCCCGGTTTTTCCTCTCCACAATTGAATTTGCCTCGGGATGATACGGAGATGAGTACTTCAATGCAACACCCAACCTTCCCATGGCTTCCTTGTAAGCCCGAGAGCTAAACGCGGGGCCACGGTCAGAATGTAATGTGCAGTTGCGAATGTCCCTATAAAGACTTGCAAATCCTTTATAACAGTTCGGGCATCAGCCGAGCGCTGAGGTGAAACCCACAGGAATCTAGAGTATGAATCCACTGCCACCAAGATATACTTGTAAGCCCCATCAGATTGTATGAGGCCGCAGTGGTCCAAATAGACACAAGAGAGAGGTCTGTCTTATATCAGTAGTGATGTTTGCGGTGGACATGCTAAGGTGGAACCCTCCATCTGCTGACAGATGTCGCACTTATGGACAAATGCTTTTGTCTGTTTTGTTAAACCTGGCCACCAATAGCATTGTTTCAATAGTGAAACTGTCGCAGTAATATCTGCGTGTGCTGAACCCAGACCGTCATGTGCAGCTAGAATTAAACCTAATCTGCGATCCATGTTTGGTATTACTCTATCCCCCACTCCTGGAATTTGAGCATACGGAATATTTTGTGCATCTAACTTGTAGGAGTACTTGAGTGGAAAGCTTTTGGCACGACTGAGCTGTTTTTGCGTGAAGCAATGATAGCTACCATTATGTCTCCGTCTACTCTCATGCGAGAACGAGTGATTGCAGCTCCGGCAGCAGTTCACACTGTTGCCTTGGTGGCTTCAACAGCCAATGAATTCCCTTCAACGTGCACGCCAACACGTTGATGACTCAGCATATGGATCACGTGAGTCCGCGGCAAGCCTTTTTTCAGCTCTGCCACTTGTTCCCAAAGCAACTTGTGCTTTATTGTGCAACCTTTTGAGTCTTTAAAACCATTCTGAACCTAGTAGTGTAGATATTCATTGCAGGACTGGACAAAATAAAATGAATCGCACACAATAAGTGTGGGTAATTCTTGATCTGTGTTTTTAGTGCCAGTACTAGGGCTTTTAGTTCTGCCACATGAGCCGTACAACCTCCTCGAGATTGCGTCTGCGTATTGCTAGGACGGAATTTGCCGTCCCACATATGACCCATAACAATCGCACATGCTGCGCTGTATTGCTGTTTACTTCCTATGGCAGGCTGAGCAGATCCGTCAAGGTAAATATTGTATTCATGCTGATCTAGAGGCATTATTTTATTTGGGAGAGGATATTCTTGTTCGTACTGCAGAAATGCTTGTGTGTTTAATATAGAATCAAATTTGTAGTCTACATCTGTTGCAGTGAGAGAATTAGCCCATTGTATCCATCATGGATGTAGTGCTTTTGCATTTGGAACGCTATCTTTTGTAACGGCCTCTAAAGCCGGTACTGGAGGCACGACAATTATTCGTTTCCCCTGGGCCAGTGCTCTTTCTCTCACTACAGCAGTCTGTACTGCTGTTAGAATCTTTTCAGTGGATGCAAAGCGCATCTCAGCGTTTGTGTACAGATGAGATTTGTATGCTATGGGTACAGTTTTGCCTTCATTGAAGGTTGAGTAGGTGTACCCGGATTGACCCGCCACTATGCGGATCACCTAATTTGTAGTGTTTACACATGTGTGTAAGTGTTTGTCAGCTATCATGTCAGCTTGTAGGGAACAAAGTATTTCTGTATGTTCCTGTGTCCAATGATGGACTGAAAAATCAGGTCTGATTAAGTCATAGAAAAGTTTTTCTGTGTAATCCAAAATGTATGTTCTGCCAAAATTTAGGAATACTAAAATGGATTGTACATTTTTCAGAGTCTTTGGAGGATGGAGCAGTGAACACATATCTAAAAAGTTAGCTGCCAGGCTTTTCCCTTCACTTGAAAGCTCATTTCCCAAAAATAGAACATTGAGGTGGGCAATTTTTGATTTTTTAAAGTTAAATTTGTAGCCCCCAGAGGCGAATCCCAAAATTATGTTGTTTAACCTGGTCAAGTGATCTAATAATTCATCATCCATCAGATAAATATCATCTACATAGGACAATGCCCCCTCATCAAAATTTTGAAGCAATTCTGTTACCTTTGCTGAGAACAACCCGGGGCTATTCTTATACACTTGGGGCAGTCAACAGAATTGACTCTGAGAGCCTAGGATTGAAAATGCTGTCAAATATCTGCTCTCAGGCGCTATAATTTGGCAAAAGAATCCATTTGATATCTAGTGATGTTTTATATTTTTTCCGCACAATGTTATTCAATAATGCGGCACTGTGTGGATCTGTACTGCAAATGTTTTTGTGCATGTGTTCATATGTCTGTAGTCTAAATCTGAAAGAGACTATTAATTATAGATTCCTTACCTTAGAATTACCCCCAGACATCAGACTGGATCCGGAGAACTTTTCTTAAGCAGTACCCCTGCGTGTCGGTAGGTGGCGTCGGTCAACTCGGGGTCCGTCGGCGGCGTCGTGGTCGCCGGGATGACGTTGCGGTTCCTACTTAGATGCTGTCCCTGCGCGCTGACGTCAGTTCTTTATTTTTCCATGCCAGCCTAGCGCAGATCCGGAGAGAGCCTGCCCCTTAGTCATTTTTTGACTAAACTTTTTTTTACTTTTGTCGATGTCTTTTTTCGAGTCTTTGACTCCTGGTGCGCGAGGGATGTCCATCGTTGGACCGGCTTCAAGCCTTGCGACTCCTGTCACAAGCTGATGTTTGTGACGGATCCGCACCTCGTGTGCCTCTGATGCCTGGAGCGCGACCATGACCCGAAGTTGTGCTCTGAAAGCTTTTGGAGGCACGGCAATCGGCTCCGCGTCACTCCCTGTCTCGCTCGAGGGGAAGGTCTCGAGACCGGTCACGGAACCACCACTCCTCGTCCAAGTCTTCGCACTCTTCGGGTAAGTCGAAGCACAAGAAGAAAGCGAAGAAGCACCATCGCTCTTCGCCTTCACCCTGTCAGTCGGCTGACGTGACACAGGACCCGGAGCATCGTCACTCTAAGGCTCCGTCTCCGGCACCTGACTCAGGTATGACTCCGCGCCTCCCCCTGTTTCCGGGAGCCGGGGCATCCCATGCCCAGCTTCGTACGTTCTAAGAAGCCCTCCACCATGTGTTTGGGCAGTCCGACTCCGCTGGTGCGCCTTCGGGCCCCGCAGAGTCGGTTGGGGGCCCTGGGCATTCGATGCCGGCAGCTCTGGCCCCTGCACCAGAGAGCCTCCGTGGATCCAGGCCTGGATACGGATCGACACCGGTCGACCTTACTCGATCTTCCCCGGCGCTGATCCCAGCCACGACGCCCCTGGCGCCGTCCGTGCCCCCGTCCCCATCCTCATCCCAGAGATGGAGCTGGACCGACGTCGGCCGATGTCTATTCCGATGCCGGAGAGTACTTTTGTTCCCTTGTTCATCTTGGGTGTTCCCTATCGGCCTGAGGGTGGTGAGGAGTGGGAGGGGTCGCTGGACCCTTTGACAGACCAGCTGGAAGAACCGCACTGAAGAGAGGAATTGGGTGACGCCAGTGGTCTGGATACCTCCCCAGACCTTGGCATGCTTTCTCCCCTACCGTGGCTACGGAGGAGGGAGCATTCTATGCTGTGGTGGTGCATAAGGCAGCCGAGGCCTTGGGCCTGGAGCGCCCTACAGTGGCATTCAGGACTACCCTCCTGACGGAGGTGCTTCAACCGGCTGCAACTTCCTCTGAACCCCTCTTGCCCTTTAATGAAGCCCTCACGGCTACCTTCTGGGAACTTGGTCCAAGCCCAGCACAGGTGTTCCTGTGGAAGGGACGATTGCCGGCCGCCACCGCCCGGCTCCGGGCAATCCCATTTTTCTCACCCAACACCCTTCCATCAAGAGCTTGGTGGTCCAAGCTTCTTCTTCCAAGGGCCCACTCCCTTCTGCACCCCGTATAGGGAATCCAAGAAGTTGGATCATCTTGGGAAGCTCATGTTCTCTTCCTCCAGCTTGGCACTGCGGTCTGTGAATACCGCGTGCCTCTTGGGCCGATACTCCCATTCCATCTGGGATACTGTTGCGCAGGTGCTACCTCAGTGGCCGGAGGAGGCCCAGGCCATTCTCTCCCAAGCCGTGGCAGATGGGAGAAATGCAGCAAAATTCACAGTTCGCTGTGGACTAGATACCATCGACTCACTGGGCAAAACGATTGCCACGTCGGTAGCCCTTTGGCGCTACGCCTGGTTGAGGACGTCTAGTTTTTCAGGGGATGTTCAGTCAACTCTGCTGGACATGCCCTTCAATGGCCGTCGCGTTTTTGGTGACAAGGCAGACTCGGCGCTAGAGCACTTTAAGAGCACTTTAAGGATTCTAGGGCTACGGCCAGATCCTTGGGCCTCGCTGCATCCTCCTGTCCACCACAGTCTGCCTTTCGCCCCTTTCGTAGCTACGGAAGGGGCACCCCACCACGTCTGACCCAGTCCAGCCACCAGTCCACGCAAGCTGCCCAGCTTCTGCGTGGCCGAGGACGTGGGCCCCAGCAATGCGGGTCTGGGAACCAGCAGGCGGGCCAGTCCACCCTTTTCCCCCCTGCAGCAGCCTCCATACCCTCCTAGTCTGACCTTTCAGGTCCATCAGCGGCCAGTGGGTGGCAGGATTCGCCACCACCTCCCCCACTGGCAATCCATCACATCAGACAGGTGGGTTTTGCAGATAGTCCGAAGGGGCTACTGCCTCCCCTTCGAGACTACCCCTCCCTCCATGCCACAGTCTTTCGATCGCATGTCAGAGGATCATTTGGTGCTTCTCCGCCAGGAAGTCTTAGCTCTTTTGGCCAAGGGAGCTATCGAGAGGGTTCCTGCGCCAGAAGTAGGTTGTGGTTGCTATTCCCGCTACTTTCTGGTGCCCAAGAACGACAAGGGCCTGCGACCTATCCTAGACCTCAGGGCCCTCAACCGCTTCCTCCGGAAGGAGAAGTTCAAAATGCTAACCTTGGCACAGGTCCTATTTGCCCTTGACCCTGGAGACTGGATGGTGGCGTTGGACTTGCAGGACACTTATATCCACATCCCCGTCCTGCCAGCCCACAGATGTTACCTACGGTTCACGGTAGGCCACGAGCATTTTCAGTTCACCGTGCTCCCCTTCAGCCTTACCAGTGCCCCTCAGGTGTTCACAAAAGTGATGGTGGTGGTCGCAGCTCATCTGCGCAGATCAGGGGTCCCAATCTTCCCCTATCTCGATGACTGGCTGTTAAAGGCGGGCTCGCTCCAGGCTGTCGTCTCCCACCTCCAGACAATGGCGGACCTCCTGCATTCGGTGGGGTTTACTATCAATGTGCCGAAGTCACACCTGACTCCCTGTCAGTTGCTCCCTTTCATCGGAGCTGTTCTGGACACAGGGCAGTTTCGGGCCTGTCCTACCGAGCAGCGAGTCTGGAATATTCGGGCTATGATACCGATGTTTCAGCCTCTATCCCGGATTTCAGTGAGAATGACCCTGAGGCTGCTGGGCCTCATGGCCTCTTGCATCCTGCTAGTGGATCATGCCAGATGGCATATGCGGACTCTGCAGTGGGACCTGAAGTTCCAGTGGGCGCAGCATCAGGGGAATCTTTCCGACTACGTCCAGATCTCAGAGGGAACTGCGCAACAACTGCAGTGGTGGTTAACGAACCAGGATTGGATCAGAGGTAGATCCCTCTCACTTCCCCAACCAGATCTCACTCCAGGGATGGGGCGGCCACTTGGGAGAGGTGGAGATCAGAGGAGTCCGGCGGAGTACGGGCTCCATATCAACCTGTTGGAGTTCCGGGTGATTTGCTTGGCACTGAAGGCATTCCTTCCCTCCCTCAAGGAGAAGGCAGTGCAGGTGTTCACAGACAACACCACCGCCATGTGGTACTGCAACAAACAGGGCGGGTGGGGTCGTGGACTCTTTGTCAAGAGGCTCTTCGCCTTTGGACATTGCTGGAACATCAGGGCATGACCCTGGTGGTTCAACTTCTGGCAGGTTCTCTGAACGCCAGGGCGAACAAACTCAGCCGTCGGAGTCTGGTGAATCACGAATGGCGTCTTCACTCATAGGTATTGCAAGGTCTCTTTCAGCAGTGGGGAGAGCCTTGGTTAGACCTGTTAGCCACCGAAGAGAACGCGCAATGTCAGCAGTTTTGCGCGTTGGAGTTTCCAAGGCGGCACTCGCTCTGCAACGCTTTTCGACGCGAGTAGAGTTGCGGTTTCCTGTATGCCTTTACACCTGTACCACTTCTGCCCCGAGTGCTGAAGAAGATCAAGCGCGACCGGGCCCAAGTCATTCTTGTGGCACCGGACTGGGCACGAAGAGTTGTACCCCGAGCTCCTGAGCATGGCTATCGATTCTCCGATCAGATTGCCCCTTCGGGAGGATCTTCTGTCGCTGCAGCAGGGAACGGTTCTCCACCCGAACCTGTACAGTCTCCACCTCTTTTGGTGGAGATTGAGTGACAACAGTTGATAGCTTTTGACCTTCCTCCCGAAGTCTGTAATGTCATCTTGACAGCCAGGCGTCCCTCCACTAAGACGGTATACGCCTGTCCATGGAACAAGTTTGTGGCATGGTGCACAGGAGAGACTCCACCGTCTGGACCCGAAACGTGCACTGTCTTTCTACCTTGACCGCACAAAGGATTTCCGGGTGGGCGATCAACTCCTCGTTGGCTATGTGGGTGCCAAGAAAGGTCGGGCTGTGCAAAAGCATACCATCTCTCGATGGGTCGTCCTTTGTATCAAGATTTGTTACGCTTTAGCTCAAAAGGAACTTCCAGTGGGGCTGCAAGCTCATTCCACTAGAGCTACGGCAGCAACTACTGCTTTGTCACGTGGAGTCCCACTCATTGACATCTGCCAGGCGGCCACGTGGGCTTCTATGCACACGTTCACCAGACAATACTGCCTGCATAGTCAAGTCCAGAGGGACGACTACTTTGCCTGTTCTGTCCTCCAGGACTTTCTGGTGTGAACTTGGTTCGCAGTCCCTCCCCCGGGGTTGATATTGCTGTGGTATCTATTCTAAGGTAAGGAATCTATAACTAATAGTCTCTTTCAGATAACAAGTTACTTACCTTCGGTAACGATGTATCTGTAAGAGACATATATTAGTTATAGATTCCTTACCGCCCCACCCATCCTCCCCACTCTGCGAACTGACTTCTAGGGATAGGGACTCCCTTGCAGGGCCCTAGTATAGCGCACCAGTGGTCAGTGTCTTTCATGGCTCTGCGCTTCTGGAAAGTCGTGTCAGAACTGACGTCAGCGCACAGGGGCGGCATCTAAGTAGGCACCACAATGTCAGCCCGGCGATCACGCCACCGCCGAAGGACGCGGAGTGGACCGACGCCACCTACCGACCTACTGCTGAAGAAAAATTCTCCGGATCCAGTCTGACGCCTGGGGGTAATTCTATGGTATGGAATCTATAACTCTTATATATCTCTTAAAGATACATCGTTACCGAAGGTAAGTAACTTGTTCAACTAGACAATATGAATTATCGGGTTTCATTACGGGAAACAAAGGATTATTAATTGAAGAGGTGCAATTGTATATTACACCATGGTATTCAAGTTGATCTAAGATCTCCCTGACTTGTTTTTTCATGTCATGTTTTATGGGGTACTGTCTCTGTGGAGTTGGAGTATTTTTTACTGGGATTTCATGGTGAGGTGACTCAGCATCCCACCCTACATGATTGCGGAATAATGCAGGAGCTAATGCTACCGCCCACTCCTGCGCGTATGAGTGTTTTAGTGATTCTGGAACGAGGTCGGAGAATGCAGGTAAAATTACTATTTCTCCTTTTGGGCAATCCATAACGAACTCAGGTGGCCAATCTTTTTCAACTAAAAGGATGTCATAACCAAAAGTCATGTTCTGCCAAAAGAGACCTTTAACCTACCTGGGTTTGTCCCCCTCCATTTAGAATGTTATTTCATGTAACAGGTGTGGGACACTTACTCTAGTATCAGGTGTCTCCACCGTGATATGTTCATTCAACGCCGCTGTCACCAGAAATTCCATCAGGTTCTGGCGAGCTATTACTTGGCTCAACTGATTGAACAAGTTCTGGGTGTACAAGTTGTGTCCTATGCGGATGAGACACAGCTCCTGCTATCTTTCCAAGAAAACTCAGACTAAGCCCTGACTACGTTTAAAAAATGTCTTAAGGGAGTCGCAGGCGGGATGAATCATAATTCCCTAAAGCTAAACTTAAATAAGACAGAAGTCCTCTTCTTTGGTACATGTTCGCCACCCCTTCCTAGCCTATGGTGGCCAGTAGAACTAAGGGACTGATTACCACTTTGGCGCAGTTGCGCTGACTCTCCACCTGCGCAGCTGCGCCAAAGCCGTGCAAAGACCGCCCACCTGATGAGTTTTTCTCGTGCAGGCGGACGGTCATTTTCCTGTTTCCATGGCGGTGCCAGAAAAACAGGCACCGCAATGGGAACGACAAAACTTTTCCAGTACAGCAAGGACAGTGTTGTCCATGCCGTGCTGGAACTGGGGTGCAAGCAGACAGGGGGGCACATGTTGTGCCCCCCTGAATTCATCCCCATGGCAGGGGGATATGAGGGCCCTGTAGGGCCCCCTTGTTTCCTCACTGCCAGCCTTTTCAAAGTGGACTCGCCCATGAAAAGGCTGGCGGTGGGGAAACTTGTAATATGCTGGGCGGGACTGCGCCAGTCCTGCTCAGCATATCGCATTGCCCCTCTGCCTCGCCATCACAAGGGAATGGTGGTTCTATGGCGCAGCTGACGGTCCACCGCCGGAACGGCTCAGAGAGTCGTAATCTGGCAGATGGTGGACCGCCACTGGTGCACCACCGTGAATCAGGCCTTAAGCTCCCCACTCACCCCTGTAGACCATGCAAGAAATTTAGGGGTAATGTTTGACTCGAGTATCCCTTTCTCCACACAAATCAAGCAGGTGTCATCTGTTTATTTTGAAAATCTTAGATCCTTAAGGAAGATTTTGAACCTGATCCTTGAAAAGACTCATAAGACAGTGGTTCAAACCTTGGTGACCTCTAGGTTAGACTATGCTAATAGTCTATATCTTGGTCTCCCTGCTGTAATAATTTGCAGACGTCATATCGTACAGAATGCAGCAGCATGGCTGAACCAAAGAGTCCCGTATGAGCAGGCCACATCTCCTCATTTGAGGCAACTTCATTGGCTACCTGTGATAAATTGGATCAAGTTTAAAGCTCTAGCACTATCTTTTAGAGCTTTTTCTGGGCAGGGCCCTGCATATCTACAAAAAAGACTGCGCCCATATGAGCAATGTAGAACACTCAGGTCAAACCATTTTCTACTGCTGCATGTCCTAAAATTTGTTAAGGCAAGGAGGAAGATCATTCATAGTCCTGACAGCCAAGCTGTGGAATACTCTCCCTATGAATCTGCGTAGAGTTGCTTCCATCTCAGTTTTTAAGAAAGAACTGAAAACCTTTCGCTTTGACAAAAGCTTACCCCTTCTTATTAATCCGCACTGGATGTATTGGTTATCAGTTCTCCGTCTGAGCGTCAGGACGCCTCCTTGGAAGCAGCCGCATGCTTTACAAATGGAGTTTGACTGATTGATTCATAGTCTGCTAGGGTGGCAGACATAATTCTGACAGATGTAGTAGCCACGTTCTGAAGTGATCAGTAATGGGAAGCCACACCACTAATTGAATCCTCGCGAGACAGCTTGTAAACCAGTGCTAAGAACCTAAAAACTTTCTACCAGGATTTTTCCAGAAGTGAATCTCACCCCAAAGTAATTCTCGAGTTAGTTAGCAGTCTCATCTAGCAACATAACTTCTACTTCTTTGTGGTCCATGGCCTCCACTGCTTCCTACTGCCAAACCTTTGCATGCGCTTTAGTGGGTGAAGGGAGTGTAGATAACTCAGTTTCTTAGTCCACTGTCATCTCTGCAGGACCATTAAATGTACTAGACATCTAGTCTTCAAGGAAACTGTAATGCACATGCATGTGACTGTTCTGTTAGGATGAAGGTTGGTTTCTGTCAAACATTTATAGCATGCCGTTTGCAGAATCTGGATGAGCTACGTCTGGACCAGAGTCTCCCTTCCACCCCCCTATCCCTCCTATCTCAACATCCCCAGTCCAGTGAGATGTAGGCCACTTGGGTTCAGCGTGCATGGAAAGGATATGGTACAGGGATCTCCAACAAGTAGCTCGGGAGCTAAATGGATCTTTCTAGATCCCAGCCAGTTGGTCCTCTATGTGTTGCCCAACCTAGTAAATAAAAAACATTTGCTTGTTTTAATTAATTATGCTTCCAAATTTGAAAAGAATATAATTAAACGCAGAATGTGTGTATCTGCAGAAATTATACTCTGATGTTTGCGGCAAAATATAATTAAAGCTGATATTTATATATGAATTCATTACTGATTTTCTTTCTCTGGCAGTACTGTGTATATGACTAAGCCTGGGCGTAGCTTGCGTAGTAGCACTACGCGAAGTACACTTTGAACTACGCTCAGCTATGCGTCAGCATCTTGCACAGTGCAAGTTATGATAAAATACTTATCTCTGTCTTTATATGCTAAAATGCATATAGTAATTTCACAAAAGTGAAAACGATAAATTAACAAGCAGTGAGAGAGGTGATGATTTTAGGATCCTCCCTAACCTAGGGAGAGAACCAAGCAGATGCCTTGAAAACAAAAAGCACATCTTGTTGAACGATTCGGTGGTGGTCCCATCCTCTTAGGACCACCCCAAGCACAGTTATTGGCAAAAATGCAATCCCAACCAAAGGCCCTGCAAAGCATTATGGGACGAGATTAGCAGTGGGCAGTGAATACTATAGTATCCAATATCAAAATAATTCTACAAAGAGCTGCAGTTCAACTAGTCGTTACTAGATGTCCCTCACGAGTCAAATGCAAAAGCATTGAAATTATTATTACATCAAGCTGCAGTTCCACTAGTCGTTAATAGATGTCCCTCACGAGTCAAATGCAAAAGCTTCATGAAAGGGTTTCAATGCTTTTGCATTTGACTCGTGAGGGACATCTAGTAGCGACTAGTGGAACTGCAGCTTGATGTAATAATAATTTCAATGCTTTTGCATTTGACTCGTGAGGGACATCTAGTAACGACTAGTTGAACTGCAGCTCTTTGTAGAATTATTTTGATATTGGACACTATAATATTCACTGCCCACTGCTAATCTTGTCCCATAATGCTTGCAGGCCTTTGGTTGGGATTGTATTTTTGCCCATAACTATGCTAGGAGTGGTCCTAGGAGGAAGGGACCACCACTGAATCGTTCAGCAGGATATGCTCTTTGTGTTCAAGGCATCTGCTTGGTCCTCCCCCTAGGTTAGGGGGACCCCAATATCATCACCTCTCTCATTGCCTAATATTTTCATTCTCAAAGTTCACTTTTGTGAATCAGTTATATCCTTTTAGCATGTAAAATTGCTTTATCAAAGTATTTGTAGGTGTTGATGATTTTGCTGCTACGCTATGTGTTTTAGCACAGTTTTTGCACTGTGCTATGTGCAATTTGTGTAGTAGTAGGGCAAACTATGCATGCTCCGTGAGCGTAGCGTAGTACTACGCCCAGGGTTATATATGACTGCCATGACACATAGATGCATTCAAAATTACAATTGATAAAGTTCTTTTTGACATTGTTGATTGGTGACTATACCTGTCAGCAGGTCACTACTAGCAAGCCTACAAGTAATGGTCACTAATGGATTCTTGTCTGAAGTGGTCACCATCGTGACACGCATCATTTGGGTTAGTAGCTGAGGATGAATTTTACTGAACATAAGTAGCTCTTACTACAGAGAAGACTGGAAACCCCTGATCATGGGTAAGTGGCTTCAGTACAGTTTGTGTGGGGTCTGTGTGTCACAGCAGTTGGATAGTGAAGCGGTTGGATGAGGTGTTAATATAAGAGCCTGTTTTACCTTGGATTTTCGTCAGGCTCATCACAGTCTGCCCACCTGATGTGTAGCTGAGTATCGGTGACTGTGCCATACCTGGTGCAGTGGGATAAGAGGATGCGAAATCTCAGGCAATGACATCATTTTCGCTGGTTTCTCATCCACTGCCACAGATTTTTAAAAAGTGGAATGGCATGCAGCACATGTATTCCTCATTCCTCGCAGTGAGGAATACGAGAAACAAGTAATGCGTCTGTATTCCATCACTACCAGGAGCCACCAAGTGCAATAGTCTATAATAGTTCATTCATTTCTCCTCCATCTTCCTTGTCACAGTCCTGACCATTGAGCACCCCATGTTCAGGGCAATGAATTCACCCATAAAAGAAAAAGAGAAAAAAACACCCAATAGACTGTGACAAAGATGCCAATGGCTCGAACTAATGAAGATTACGGTAAATTCCCTAGCAGGGCCAGTGTTGCGCCTGCTAGACAGTCCGAAGGATCCTGCACGCAGGCGGGACATGCAGGGTTCCATGATGGGGAAATTGCTTTTAAGAGAATAGTAAGCACGCTTTCTGAGCAGTCTGCCCATCTGGTTCTGGCAGTGGTCGAAGTGGGCAGGATCGGAGGGGCACGACGTGGCCATACTTTTTTAATTTAAGGAAAACAGTTCCCCTACTTTCTGTGATAAGTTAACCCTCCCGGGGCGGTTCATTGCGAGAGCTGAAACGCTTCAGCTGCAGTGTAAGGCAGTGAGTCTCCTGTGCTGTGAAACAAAAGTCGGGCAGACAGCTGAACAAGCCTTCTTGCCAGGGTGCCTGCTCCCTGAAAGAAATGTAAATTTACACAACGGGCCAATCTGCAAATGGTAAAGGTAGCTCGGAAGCGGTAGTGCCTTTAATTAATGGAATTACTTGACACTTCTGATGACACAGATTTATTCTTTTTGAGTGATTTTGGAACGGAGTTACCAGCTGAAGTGTGTACATTTTAAAGAGGCGTAACACAGGCCCCTGCGTTGCAGGGGCAGCAGGGGCCTTTGTTATGCTTCTAACTACTCTACGCTGCTCCAACCAGGTTTCAATTCTGTGACTCTCTAGTTACAGACACAGACCTCTACAGTTCATTAACTAATAGAGGTTTCCCACTGATTAACTTAACTTGCATTTATTTTACATTTAAGCTATGTGTTATTTTATATATACATACCTGAAGGTGAAAGACCGAAAAAAGCTACAGAATATTTGGAGTTTTTTTAGCCACGCCATTGACTCCGCCCCCACGCCTGCTTGCCCCGCCCCCATTGTGCACAGCTTTACAGTACCCTTTCTTTTTTAATGCACTTTGACCACTGGGTTCTGGTTCCCCTGCTTGTGGGAACTACTAGCAGAGTAATACAAAATAACACCCGATATGATGGCCTCTTTTATTATAGTTGCATCAACGGACACTTGCAAAGTGATGTTGGATCATAAGTCACCTATGCTGACCAGCATCCCACAGCAGCATTGCTTAATCTCAGTGAGACGAGAGGAGAAGAGGAAGATAGTAGCTGTGGGCACCATCGGCCAGCATTTGTTGCCCGACATTGAACCAGACCTCTGACCTCCTGGTCAGGGACTCTGCTGTCTGCCCCCAGCAGCTCCGCTGTTGTGCCGCTGCCGCTGCCCCCTACACCTCTCTGAGAAGGTGTTCGAGGCCCTCCTCCACCTGCAGGCTCCTGCCTGCGCCTGATCCCTGGTGGTCCAGTGGGAGAGCCTTGCTCTTCTGCTGGTCTGCTGTTGTCTGTCTTTGTGTTTGTGCCCGTTTTCTGTCTTTCATCTATCTTTTTGTTATTGTGCCTTTGTATTTGTTATTTTCTGTCTTTCTGTTTATTTTTGCCTGTTTGTGTCCTCTGTGCCCATTTCCTTTTCCGCAGCTGCTGCCCCCGCAGCCCCTCCCCCCTGCCGGTTCCCACTCCTGCCTCCCAGCTGCGCTTCCCTCCCCCTTCTCTATTTGATGGCCTCTGCTGTGCAGCCGCACCACTGACGCGCCGAAGGAGCCCCAAAGGCAAGCCCGTCTGCACCCGTCCGCTGTGCAGCCGCACCGCTGGCGTGCCGAAGGAGCCCCAAAGGCAAGCCTGTCTGCACCTGTCCGCGACCCGGCCGCAACCAGTGCCAGGGACTCTGGCTCTCTGACCACCCACCGCTACGATTCAGCTGACCTCCACGCACTCAACCCCGAAAGGAACAACAACTGCCAGGTATCTATGCCGGAAACCACCCAGGGCCAGTTCTCCTGTCGACAATACTTCACCATCCTCTGCACCCCCACGACCGCCGCACTCACGCGGGACGCCAGCACCCCCAAAGCCCTGAGGTGCATCCTCCTCAACGTGCGCTCCCTGCACAGACATGCTGTAGAGATCTGGGACCTCCTTGACACCCTCTCGCCAGACTTGCCTTCTTCACGGAAACCTGGACCAACCCCACCTCCGCCCCTGACATCGCCACCGCCATCCCCGATGGATACAAGATCCAGAGGAAGGGCCGCCCAAACCGCCCAGGAGGAGCACTCACCATCGCACACAAGAGTTCCCTCCGACTCTCCACCTCCAGCACGAGCGACTCCCCATCCACCACAGAACACCTCCATTTCCAGATCCAGACCAGCCCCAGGATGACCCTATGCAGCACCCTCGCCTACAGACCCCCCGAACCTCGAACCTCATTCACCACTACCATCGCCGACCTTATCGCGCCCCACGCCATCACCTCCATGGACTACATACTCATCGGAGACCTCAACTTCTACCTCGACAACCTCAGCGACCCCAACTCTGCCACCCTCCCGGACAACCTCTCCAACCTCAGATTGAAACAGCTTGTCACCACCCCCACCCCCACCCATAAGGTGCCACTCAGGAGCCCCCACGGACCCCTGCCCTCCGCACATCTTCCACAGAGTCGCAGCCGCCATAGCACATGAGCTACGACGCAGCATCAACGCCACCTTCGAAGCAGGCACATTCCCCGATGACTGGAAATGTGCAGAAGTCAAGCCCCTCCTCAAGAAGCCCTCAGCAGATCCAACAGACCTCAAGAACTACCGACCCATCTCTCTCCTCCCCTTCACGGCCAAAGTCACCGAGAAGATCGTCAACGCCCAACTAACGAAATTCGTCGAAGAGAACTCCATCCTCGACCCCTCCCAATCCGTATTCAGCAGCAACCACAGCACCGAGACCACCCTACTCGCCGCCACAGATGACATCCACACCCTCCTCGACCAAGGCCACACTGAGGGCCCTGATCCTGCTTGACCTCTCTGCAGCCTTCGACACCGTCTCCCACCGCACTCTCACCGCCAGACTCCACGACGCCGGAATACAGGGAGCCGCCCTCAACTGGCTCCGCTCCTTCTTCACCGGCAGAACCCAAAGAATCAGACTCATGCCCTTCCTTTCCCAACCCTCAGAGATCAACTGCGGAGTGCCCCAGGGATCGTCGCTCATCCCCACGCTCTTCAACATGTACATGGCCCCCCTCGCCGCCATCGTCAGACAGCATGGACTCAGCATGGTATCTCTCGCCGATGACACCCATCTCATCCTCTCCCTCACCAAGGACCACCAGACTCACCTTCCAGGAAAGAATGAAGGACGTTGCATCCTGAATGAGCAGCAGCTGCCTGAAGCTCAACTTGGAGAAGACAGAGTCCTCGTACTCGGACCCTCCCCCTCTGCATGGGACAACACCTGGTGGCCCACCGCCCTCTGCAACCCTCCCACCCCCACGGACCACACCCGGAACCTCGGCATCATACTCAACTCCTCCCTCACTATGAACCGACAGATCAACGCCATCGCCTCCACCTGTTTCAACACCCTCCGCATCCTTCGCAAGACCTTCAAATGGATCCCCCCCGAATCCAGAAAGACCATCACCAACGCACTCATAACCAGCAGACAGGACTATAGAAACACCCTCTATGCCGGAATCAACAAATCCCTGCTCTGCAAGCTCCAGACCATACAGAACACCGCAGCCAGACTTGTCCTCGGCATCCCTCAACAAGAACCCATCACCCAACACCTGCGACACCTCCATTGGCTCCCTGACGAGAAGAGAGTAACCTTCAAGGTACTCACCCACGCCTACAAATGCCTCCACAACACCAGACCCCAATATTTCAATGAAAGAATCTCCTTCCACGTACCCAAGAGAAACCTCCGATCCGCCGACCTCGCCAAAACCCTGCGCATCCGCAGGGCAAGAACGGGTGGAAGAGCCTTCTCCTACATTGCGGCAAAGACCTAGATCGAGCTCAATATCAACATCAGATGTGCCCCCACTCTGCACACTTTCAGGAAGAGCCTCAAGACCTGGCTCTTTGACTGACCTGGAGCTGCACCCCCCCCCCAGCGCCTTGGGACCCTCACCGGTGAGTAGCGTGCTTCACAATTCCCTGATTGATTGATTGATTGAGCCAGCACAGGGCTTTAGGAGCCCCACAAAAGGGCATCAGGAGTGAAGCAGCTGTGCTCCCTATCGAACACCTATTGGCTTGAACACCCTGAGCTCCTGGTAGTGTCCCACTTAAAAGTAACAAGCATTGGTAAATGCATTAGGTTTTGCCTTTGTTATTACTAAGAAGCTATTTTTTGTTGTAAGTTATGTTTCTGCCTCTTGGGGGAGCAGGCAGAGGAATCACCTGGAAGGTAGTCCACAAGGAGCTGTTTTATACTCAGTCTAAGACGTTAACGCAAACATTAAAGCTGCTTAAGCAATAATACAGGACACTAAAGTAAGAAGCAGAGGCGGGTGGACTGATTTGTCCCCCCAGGTGCATGTCTGAGCCTCCGGTGCTCCCAGGAGTGGATGCATTGATTTTTACCACATACCTAGATACTTTGCAATACCAGGTCCGAGGTTTAACAAAATGCACTGATAAACCATTCACGAGTACATCTATGTGTGGCTCCAGCTCTCCGCAAGAGCAGATTCCACGAGCACGGAGAGGAAAGGGGAGCAAGCAGAAAATAAAGTCTCTGAGAATGGAAGAGGGTAAACAAGACGAAAGCTTCTGGGGGCGAAAAGGAAGCTGGACAGAAGGGACGTAATAGAGGAAAGAAAGGGATGCAAAATAAGGCAATTGATGGGAGTTTAGTTTGCTGTATGGATCAGGAAAGGAGGCTGAAAAAGTAAGGACAATAAGAAGTAAGGCTGCAGGAGTGTAACGAAGGAAACAGGTAGTAAAAGACTGAGATGGGTGCAGGAAAACAGACAGGCCAGACGAAGACAATGGCTGCAGTGGGATTGGAGGCGATATGGGGGGGGTAAAAAAGGATGGGTTTGAAAGAAGGGTGGTGCTATATGGAGAATGGGATAGTGGAGAGGTGCAGGGACTATACTTAGGGCAGGAGTTAAGGGTTGCACTTACCTTGGTTCCCAAAGATGGCCATAAGCTGGCTCAATGAATAGCTGCCTCAGGCCTCCTTTCTTCGCCACCCTCACACAGCTGTTAGCTCCCTGATGTAATGTTTGAAGCTCCACTCCAAGGCACACGGTTTAAAGGAGCGACACTGCTGTGCTTGGAAAAGTGTGGCAGGCCACGCCCACAAGGCAACGGCTCGCCCTTTTCCGTCAATAGTTGACGATGCCACTTCCGCATATACAGAGTGGGTAGAAGCCGTCTGCAATAAATTAGCCCCTGCGAAGCCATGGACTCCCAAGCGAGTCCAGCCATCAGCCCCCTGGTACTCGGAAGAGTTGAGAAAGCAAAAACACGCCTGTAAACGGCTTGATCGTGCCTGGAGAAGAGGTTACAATAATATGGATAAAGAGGCATATAAGCTAAGTCTCACCCTTTATCAGAAATTATTATTCAACACTAAAAGGACGTTCTTTACGGACCAAATCACTCGAGCAAAATCCTCCTCCAAAGAACTCTTCAAAACTATAATAAAACTGACCGCCCCCAATACTTCCAAAATTCAGAGTAGAACTGAATTATGCGAAAACCTAGCTTCATTCTTTCAGCAGAAGGTTGAAGCCATCTTTTCCTCATTTACGCTCACCCAGACAGGGGAGACAGGGGCATCAGTTGGGGAGGTGTCAAGTAAACCTAAGTCTACACTGACGCTAGACAGTTTCACACCATTGGGGACACAAGACGCTATTAAACTCCTGGCGTCCATCCGATCAGGATCTCCATTGGACCCGTGCCCCGCGTCAGTGATCAAACAAGTTCCAGACATTATTGTTACAGCACTTACTCCCCTGTTCAATGCCATATTTGAATCTGGCCAGTTTCCCAAAAGCTGGAAGACAGCATCCATTCTTCCGCTGATCAAAAAACATAATCTTGATCCAATTGACCCTAGTAATTACAGGCCTATCTCTCGCCTTCCCCTACCGGCAAAAATGATTGAAAAAGCCATGAATACCCAACTCAGCCTGTTCCTACAAGAAAATAACACACTAGACCCGACACGATATGGATTTAGAACAGAGCACAGCACAGAGCTCGCTCTGGTTAAATCCACTGAGGAAATAAGAGAGGCCTTGGACTATGGAGGCAACGCAATTCTGATTATGTTGGATCTCTCGGCGGCCTTCGACGCGGTTCATCATAATGTTTTGATGGACCGGTTATCTGAGGGCGGGGTACAAGGCAAGGCCTGGAACCTCCTGAAATCTTTTCTCTCAGACAGGACTCAAACGGTGGACCTAGACAAAGACAGTTCCAAACCGTTCTCACTTCCATGTGGAGTGCCTCAGGGCTCGTCCCTCAGCCCAATGCTTTTTAATGTTTATGTAACACCCCTTGCGGCCCTGATGAGATCCTTCGGGTTCCAATTGACATCTTATGCAGATGACACACAAATAGTGCTGTCATTCCTGCATGGGTAAGAGGCTGAAACAGGAAAAAGATTCCATGACTGCATGAAAGCCAACACGGGGTGGATGTCCTCAAATTGCCTGAAACTCAATTCAGGCAAAACCGAGGTCATCATTTTTGGTAACAACCCGAACCTCTGGATGCCGGACTGGTGGCCAGAAGAATTGGGAACCCTCCCCGAACCGACCAAGAAAGCGAAGCACTTGGGGGTCATAGTGGACAACAGACTCACTTTTGGAGACCAGATAAGTGGGGTTGTCTCAGCAAGTTTCTTCCTTCTTAGATTCATAAAGAAAATAAAGTCCTTTCTTCCGGCGGACAGACTGAGGACAGTGGTCATGGCACTTATTATGTTGTGGTTAGACTACTGTAACAGTCTTTATCTGAACATTTAAAAAAAACATCTAAATAGACTCCAAATTGTGCAAAACACGGCGGCCAGACTGCTGACGGGGACAACCAAGTTTGTCTCGGTTAAGAGAGAATTAAAGCAATTACACTGGCTCCCAGTTAAACAACGGACCCAATTCAAGGCCCTCTGCACGGTCTTTAAAGCCCTTAAGGGAGTTGGCCCCGACCATCTAATACAGCGGTTCCAATGGTATGTCCCCAGAAGGACCCTTCGCTCCTTGGGAGCAAAAAGAGTAGTTGTTACCGCAGGCAAAAAAGCGAACTGGGGTGGTAGGAGATTTAGTACAGAACGATCTCCCATTCCACCTTAGAAATGCCACCAAGCTCCTCACTTTTAGGAAGGGGCTGAAAACGTGGCTGTTCACCATGTAGTCACCTCACACCTAAGTAACCTGACAGACAGTGCTCAGCGCCAGGACACCCATGGGTAACCGTTGCGCTTAAGAAATGTAATTAACATAACATAACTTATACGGAGACGGCTAAAGGCTGAAACACGGGGATTAAACAAGGATAAAAAGCTGCCCCATAAAAGAAGGATAATAAAAAGCTGCCTGTGGAGATGTACTGCTTAATGGAATGTGCTATGTCCTTGATAATGTAGATGGAATGGGGGGTCATGTAGGTGTTTCTAATCCATTATGCTGGAGGGTACTGTTATGTGAAGATGTTTTTGTAATTAAAGAAGATAAAAAGCAACCCTATTGGAAGAGTGTTTACTACAGATTTTGGCGACGAGTGACTCTGCGCGGGGGGCAGAGACTAATGAGGAAACCACCACCCCTGGAAAAGTGCTGTTACAGGGAGTTGAACAGTGCTACAGAAAGACTTTATCCTTATAAAACTGTGAGTTACTTTTGGTATTTTTAAGGATGCATGCGGTGGAATTCATAGAATCAATTTCGACCAAGCGCGACTGCCACCGATAATTTCCAAGCTTGAACGTTTATTGCATGTGACGTAAATTGCTGAGTCAATTTAAATAAGGGAAGTGCAGTGAAGGTTACGGAGTGTGGTGAATTTTACTCAGAGTGGTGAAATTTACTAAAGGAAAAAAAAGAAAAAAAGTTCTTGCTCTGAATAATGGATTGCTTGACAGTTGGCAGCATTTTTTGAGGCCTCTCTGATCGTGTGAGTTTGAGAGCCTCATTCGGCTCGCGCATCCTAACAGAGTTTGAGATTCCTGTGGCTACAAGTACTTCGAGGGCAGCTCATCTGAGCTCAAGCGCCTTATTCGGCTAGCGTGCCCGTGATTCCTGTTCTTTTAAGCACCTCGAGGGCTGCGCTTGGCTCGAGACTTTTCTGCTCGCAACATCTCGCAGCAAGAATGAGTCAACTGGTGGCTCGGCGGCTGAGCTAATCTTGGAGCGCATCTGCCAATATAGTAAAAGATTAATAAATTGTGTATCCGTATGACGCATCGCGTCAGTATTAAGCCCGCACTTCCACAGAACAAAGCTTCAATCATTCAAAACGGCCTCATAAACAACATAGTCTTACAGCATTTGTTTATCTGGATTGTCCTTTGTGAAATAATGAATGCAGCCCATACCACGTGAAGTCATTTACATAGAAGAAGGACTTCTGCTGGATATAGTTGAAATACTTACTCTTACCACTATTAGAAGAAAGACTATGAGCAGAATCAATGTTCAATGTTGTTATTTGAAATAATTATTTTAGATATTTTTTTTTATTTGTTATTTCAATTTGTTATAATAGTCTGGTATTTTAGCATATTGTGGTAGTTTCTTATTTATTTATTTTTTGTTGCAGATATGGCAGAAAAAATTATGGCTGCTTCGCCCAGTTTTCTGGCAGTGCCCGGGGAGTCTAGTATCCCTTGGAAAAGATTAAAAAAACTAAGGGGCATATTATCAAGTGAGTTATCGCCGCGTTAGCGGCACTTTCGCGCCGCTAACGCGGTAATTTATTATTGCCTTATTTACAAGCTCGCGCTAACCCGTGTTAGCGCTAGTTTCCGTGAGTTAGCTGCCGGTTTTTTATCGCCCTGCATGCCATCCCTAATGACATGCAAAGTAGGCGTTCCGGAGCAAAACAACATGGAAATAGTCCCTAACACGGCTTCGCGGTATTAACAAGCCTGCAGCAGACCCGCGAAGCGCCAAGAAAAATTGCGCTATGCACCCTTTATCGCAGGTATTTAACGTTTGAAAAATTTCTGACTTAGCCATACATATAATGGGAGGTGGATTGTACGGCTGAGTCCACATCTTCCTATCACCAAGGATTAGCTTATCGCTGCCGTTTTTACGCTGGATTTCCAGCGATGTGCGCGGAATTCGCCGCTATCGCAGGATTCTTTATCGCCGTGGAGATATACGTTGATAATAACGCGATATCTCGGCGATAAGATCCTGCGATACGTGGCGTTAAACAAAATCGCGCTAAGCGTGCTCTGCGATATTTATCGCAGTACGTTGATAATATGCCCCGTGGAATACAAGGAATTGAGGAATCTTATAAGCAATAGTTGGCAGCAGACTGCTGCTTTAGGCGATGGCTTGAAACATTATTTGATGGTAAAAGACGAGTTGAGTGTTCAGACAGATAAGATTTTGAGGTGCAATCGGATTGTTCCACCGAATCCACCCAAGGTGTTGAGAGGAAGGTTGGTGAAAATTGTCCATGAGGGACTTCTGGCCAGAAATCTAACAAAGAGAAGATTAAGACAGTATTTTTGATGGCCAGGAATGGATAGTTGGAGGCGGCAGTACGTGATTGTTAAGCCTGTAGTAACAGCGACAAAGGCAGAGTGGTTAGACAACCACCTTTAGGGTGCATAAAGCTTCCTGCTCAACCATGGGAGAAATTAGCAGTAGATTTCTTGGGCCTTGTAGAGTAATTTGGTTTACAGAATCAGTTTTTAGTAGTTCCTGTAGATTACCATAGTAAATGGTTTGTGGTGAGATCTATGGAGCAAATCATGACTAGGAATGTGATGGAATTCTTAAAGGGAGTATTTTTGGAAGAAGGGATACCGAAGGTTAGTGACTGATAAGGGTGTACAGTTGGTTTCCACTGCCATATCGGATTTTCTTGCAGATTTGGGCATCATACATGATAGAGTGGCAAGGTTCTAGCCTCAGGCTAATGGACTAGTGGAGAGGGTGAATCGTATCATCATGAATAATATTCAGATGTGTTTGGCAAATGGTCTGGTGTGGAAGGAGGAATTGAATAAGATGATATGGGCTCATAGAGTAACACCACATTCAGTGAAAGGCGTATCCCCATTTATCGCTCTTTAGGACAGGGAACCAGCAACAAAGGAATCCCCTATGTGGTTGCCTAACAAGGATCAGGTATGGGTGAATCGTGCGTGCATAACGGCAAAGGTGACAATTTTTCAGAGACTAAATAAAATGAGTTATGACAACAGGTAAGGAGTGAAGGTTGTGGGGCATATTATCAAGTGACATGTTTTTGAAATGTGGAGACTGGGTAGTGGTAAGGAAAATAGGTCATATAAAGAAAGAGGAAAGTACATTTTCCCAGCCACAGAAAGTGAATAAACTAATGAATTCTGTTGTCAGATTAGATGATGGGAGAGAATGGAGTGTGGGAAATTTGTGTAAGGTAAAAACCCCGGATATTGGTGAGTGAGGTTGTACCTCCATTTATGCTCATTTTCTGTAATGATTGTATTGAAATTGTACAGTTTCTTTCTCTTCAAGTTTTCTGATGTGTATCTTTATGCATCTTAAATTGTATTTTTACTATTGATTTGTTTAGTTTAGGATTGTACTGTGATGTTTCTCTGCTATTGTTGTTTATTAAAAGGGGGGAGATATGTGGAGATGTACTGCTTAATGGAATGTGCTATGGCCTTGATGATGCAGATGGAATGGAGGGTCATGTAGTGTTCTAGAAAAAGCTGTTTCTGATTCATTATGCTGGAGGTTGCTGTTATGTGAAGATGTTCTTGTAATTACAAGTCTGTCTGGTGGTTTTTGGAGATTAGCGCCGGGACACTCTTTGTGAGTAACCGTGCGCTTTATAAATCCCTATTTCATTTCATTCATTTCATTCATAAGAAGTGTGTTTACTACACTGCCCCATAAAAGAAGGATAATAAAAGCTGCCCCAGGCCACCTTTCTTCGCCACCCTCACAAATGCTGTTAGCTCCTTGATGTAATGTTTAGAGCTCCACTCCAAGGCAGATGGTTTAAAGAAGCAACCCCATCGTGCTTGGAAAAGTGTAGCAGGCCACGCCCACTCATACGGAGACGCCTAAAGGAAGCGCAGGGACATTGAAGGATAAAAATGTGTTTAATGTGTGAGTGTCAGAAAAAACAACAAAGGAGCTCAACTTCGAAGTTTGTCAGTTTGTCAGCCCTCATGCACACAAAAAACCACACAAAGGGGCAGTGGCCATACCTTAGGAATATCATGAGAGGCACACAGGCACACCAACTATTAAACATTGTGAGAACCAGCTACAATAGAATAGCTGTGAATCAAAAAGAAACACAAGATATGCCGCTGACAAAGTCAATTATGAGAAGTTTCTGTGTGAACATATGTCTTCCGCAGCTCTGTCTGTTCATGGTATAAAAAAAATGCAGGTACAGTAGGAAGGTTTTGTTTAAAGAAACAACAGTTGAAGAAACATTTCTCTCAGCATCAGACATAAGTGCACATTTTGCAACGTCTGTTTTAAAGATTTAGTTACAGGGAAAGGATCTTATTTTTGCAATCTGAACAGAGAAGTGTATACACTTATACATGATATTTTGTATCAAACAATATTTTGATTAATCCCCAATTATGAAACGTTTTCCTCCTGCTGAATTATTGGCACATTTCTGGTTATACTACGACTAGCAAAGCTTGAAATGAGACGACCTCGTTGGTGAACCTGCCAGAGCAGGCATCTCCGGTGCAGACCACGTGAGCCCGGAACCTTTGGAAATAGCCAATGGCGATCAATCACAAATGGCTGCGGGATTCGAGTTCAAAGACGCAACAATTCCAAGCAGGCAGTCAGGACAGCACGGATTCATGAGTTATGTTCACCTGGCGGCTTCCTGACAGGAGTTTACTTCCACCTCTCCCTGGCAGCAGGCCAAACCCATTATCAGTACTGCCATGACACCATTTTACTCCAAGGAAGGAGATGGTGTCATACAGCCCTTACCGCAGCGTGCTCCATTTAGAGAGGGAGTACCCAGACTGCAAAAATAAAAATATGCATGTCTGCCATGCCCAGGACAAAGGGCATACATAAAAAGGGCCAGAAATCTACACAGTGGGTGCTGCAGTTCAGGGAGCTAAAGAATGATGATGGATTAAACCCAGATCAGTTGACTGGGGGTGAGTGTTTGATTGGCTCAAACGTTCCGTCCATCATCCCCTTTTGTATCGCTTTGTTCGCCCTAAGTTGGCGGGGGTATGCCCAGACGTGGATCCCTTGCTCACTTTGCCACTGGATTCAGGCAAGCCTGGCTGATGACGGCTGGAATGCCAGAAACCGGTCCTAGGATGCTTGTTTCCGGTCCAGGGAAGACATGGCTTGGCAGTTCGGGCTGGACTGTTCCCATGAGGCACAGGGTCAGACTGATTTGCATATGGCCATGTCTGAACTGGGGTGGTGGAGTGAGCTAAAGAATGATGATGGATTAAACCCAGATCAGTTGACTGGGGGTGAGTGTTTGATTGGCTCAAACGTTCCGTCCATCATCCCCTTTGTATCGCTTTGTTCGCCCTAAGTTGGCGGGGGTATGCCCAGACGTGGGTCCCTTGCTCACTTTGCCACTGGATTCAGGCAAGCCTGGCTGATGACGGCTGGAATGCCAGAAACCGGTCCTAGGATGCTTGTTTCCGGTCCAGGGAAGACATGGCTTGGCAGTTCGGGCTGGACTGTTCCCATGAGGCACAGGGTCAGACTGATTTGCATATGGCCATGTCTGAACTGGGGTGGTGGAGTGAGCTAAAGAATGATGATGATGGATTAAACCCAGATCAGTTGACTGGGGGTGAGTGTTTGATTGGCTCAAACGTTCCGTCCATCATCCCCTTTTGTATCGCTTTGTTCGCCCTAAGTTGGCGGGGGTATGCCCAGACGTGGGTCCCTTGCTCACTTTGCCACTGGATTCAGGCAAGCCTGGCTGATGACGGCTGGAATGCCAGAAACCGGTCCTAGGATGCTTGTTTCCGGTCCAGGGAAGACATGGCTTGGCAGTTCGGGCTGGACTGTTCCCATGAGGCACAGGGTCAGACTGATTTGCATATGGCCATGTCTGAACTGGGGTGGTGGAGTGAGCTAAAGAATGATGATGGATTAAACCCAGATCAGTTGACTGGGGGTGAGTGTTTGATTGGCTCAAACATTCCGTCCATCATCCCCTTTTGTATCGCTTTGTTCGCCCTAAGTTGGCGGGGGTATGCCCAGACGTGGGTCCCTTGCTCACTTTGCCACTGGATTCAGGCAAGCCTGGCTGATGATGTCTGGAATGCCAGAAACCGGTCCTAGGATGCTTGTTTCTGGTCCAGGGAAGACATGGCTTGGCAGTTCGGGCTGGACTGTTCCCATGAGGCACAGGGTCAGACTGATTTGCATATGGCCATGTCTGAACTGGGGTGGTGGAGTGAGCTAAAGAATGATGATGGATTAAACCCAGATCAGTTGACTGGGGGTGAGTGTTTGATTGGCTCAAACGTTCCGTCCATCATCCCCTTTTGTATCGCTTTGTTCGCCGAAAGTTGGCGGGGGGATGCCCAGACGTGGGTCGCTTGCTCACTTTGCCACTGGATTCAGGCAATCCTGGCTGATGACGGCTGGAATGCCAGAAACCGGTCCTAGGATGCTTGTTTCCGGTCCAGGGAAGACATGGCTTGGCAGTTCGGGCTGGACTGTTCCCATGAGGCACAGGGTCAGACTGATTTGCATATGGCCATGTCTGAACTGGGGTGGTGGAGTGAGCTAAAGAATGATGATGGATTAAACCCAGATCAGTTGACTGGGGGTGAGTGTTTGATTGGCTCAAACGTTCCGTCCATCATCCCCTTTTGTATCGCTTTGTTCGCCCTAAGTTGGCGGGGGTATGCCCAGACGTGGGTCCCTTGCTCACTTTGCCACTGGATTCAGGCAAGCCTGGCTGATGACGGCTGGAATGCCAGAAACCGGTCCTAGGATGCTTGTTTCCGGTCCAGGGAAGACATGGCTTGGCAGTTCGGGCTGGACTGTTCCCATGAGGCACAGGGTCAGACTGATTTGCATATGGCCATGTCTGAACTGGGGTGGTGGAGTGAGCTAAAGAATGATGATGGATTAAACCCAGATCAGTTGACTGGGGGTGAGTGTTTGATTGGCTCAAACGTTCCGTCCATCATCCCCTTTTGTATCGCTTTGTTCGCCCTAAGTTGGCGGGGGTATGCCCAGACGTGGGTCCCTTGCTCACTTTGCCACTGGATTCAGGCAAGCCTGGCTGATGACGGCTGGAATGCCAGAAACCGGTCCTAGGATGCTTGTTTCCGGTCCAGGGAAGACATGGCTTGGCAGTTCGGGCTGGACTGTTCCCATGAGGCACAGGGTCAGACTGATTTGCATATGGCCATGTCTGAACTGGGGTGGTGGAGTGAGCTAAAGAATGATGATGGATTAAACCCAGATCAGTTGACTGGGGGTGAGTGTTTGATTGGCTCAAACGTTCCGTCCATCATCCCCTTTTGTATCGCTTTGTTCGCCCTAAGTTGGCGGGGGTATGCCCAGACGTGGGTCCCTTGCTCACTTTGCCACTGGATTCAGGCAAGCCTGGCTGATGACAGCTGGAATGCCAGAAACCGGTCCTAGGATGCTTGTTTCCGGTCCAGGGAAGACATGGCTTGGCAGTTCGGGCTGGACTGTTCCCATGAGGCACAGGGTCAGACTGATTTGCATATGGCCATGTCTGAACTGGGGTGGTGGAGTGAGCTAAAGAATGATGATGGATTAAACCCAGATCAGTTGACTGGGGGTGAGTGTTTGATTGGCTCAAACGTTCCGTCCATCATCCCCTTTTGTATCGCTTTGTTCGCCCTAAGTTGGCGGGGGTATGCCCAGACGTGGGTCCCTTGCTCACTTTGTCACTGGATTCAGGCAAGCCTGGCTGATGACGGCTGGAATGCCAGAAACCGGTCCTAGGATGCTTGTTTCCGGTCCAGGGAAGACATGGCTTGGCAGTTCGGGCTGGACTGTTCCCATGAGGCACAGGGTCAGACTGATTTGCATATGGCCATGTCTGAACTGGGGTGGTGGAGTGAGCTAAAGAATGATGATGGATTAAACCCAGATCAGTTGACTGGGGGTGAGTGTTTGATTGGCTCAAACGCTCCGTCCATCATCCCCTTTTGTATCGCTTTGTTCACCCTAAGTTGGCGGGGGTATGCCCAGACGTGGGTCCCTTGCTCACTTTGCCACTGGATTCAGGCAAGCCTGGCTGATGACGGCTGGAATGCCAGAAACCGGTCCTAGGATGCTTGTTTCCGGTCCAGGGAAGACATGGCTTGGCAGTTCGGGCTGGACTGTTCCCATGAGGCACAGGGTCAGACTGATTTGCATATGGCCATGTCTGAACTGGGGTGGTGGAGTGAGCTAAAGAATGATGATGGATTAAACCCAGATCAGTTGACTGGGGGTGAGTGTTTGATTGGCTCAAACGTTCCGTCCATCATCCCCTTTTGTATCGCTTTGTTCGCCCTAAGTTGGCGGGGGTATGCCCAGACGTGGGTCCCTTGCTCACTTTGCCACTGGATTCAGGCAAGCCTGGCTGATGACGGCTGGAATGCCAGAAACCGGTCCTAGGATGCTTGTTTCCGGTCCAGGGAAGACATGGCTTGGCAGTTCGGGCTGGACTGTTCCCATGAGGCACAGGGTCAGACTGATTTGCATATGGCCATGTCTGAACTGGGGTGGTGGAGTGAGCTAAAGAATGATGATGGATTAAACCCAGATCAGTTGACTGGGGGTGAGTGTTTGATTGGCTCAAACGTTCCGTCCATCATCCCCTTTTGTATCGCTTTGTTCGCCCTAAGTTGGCGGGGGTATGCCCAGACGTGGGTCCCTTGCTCACTTTGCCACTGGATTCAGGCAAGCCTGGCTGATGACAGCTGGAATGCCAGAAACCGGTCCTAGGATGCTTGTTTCCGGTCCAGGGAAGACATGGCTTGGCAGTTCGGGCTGGACTGTTCCCATGAGGCACAGGGTCAGACTGATTTGCATATGGCCATGTCTGAACTGGGGTGGTGGAGTGAGCTAAAGAATGATGATGGATTAAACCCAGATCAGTTGACTGGGGGTGAGTGTTTGATTGGCTCAAACGTTCCGTCCATCATCCCCTTTTGTATCGCTTTGTTCGCCCTAAGTTGGCGGGGGTATGCCCAGACGTGGGTCCCTTGCTCACTTTGCCACTGGATTCAGGCAAGCCTGGCTGATGACGGCTGGAATGCCAGAAACCGGTCCTAGGATGCTTGTTGCCGGTCCAGGGAAGACATGGCTTGGCAGTTCGGGCTGGACTGTTCCCATGAGGCACAGGGTCAGACTGATTTGCATATGGCCATGTCTGAACTGGGGTGGTGGAGTGAGCTAAAGAATGATGATGGATTAAACCCAGATCAGTTGACTGGGGGTGAGTGTTTGATTGGCTCAAACGTTCCGTCCATCATCCCCTTTTGTATCGCTTTGTTCGCCCTAAGTTGGCGGGGGTATGCCCAGACGTGGGTCCCTTGCTCACTTTGTCACTGGATTCAGGCAAGCCTGGCTGATGACGGCTGGAATGCCAGAAACCGGTCCTAGGATGCTTGTTTCCGGTCCAGGGAAGACATGGCTTGGCAGTTCGGGCTGGACTGTTCCCATGAGGCACAGGGTCAGACTGATTTGCATATGGCCATGTCTGAACTGGGGTGGTGGAGTGAGCTAAAGAATGATGATGGATTAAACCCAGATCAGTTGACTGGGGGTGAGTGTTTGATTGGCTCAAACGTTCCGTCCATCATCCCCTTTTGTATCGCTTTGTTCGCCCTAAGTTGGCGGGGGTATGCCCAGACGTGGGTCCCTTGCTCACTTTGCCACTGGATTCAGGCAAGCCTGGCTGATGACGGCTGGAATGCCAGAAACCGGTCCTAGGATGCTTGTTTCCGGTCCAGGGAAGACATGGCTTGGCAGTTCGGGCTGGACTGTTCCCATGAGGCACAGGGTCAGACTGATTTGCATATGGCCATGTCTGAACTGGGGTGGTGGAGTGAGCTAAAGAATGATGATGGATTAAACCCAGATCAGTTGACTGGGGGTGAGTGTTTGATTGGCTCAAACGTTCCGTCCATCATCCCCTTTTGTATCGCTTTGTTCGCCCTAAGTTGGTGGGGGTATGCCCAGACGTGGGTCCCTTGCTCACTTTGCCACTGGATTCAGGCAAGCCTGGCTGATGACGGCTGGAATGCCAGAAACCGGTCCTAGGATGCTTGTTTCCGGTCCAGGGAAGACATGGCTTGGCAGTTCGGGCTGGACTGTTCCCATGAGGCACAGGGTCAGACTGATTTGCATATGGCCATGTCTGAACTGGGGTGGTGGAGTGAGCTAAAGAATGATGATGGATTAAACCCAGATCAGTTGACTGGGGGTGAGTGTTTGATTGGCTCAAACGTTCCGTCCATCATCCCCTTTTGTATCGCTTTGTTCGCCCTAAGTTGGCGGGGTATGCCCAGACGTGGGTCCCTTGCTCACTTTGCCACTGGATTCAGGCAAGCCTGGCTGATGACAGCTGGAATGCCAGAAACCGGTCCTAGGATGCTTGTTTCCGGTCCAGGGAAGACATGGCTTGGCAGTTCGGGCTGGACTGTTCCCATGAGGCACAGGGTCAGACTGATTTGCATATGGCCATGTCTGAACTGGGGTGGTGGAGTGAGCTAAAGAATGATGATGGATTAAACCCAGATCAGTTGACTGGGGGTGAGTGTTTGATTGGCTCAAACGTTCCGTCCATCATCCCCTTTGTATCGCTTTGTTCGCCCTAAGTTGGCGGGGGTATGCCCAGACGTGGGTCCCTTGCTCACTTTGCCACTGGATTCAGGCAAGCCTGGCTGATGACGGCTGGAATGCCAGAAACCGGTCCTAGGATGCTTGTTGCCGGTCCAGGGAAGACATGGCTTGGCAGTTCGGGCTGGACTGTTCCCATGAGGCACAGGGTCAGACTGATTTGCATATGGCCATGTCTGAACTGGGGTGGTGGAGTGAGCTAAAGAATGATGATGGATTAAACCCAGATCAGTTGACTGGGGTGAGTGTTTGATTGGCTCAAACGTTCCGTCCATCATCCCCTTTTGTATCGCTTTGTTCGCCCTAAGTTGGCGGGGTATGCCCAGACGTGGGTCCCTTGCTCACTTTGTCACTGGATTCAGGCAAGCCTGGCTGATGACGGCTGGAATGCCAGAAACCGGTCCTAGGATGCTTGTTTCCGGTCCAGGGAAGACATGGCTTGGCAGTTCGGGCTGGACTGTTCCCATGAGGCACAGGGTCAGACTGATTTGCATATGGCCATGTCTGAACTGGGGTGGTGGAGTGAGCTAAAGAATGATGATGGATTAAACCCAGATCAGTTGACTGGGGGTGAGTGTTTGATTGGCTCAAACGTTCCGTCCATCATCCCCTTTTGTATCGCTTTGTTCGCCCTAAGTTGGCGGGGTATGCCCAGACGTGGGTCCCTTGCTCACTTTGCCACTGGATTCAGGCAAGCCTGGCTGATGACGGCTGGAATGCCAGAAACCGGTCCTAGGATGCTTGTTTCCGGTCCAGGGAAGACATGGCTTGGCAGTTCGGGCTGGACTGTTCCCATGAGGCACAGGGTCAGACTGATTTGCATATGGCCATGTCTGAACTGGGGTGGTGGAGTGAGCTAAAGAATGATGATGGATTAAACCCAGATCAGTTGACTGGGGGTGAGTGTTTGATTGGCTCAAACGTTCCGTCCATCATCCCCTTTTGTATCGCTTTGTTCGCCCTAAGTTGGCGGGGGTATGCCCAGACGTGGGTCCCTTGCTCACTTTGCCACTGGATTCAGGCAAGCCTGGCTGATGACGGCTGGAATGCCAGAAACCGGTCCTAGGATGCTTGTTTCCGGTCCAGGGAAGACATGGCTTGGCAGTTCGGGCTGGACTGTTCCCATGAGGCACAGGGTCAGACTGATTTGCATATGGCCATGTCTGAACTGGGGTGGTGGAGTGAGCTAAAGAATGATGATGGATTAAACCCAGATCAGTTGACTGGGGGTGAGTGTTTGATTGGCTCAAACGTTCCGTCCATCATCCCCTTTTGTATCGCGCAGTTCAGGGACGGCAGGCACCATGCCAGCTGAGAGCAGAAAGCTGCTAAAAATACCTCAATCTGTCACCTGCAAATTGGTACGTTTTAATTTCTGTCCTTTCGCCATTACCCTTTTTTCTGATCTAGACAATACTAATCATCCTAGACTGCGAAAAGCCGTCATTAGCTTGAACACTTCATTACAGAAAACAGTCTCCAACCACTGTGTAAACATTTCTAGAGTGCACGCGGTTAACAGAGAAGTGCCGGCCACATGCATTTGTTCCCACAAATGGGTTAAAAAACTGTCACAGGGGCGTGGCCAAGATGGCGGCCGAGTAGGACGTGCCTGCTCGCTTCTCCGCTCCGCCATCTAGGCCCTGCCAGCAAAGCACAGTTCTGCACTGGGGGCACCATCGATTCTGTCCTCCCCCTAGCTCCCACTCACGTCGGAGAGCTGACTGGGCTGAGACTCGAGCCTAGAAGCGCCGTCAGACCCGCGTGTGAAGGGCCGCGGCGCCGGCGCATCGTCACTTTGCTGAGGCGGCCTCGGGAGCGAGAGGCGGCGCTGAGGGTCGAAAGCGGACGAGAGGCAGGGGGCCTGCCTGGAGACACATGTGGCGGCGGTGACTGGAGATGAGGATCAGCTCGCTTGGGTCGGCGCTACGTACCCGGGCGCCCTGCTGCTGGCAGTCCTGCCAAGTATCACGCATCAGGTGTGACGCTCACGCATTTCAGTGCGGTGTTCCGCATCACCGCACTGAAATGCATTGTCACGCATTTTGCCACTCGCCAGCGCGCGCCACCAGCGGCGCCTGTGCACCGGGCTCTGCTGCTCCGAGAGACGTGCTGCGTTGCTGGGCTGAGTTCCTAAATAGTTAAATCCATCTGCTCTCAGCTCTGGAGTGGCTGAGAGCGCTACAATGTATCAAATCTGCCCAGCCTGGCTGTGTCGCCTGGCAACAATGCGGCAATTATTCTGGCTGCGGCGCCGCGGCGCGGCTTAAATTGACACAGTCTCGACTCACTCACTAGTGCTGCCAATTAGTGGCGGGGGAGGGCTGCCCTCTCAGCAGTCGATGCTACTGCTGTCAGTCACACTGTGGCACACCATGGGGCCGGGATTAATATCCGGATGTGGCGGCGTAGAGTGCCGTCACGTCCGGAGGAAGAGTAAGTGAGGCAGAAGCGGCGGGAGACTCAATCTGAGTCAGTCGATGACTCGAGTCCTGCTCTCATGATGGCCGCCTGCCGCGCAAGACATGATCGATCGTTGCATCGCGGGCGGCCGGCGGCGCAAACTACTACTGCGGCTGGGCAGCGGCGCCAGGGGCCGCCCCGAGTGAGTCAGCAGCCTGGGGGATTGAGAAGAAGAAGGCTGCTGCTGCAGAGTGCATCGATTCATGCAGCAGCAGTGCGGTCGACGACCGGGGAAGAGTCTCTGAACTCTACAAGTAAGTGTTTTAATACTAACTCATGAGTCATCATGATCTGAAAAAATTAATTTCACACAAATAGCATGCTGCATCGATCTGCAGGGCTGCTCTGTCTGATCATCCTTCCGGAGTCACAGTGAGCCTGAGTCTCCTGGTTTAAACTAGTTTATCATAATCTCTGCAGTGTCACGTGATTTCACAGTATGCAGGCGGGCCGCAGGGCTGTTGATAATTGACTTTTCTGTCGATCCTGCTGGCAACACATCAATGTGTCCAATCAGGCTCTGGCAGCGCAGCTCTGATGTTTTCCTGCCTCAGCCTGTGCCCCTGCCCAACCCGGGTGTGTGTCTACCTTATGTGCACAGAACTTTAATAAAATACTACCTCTGAAATACTTGTTTAATGCCATGGTTACACATTCGTTTAACAGTATGATCAGTTCCTTTGCAGCAGTTTTTAAACCCTTGTTAGAGTTTCTTGTTGTTCAAATGGGTGTAATTTCTAATATTTATATGTTTCCCTCGTCTTCGCTGCTTAGTTTTGCTCACACGAAAGTGTCCCTCATAGTCATTGAAATGTCACTCATAAGTACACTAAAGTTATGAAAATGTCACACATAGCAATCTGAAACCTTGACAGCTATGTGCTGGGAGGCAGAGGACGGAGCACGACACAGGCGCTGACGAGGTGAGTCCCACTGCGACGGCCTACATCACGTGGGGGAGGGGCTCCGGTCGATCCTGCGGACGGTGAAGCGTGGTGGAGACTGTGGGGCCGGCAGCCCCCCTTCCCTCTCCCCCCCCCCTGATCGAACGGCAGTGCCTATCAAAGGCTGAAAGGACTCTGCCATCTCTTGTTTTGGGTGGAGTTGTCCTGGCAGCATCAAAGGCCCACTAAGGACATTACTTCCAACTTCTCTGCACCGGGTAAGCCTCTCTCATCATCTCCCAAATTGCAAAGCTGACGGGGTGGTGGGAACATAGTCTCACGGTGACCAGTAAGATCGATTTTTGCTGGGGCCACCTGCACTGCGACATTCCCGCCCTGTGTTGAATTACGGGCCTGGGCCTGGAAGCTGCTGCGGAGCCTCCCCGGGGGCCGGTGGGGGGTTGGGCCCGGCGTCGCGGCCCGGGACGGGACTGGGGAGACTGCAACGGATCGACTTCCCATCCCCCCCCACAGAGAGGAGGAATGTGGACCGTGGAGCGGTGCGGCCGGGGGTGGCTGCGCCGGAGATGCCATCTGCCCTGCTTTTTGGTGTAAGGGACAACGGGGCTCGGAAGTGAGGAGCACCTGGCTGCTTCGGGGCCTGCAGCGGCTGACGCTGGTCCCCCCTCGTCGGCGCCACTACCCTGGGATAGTGAAATGCGCCCTACCCTTGAGCCTGTGTGGGAGCCTGGCACCGGAGGCAGCCTGTTGCGCCATCGTAAACTGCGAACTCCGCAGCTGTAGCTGGTGCTAGGAGCCAGACTGGCACAGCGAAGAGTCCTACCGCGAAGTACTAAGCGCCGATAGATCAAACTACCTACGGTGTCGGAGGCTGTGGAGCACAGGCGATAGAAGAACCGGGGGCGTACGACGGGGGACATCCCCCTCTTCTGGGGAGCAGGGAAGCACCAACCAGGATGGCTACCGCTAAAAATAAGAAAGACAGGTCGGTCAAGGATCTCCTTCTCAGGTCTGGTGCGGGTGGAGCCGAGTCCCATCCCCCGGCGGCTGGTCCCTCGGCAGACGCAGACACGGGGGAGACGGATAGCCCAATCACAAAGGCCTTCCTGGAGTCCTTATTTGCTTCTCTGAAGGAGGACATCCACACCATGAAAAAGGAGATGACTCAGGAGCTGCGGGAGACACGGAGGGATCTGGATTCCCTAGGCGAGAGAGTCGATACGTTGGAGATGCAGGCTACCACGCGGGACGAGGAGGTAGAACAGCTTCAGCAGGAGGTGATCCGCCTGCAACAGCAACAACTCGATCTCCAGGCCCATGCTGAAGATCTCGAAAATCGCTCCCGGAGGAACAACATTCGGATCCGGGCTATCCCGCAGGGAATTGAAGGCCAGGACATGGAAGCTTTTGTGGAAGAGCTCTTCCGCTTCATTCTGGGCTCTCTCCCGGAGCAACGGATCAAGCTCGACAGAACCCATCAGGTGGGCCCGAAGAGGCTGGCGACGGCTCCCCCCCCTGACATACTCACATGTGTGCATGACTTTCAACTTAAAGAAAAGATCCTCCGAGAGGCCCGAGTCAAGCACCCCATCGAATTTCGATGTACGAAACCCCTACTTTTTCAAGACCTGGCAGCCTCTACTGTGCAAAAACGAAGAGAGTTCAGGCCAATCACCTCTCACCTGCGCTCCAAGGACATTTCCTATTCATGGGGTCAACCCTTTCGCTTAATTTTCAGATGGGAGGGTGAGCTGGTCCAGATCAGCTCTCTGCAGGAGGCCAGAAAGCTGCTGGCCTTGGCCGAGGCTGACCTAAACATGCCTGTACAACCAGGAACCAGACGGCGCCAACCTCGCACGGGTGGCTGGAGGAGGGTCGGCGGCTCCGCATCATGCCTTCGGCCGGACTCCGAGACCATCGCCAGGGAGAGACAGGCAGTCATCACCTCCCTGGGAGAAGAGACAACCAGTGCAGATTAAGAGGGGCCTGGTCACGCTGAATTGAAGGGGGGGACAACTGCGACAGCTTGTAACTGAATGCTCCTGGGTTGTAATTGCAAGGGGCCTGGGCGGGGAGGCGGGATGGATCCTGCTGACATCCTATGCCTCTCCATGGAACTGACCATCCAGGACTACGTAAATGTTCGAGGTTACATGTTCTCTTGTTGGGGTTTTTGTCATGTCTCGGGGCTAAGATTGGTCTCTCCTCCTTCTGCCACACATCACCTGCACCGCGGTTACTACATTGAGAGTGACCCCCGCATGTCGGACAGATCTTCACCCTTTAGCTACCCTGGCTCTTGTACCTATCTGGGCAGCCCCAACGGGATAGGCGACCCTCTGTCCTTATTTAATGATGGCATCCCTTAAAATAATTACACTTAATGTGAAAGGCCTTAACAGCCCCTCTAAGAGAAGAGACGTCCTCTTCTTTCTCGAAAACTCAGGGGTGCATATATGCCTCCTTCAGGAGACACATCTATTGCCCTGAGATACTCACCGACTGAGAGCCAGGGCATTCCCTCACCAACTATTCTCTTCCCACTCGGCCAAAACTGCTGGGGTCGCCATTTTAGTCTCATCAACTTTCCAGGGGAAGGTAGGCCCCAAGCGGGCCGAAGTCAAGGGTAGGCCCCTAGCACACACATTCACCCTGGGCCACTACACGCTGACCATTGCTTCCGTCTACTCCCCGAACTCAGGGCAGGAAGAGTTTCTTTATGAGGTGTTGGCGGGAGTGGCAGAATCCCCAGATAGATTGCTAGTCATAGGGGGGACCTCAATCTCGTCCTCGATCACAACATGGATCGATCGGCCCCGAGGTATGGCAAGACAGGGGAAATTTCTGATAAAGGGAGGTGCGTGCTACGAGAGATGGGACTGACGGACATATGGAGGGCCCGACATCAGACGTCACGCGAATACACGTTTTATTCTCATCCCCACAAGACATATGCCAGAATAGACTACATATTGACTACAGACGAGGTCTCCCAACAGACCCAACAGGTCGAGATACTTCCCTGTGCATTGTCGGACCACTCGGCGGTGCGCCTATCCCTAGCCCTCTCTGACCCGCGCCCCACTAGACGTCTTTGGAGGTTAAGGAAGACAATGCTACAGCGGCCCACGGTGACTCAACACATAACCCGGACAATAGAGGACTACCTGTCCAACAATGACACCCCGGACACCCCCATTGCCATGTTGTGGAACACATTGAAGGCGGTAGTCAGGGGGGGGGTTTAGCAATCTCTGCACAAGATAACAAATTCAGGAGAGAAAAAAGGGAGCAACTCTCAGAGGCGGTGGTGGAGCTGGAGTGGATACATCAAAGAACTGGGGCCCCAGGGTCTGGAGGCAGCTGACGGTGGCGAGAACGCAACTAGCCGGCCCTAGACATCGACAGGGCTGAACACACGGCATTACGGCTCCGGCATGCCTTCTACTCTAAGGGAGATAGGTGTGGGAGGCTTTTGGCTAACAAACTGCGGGCACAACGACAGCAGGCCAATGTCCCAATAATTATAGATCATTCTGGGCTGGAGCAGTCCACCGATCAAGGTATAGCAGACAGCTTCAGGCAATTTTATGAGTCCCTCTACAAGGCGCAGGAGCTCCCGGAAACGGCTCCCATGCAATATCTGCAAGGTGTTAACACGGCCAGGCTGGTTCCTAGTCAGGTGCAAGACCTCGAAGCGCCATTTAGATTAGAAGAGGTGATCTCCGCTATATTGAGATTAAAACCACTTAAGTCCCCAGGACCGGACGGATTTTCCTCCCTCTTTTACAAGACATTTTGTCAGACTCTGGCTCCGCTGCTATTGAGGGTATTCAACTCGATTGGTTCGACCTCCCCTATTCCGCCCTCGATGCTGGAGGCGTTGGTCACGGTTCTACCTAAACTGGGGAAGGACAAGCGGAGCCTCCTACCGCCCCATCTCTCTCCTTAACGTTGACCTCAAAATATTCACCGGGATTCTGGCACAGAGACTCTCCTCCTGCCTTCCCGGGTTACTCGATCCAGACCAGTCTGGCTTTGTGCCAGGACGTCAGTGTTCCGACAACACAAAACGCCTCCTTCATATCATCGACAAGGCCGAGCGTTTCCAGGATGAACTAATGGTCCTATCCGTAGAAGCCGAGAAGGCGTTTGATAGGGTACACTGGCCCTATCTCAAAGCCACTCTGCACCATTTCGGGTTACCAGATCGCTTCGTCAGCTGGGTCATCGCCAGTTACACTGTCCCTACCGCCTCGGTCCGGGTAAATGGAGTTGTCTCTGCCCCTTCCCTATGCAACAAGGGACGAGACAGGGGTGACCCCTCTCACCGCTCCTATTCGCTCTATACATGGAGCCCATGGCGCAAAGAGTGTGGGACGACCCCTTAATCTCAGGAGTAAAATTTGGGGGGGAAGATCACAAAATCAGCCTATATGCTGATGATGTAGTAGCCACCCTGGAGAGCCCGGAACAGTTGCTGCCTGCCCTGCTAACAGAGCTTGAACGCTTTTCGCATGCCTCTGGGTTCAAGATGAACGTTAGTAAGTCCCTGGCCCTGAGTCTGACTCTGGGATCAGCGACGTTGGACTCTCTCAAACGCTCTCACCGACTCCAATGGGCTTCGGAATCGATTCCATATCTTGGCTTGCAACTGACAAACAACATCAGAAGCACTGTCTCCCTGAACTACACAGCACGGTTGCGGCAGACCCGCGAATGCCTTCGCCGATGGCGGCCGTACTCGCTGTCCTGGCTGGGCCGAGTGGCAGCCATTAAAATGTCACTCTTACCTAAATCATATACGTCTTCCAGACCCTTCCCATGACTCCTCCCACTGGGGTCCTGCGGGGACTGCAGACAGACATGGAACGTTTCATCTGGCGAGATCAGCGGCCCAGAATGCGCCGAGACTTAAGCTATAGGGCTCCAGCTGAAGGGGGATTGGCGGTCCCAAACCTGCAGGAGTACTACTGGGCAGTGCAATTGCGGGCTCTGGTCGAATGGTCTCGGCCGGAGTCCGAGAAACACTGGTTGTTCATGGACAGGACACTGGCCAAGCAATCTCTGTGGGGTGTCCCATTCCTCTCCAAAGCAGCCCGGCCGCGTAATCTGTACTTATCCAAGGTAACGCTCTCCGCCATGGCGGCGTGGGACAGGGTAGCCGTCTCATGGGGTCTCACGACACTCCCGTCCCCAATCACGCCGATAGTCAATAATCCCGACTTTTCCCCGGGAATGGATGAAGCCGCCTTTGCGCAGTGGTCACAAACAGGCTGCCCCTCGGTGGGTCACTTCTTTGATCTAGAAGGGCCATTATCTTTCAATGACATACGGGAACAGTATAATCTTCGTGAAAATGAACGCTATCACTACCATCAGATTAGGCACTGGGTATTGCAGCCGGAGGTACGAAAGGGGGCAGAAAGGAAACTCACGTCCTTCGAAAAATGGCTCCTCACTAGACACTCGGACGCTCGGCTGACTACTGATCCCTACAAACTGATTCGTGGGGATTCGAGCACTGATAAAACGCCTAGCCAACTGAGATGGGAAAGGGAACTGGGCAGGACGTTCACACAGAAAGAATGGCAGGATATCTATTTCAGGGCGCGTCACTCTGCATGCAGTGTTGCTAATATAGAGACGGCGACGAAAATAGTAACGTATTGGTATTTGACACCTCCGCGGCTCCATAGAGGCAACCAAACGCGCAGCCCCTTATGCTGGAGGGCCTGCGGCTCAGAGGGCACCCTGACCCACCTCTGCCCTCAGCTTACACACTACTGGCAGCAGGTTTTGGATGATATTGACTCCCACTTCCAGACCCAATTGCCTCGCTTCCCTGCTTACACTCTCCTGGGCCTGCCCAACCCCATCACCTACCCGCTTAAACCAAGAAGGGGGAAACAGATGGCATTAGCAATGGGGGCGGCTTTACAAAATATCCTCTCTCTCTGGGGGAAAACAACAATACCTACTCACGTCGGATGGTTGCACAGAATGTGGGGGCTTCTTGGCATGGAGAAGATCTCCCTCACACTGACTAACCCAGGAGCCTCCTTTACTGATCTATGGGGACCTATCCTGTCTCTATTGACCTCTGAATTCAGGGAGCTCACCTGCCCAAAATACCTAAGGCTCCTGCGTTTGGCAGATCCGCCTCAAGGCGACTCTCCCGCTGAGAGGTCAGCATGGAACATACATACCTAAATGGCCTGGACCTTGGGGAGAGCTTGGTACTACCTGTGCGATACACCTTAAGCTTTCAAGTGGAGGGGGAGGAGGGGCAGGGGGAGGGGGGAATTCAGTTGTGCATTTTGTTTTCTGTCTTGTGGTACTATGGCTATTGTTTTAGCGTCCTAGTTCGCAGACCCCATAGTAGGGTGTATGGAATGTATGCCATTCTTATGTGTGCTATGTTTATCTTAAAATCAATAAAGACATTTAAACAAAAAAAAAACTGTTACAAAAAATTTAAATATTAATACACTGGAACATGTTGAACTTTTTTTTTTAAAAGATGTAAATATTCCTTATTTTCCCACATGCAGCCATAAAATATGCTGATTTAGTGCTGGAACTGTTTCTGGGCACATTTTGTAGTGTGCACTGGCAGAGACTACAGGTGTGCAATCTGCTATGGGAAATCCGAGTGCCGTACATAAAGAACAAGCCAGGGTGGCCATTTGAAGAATGGGGTTTACAGGTGGAGGGGCTGTGATGTGAGCTGGGGATAATAAAGGCATACGAACAGCGCTGGTTTAGAGTGCGGCTAGGATTAAACAGAAAAGCCAGCACTTTAAAAATAAAAACAAGCACAGGTCAAGTGATGTGCAGGCAATACCTTAAAAAAATAGTTCCACAAAAGCGGATGAAAACAGTACCTTGGCACCGGGAAACTGATAAGAGAAGCACACAAGTAAAGAACAGGAAACAATATGCTACAGCCAATAGTAACAGAGGAAAAGTAAGTGGCAAGCATTGAAGCCAATGAAAAGCAAGGGGGCGGGATGTAAGCCCCATTTAAGATTTATATTAAATACAATAGATTTCAACTGGCAAATCCTAAAAATGTGCAAAGAAGGAGCTGGAGATTTATCGAACATTTATCGAATCGAACAACCTGGGCTCCTGGTAACGTACCACGCAGAAGTAAAAATGTGCAAAGAAGGAGCTGGAGATTCTGGCCAAGGCACCTGCCACTCCTCGGACCTGGAGCCTCAGGTGTCGTCTTCAGTGGAGGGTGCTGCGGATCTGCAGATAAAGGCAGAATGGGCAGAGGTGGTACTGGTGTACTGGGAGTCATAGGAGTCTCTCATTTAAGTCTACGGCAGAACCGGGCTTGAGTAAAGTCTTGTTGCACGCATTGATGACTCACAAAGGAGGGAGATTAAGGAAACGAGCAACAATGTATCCACAATACTTACTGTCCTGCCTGCTGCTACTATTTCAATGCATAGAAACAGTGAAGATACAAAGATAATAAAGACAATGTAGAAAAATAAACAGGCAGATAAACAAACGGAGGAAGTAGAATGGGGCCTCGAGAGACTGAAGCCCTGCAATAAGTTTGTGTTATTGGCACAGTCAACAGAAGCAATGAGCCAGGAGATGTTGCTAAAGATAAATGAGACAGTGGTGAAGTAATAAGATTGGATAATGTGAGTTTAAGAGAATTGGTTCTAAGGAAGGAGTATGCAGAGGTGCAGGAGGAGTCTGAAGCTGTTAATTTAGTGCCCCCTAGTGTTTGTCTAAAGACATTAATCATTGTGAAACAAAATATGGGCCTTGAGCACTGGTGTTTAAAAAAGTCCAATCATGCCCTTAAGGGTGTGACAAATGATCCTATCAGTCTTGTAGCATCTACCTAAAAAAATGCAAAAAGAGAAGCTACTAAGGGACAGACAAAAGTGGACACAGATACCACACAGGCAATACAAAGTCAAGGTGACATGCCGGAAGGGGAGGAGACTTACAAGAGCCACACCTCACAGAAAAAGCTAGAAGCGTCCCTGAATACTGTGACAGAACAAGGCACAATTGCCTCCAACCAAGAAGACGATAAAAACCACGAGTGGCCTACCAATGATTCACTCAGTTAATCAAGAAAGTATCAAGAAAGTATCAATCTAGAGAGCCCTCACTGAGCGAGATATCCTCATCCTGGTACACATAACATAGACTCAATCTCATATGCAGAGTTTAAATCTGATCCTTTAAAGACACAAATGTCAGCCTAGGCCATAGCAGACACAGTGAATAACGCAATGACTTGCATCAGCGAGTTGCAAAAAAGAACGGCTGAAACCGGGGACAGACTATTGAGCTTTCTGAGGACTGAGTGGATCAGCCCGATAAATCATATGACATGAAGACAAAAACTGAGGACCTGGAAAATAGGCAGCAATGAAACAAATTGTGTATTTTAGGACCGAAGAAGGTCATGTAATTCTGAAGTACATAACTTCCTTATTTCAAAAAGATTTTCCAGAACTTGAGGGCTGGTTCTTCGATACACCAGTTCAATAGGCACATAACTTTCCATTCAGAAAACCATCCAAACCTGGTCCCTATCTATGCTCTATAATAGGCTATATGGATAATTTGCTGAGAAAGGCAGTGTATGCAAAAGCTTATCCAGCTTCCCCAATCAATATAGGTGAGTTAACGTTCTTCATCAGACCTGACTTCTGTACATCTACTACTGAATGCAGATGGAAACATCAGATCTGACTTCTGTACATCTACTACTGAATGTAGATGGAAACTGAGTAAACTGATTACAACTTTTCAGGACCTACATGCACAAGTTGTTAACCAAAAGCCAGCCAGACTTAAGGTTATTTGAAAGAGTTGCCCCTTTTTCTGCAATTCAGAGATGGAAGGAAGAGATATGATGAAACATTGACTCAATGAAATTGACAGAAACTACTTACAAATTATAATTTGTCTGGAGACTGAAATTCTTAGGATTCAATAACAAAGGGAATGCCTGAAAGTCTTCGGATCGGAAGGATCTGAAGAATAGCTATAATAGTCAGAGGTCCATATTTATGAAATGGTTGCGTCGCTTTTGCAAGGGACCCACATCTGCTCACTTTGCCACTGGATTCAAGCTAGCCTGGCTGATGAGGGATGTTACTCCAAAACCGGTCCCAGGATGCTTGTTTCCGGTCCAGGGAGGACTTGGCCTGGCAGTTCGGGCTGGACTGTTCCCATGAGGCACAGGGTCAAGACTGATTTGCATATGGCTGGGTCCAAACTGGGGTGGCAAAGTGAGCTAAAGAATGATGATGGATTCAACCCAGATCTTTGACTGGGGGTGAGTATCTGAAAAGTTTCAGCACTAAGTCCATCATCTCCTTGTGTTTGCTTTCTTCGCCCTAAGTTGGCAGGGTATGCCCAGACGTGGGTCCCTTGCTCACTTTGCCACTGGATTGAAGCTAGCCTTGCTGATGAGGGGTGTTACTCCAAAACCGGTCCCAGGATGCTTGTTTCTGGTCCAGGGAGGGCCTGGCAGTTCGGGCTGAATTGTTCCCATGAGGCACAGGATCCACACTGATTTGAATATGACTAGGTACAAACTGGGGTGGCGAAGTGAGCTAAAGAATGATGATGGATTCAACCCAGATCTGTTACTGGGGGTGAGTGTCTGAAAAGTTTCAGCACTCCGTCCATCATCTCCTTGTGTTTGTTTTCTTCACCCTAAGTTGGCAGGGTATGCCCAGACATGGGTCCCTTGCTCACTTTGCCACTGAATTCAAGCTAGCCTGGCTGATGAGGGGTGTTACTCCGAAACTGATCCCAGCATGCTTGTTTCCGGTCGAGGGAGGACCTGGCCTGGCAGTTCGGGCTGGACTGTTCCCATGAGGCACAGGGTCAAGACTGATTTGCAGGGGGGCGTGGCCAAGCCGTCGACCTGCATGGCTGCTCGGCTCTGAAGCTCCGGCCGCCGATGCTCACACGCGGTGCTTAATAGCATGGTGAGCCCACCGAAAATCGCCCAGACTGCATCCACCTATGATTTGAAGCTGGGGGCTTAGGATTGGTGCTGGAAATCGGTCCGCTGCTGCGGATTCCTGACTCGCAGGAGGGGTTCCTCGTTAGCTGGGTGGAGCGACCCGCTCTGCGCTGGAGACCTCATCGGGGAACACACTGGGAGAGCACGTGGTATATCTTCTTGCTGGGCCCTGCTGCTTTGCCTCGACACTGGGCTCCTCCGGGCTCACTGCTTTACGACCTGTCGCTGCTGCACTGGGCCCTTCTGCCTCTTGGGACTGCCGCACCTACCGCACGGACCGCCCGGTGAGTGGGTTTCGAGGGGGCCGTGGATCGGGTCTCTGCCCGGACAATTCCTGCCTGGCCCTGTCCCTCAGTGGTTGAGAGGCGCTCCTGTTTGGTGGCCCCCCGCGTCTCCCCCCCTTTTTTTCTCCCCTCCGGTCTCACCTTCACGCCGCTTGCCGGATTACTTTGGGCCCCAGCGGGCGGATGGAGTGCCTGCACCCTCTTCACGGTCTCAGCAGGACATTGGGCGCGATGGGCCGTGGGGATCCCAGGCAAAGGTGGGTCACCTTCGACAAGCCGGCTGCGGCGGACCGCTCCTCCCACTCCCTGGACCGCGACAGTGCCTCTAGCCAGGCGGATCGGCACCCGACAGGGGAGGGGATGTCGGCCATTTTGGCGGAGCTCCGTGCTGGGTTCCGCGGCCTGGATGATCGGCTTGACTCCCTCACCTCCCGGCTAGACAGAATGGGAGAGCGGCTTGATGGTCATCACACCCGGCTTGGGGAGGCGGAACATCGCTTATCCGATCAGGAGGACCGGCACCGGGACATGGCGCGCAGGCTGGAACGAACGGAGCGTCTGCTTAAATCCGTCGCTATTAAGAACGAGGATTTGGAGGCCCGGTCCCGGAGGAACAATGTGCGCATAGCGGGACTGGCGGAATCCACCAATATGGGCCGGCCGGAACCATTCATAGAGGGCCTGTTGAAGGAGCTGTTTGGGGCCGAGCACTTCTCCGCCACATTTGTCGTCGAGAGGGCACACCGGTCATTGGGTCCCCGCCCGACACCTGGTCATCCTCCGCGTCTTATGGTGGTGCGATTGCTCAATTTCAGGGATAGGGACACAGTTTTGCGCCTGGCGAGGGAGGCCTCCCCCGTGCAGTATCAGGGGTTGGTCCTCTCATTCTACCCAGACCACACTCTCCTGGTCCAGGAGGCCCGCCAAAAATTTGTGGAGGCGAAGCGTCAACTCCGCACCCTTGAGTTGAAGTATGCTATGCTCTATCCTGCAAGGCTCAGGGTAATGGTGGACGGTAAGCCTCACTTCTTTGACAAGCCCCCGATGTCTTGGCTTTCTGCAAACAACGCGTGGGAGAGGCCCGGCGCAGCCCGGCCCGCTCATCAAGGCAATCCTCCCCAGACCATCAGCTGGCCACCAGCGCTGAACTTTTCACTGCAGACTGAGCCTTGTCTGTCTTAGGACTTCATCCTTTTCTGTGCAGTGGCTCCTGATGGTTCTTATTGGTGCTGGGCGCTTATAAACTGGTTCGGCTAGTTGTCTTTAAAAGTATTGAGCCGGTGGCTTATCCCTGTTTTATTGCAACACTGGATGTGTGATCAGGGTCTTCTTTTTTCCTTGTTCCTTAGGTGGACTACTTCACACCTTACAGTTAACTGGTGGATTCACTGTTTTTTATTCAATGTTCAGGTCATTTGGGTTGGGGCCAGTCATTACGGCCTCTCCCGCTTTCTCTGCTTCAAGTCTATGATTCATTATTGTGGGCATCGGCTGTCCGAGGCGTTGCATCCCCCCCTCGGATGACTCTGACTATGTTCTTGATGGGGTTTGTTGTTTTTGATTTGTGGGAATTTCTAGGGAGGGATCCAATTCTCGGGGCCCGCGGGCTCAGGTGTGGGTGGCGGGTGGGAGTTCGGGGGATACGGGTTATGTGGGGTTGTCTATGTCTCTTTTTTGGTGGTATTGTTGTTTTTTTGTTTTCTGCTATATCATTAACTGAGTTCCCAGCTCTGGTGGCCTTCCTAAGGCTGATGATATGCTGGCTGTGTACGTGTCGATTTGGTTTGCTGAGGTTATGGCGGTGGCCCCTGCGGTGAAAGTTAACATGCTCTCATGGAATGTCAGGGAACTTAATAACCAGAGGAACTGTAAATTGGTTTTGGCATATCTGAAACGTCACGAGACAAAGATAGCCTTTTTACAAGAGACTCATCTCCCTCCCCAGGGTTCCCCTCCCTTTGCTTCCTCCTGGGGATCCAACAGGTTCTTCGCCAGCTACAGTACATATTCCCAGGGGGTCTGCACTTTAATTCACAGCTCCCTCCCTTTTACACTTCAGGATAAAGCGGAAGATACGCAAGGGCGCTATTTACTAATCAAAGGAACGCTCCTGGGCCAAACGGTCCCCCTTCTTAATATCTACGCCCCAAACTCTGATGACCCTGTATTTTTTGGTGGCCTGCATGCCCTGCTGAATCGCTACGATTATGACATCCTCTTTTTAGGTGGGGACCTCAACCTCTGGCTTAATCCTGCTCTAGACTCCTCAAACCCTCAGGCATCCCCTAAGGTTCGCTCCATCGCAGTAGTGAATGGCCTGATCCACTGTTTGGACCTCCATGACGTCTGGCGTCGGCACCGCCCGTTGGTCCCCGGCTACACGTTCTACTCGGCGCCCCACTCAACTCCCACTCGTATTGATTACGTCTTTGCTACTGCTGCAGGGTGCCGCTGGGTGGAGGGTATGGAGGTGCAGGCCCGCACTTTATCAGACCACTCCCCTGTTCTCTTACACTTGAACATTCCACATTCGGCTGGGTGGGAACGGAGATGGTCCTTTCCAGCCTCTGCCCTGCTAGATGAGGTGTTCCACTCGGAGGTCCAGGAAGCCATTACGGAGTACTTCGCCCTGAACACTGGCTCGGTGGCCCATTACTCCACTTTATGGGACGCCTTCAAAGCGTTCATTCGGGAAGTTGTCAATTCCAAACAGGCCGGGGTTTGGCGGGCGGTGCGTGGCAGCTTAGATAAAGTAGAAGCCGAATTGGCATTGCTGGACGAATCCTCCCTTGATCCGCAGGTACAGACTAAGCGCAACTCCCTCTTGCTTGACTTCAGTGATCACGCTGACAGGGAGGCCTCCCTGCTCGGTAAATACCAACTGGCTCGGCGCTATGGCAAGGGCGAACGCCCTGGCAGAACGCTGGCTCACCTGGTGAGCCCCCCGAAGGGGACAGGGCATATCACGTCCATTGAGCGTGCGGACAGTACGTCTGCCACTTCTGACAAGGACATCATTGCGGAGCTGGTGGCCTACTATCGGTCCCTTTACTCCACTACTCTTCCCGACAAATTCATGCAACACCTGTCCTATCTGGAGGAAGTGGCTATGGTTTGGCTTACCAAAGGCCAAGCCGATTTTTTAGCGCACCCCTTTACGGTTGAGGAAATCTCGCTTGCTATAGACGCACTTTCCGGTTCCACAGCGCCAGGCCTTGATGGACTCTCGGGGGCGTTTTATAAAGCTTACAAGGACAGCCTGGCACCTCAACTTCTGGAGGTGTTTGCTGAGGCACTAGAATCGGGAGTTCTCCCCCCCACTATGCGCGAGGCGGCCATCTCCCTACTACTCAAACCGGGGAAGGCCCCTCACATTGCTCGTCTTATCGTCCCATTTCCCTCATCAATTTTGATAATAAAATCCTTGCTAAAACGCTTTCCACACGCCTTTCCTTGCTAATGGATCATATTTTGTCCCCAGTACAGTCCGGTTTTATACCTCATCGCTCCACTGCACTCAATCTTCGCACGGTATTCTCGGTTATTAATCGCATCGAACCCACAACGCCTGCTGCAGTTGCATATTAGACGCAGAAAAGGCCTTCGATTCCCTTGAGTGGCCCTTCCTTATGGCATCCTTGCGTAAACTTGGCCTGCCTTCTAATTTTATCGCCCTGCTTTATTCGTCTCCTACTGCCCGCCTCCTGGTTAATGGCTCATTGTCCCCTCCCATCTCCATTACGCGTGGCATGCGTCAGGGGTGCCCCTTGTCCCCGCTTTTATTTATCATAATGATGGACCCCCTAGTTCGACACCTTCAAGAAAAGCACCTGTTTCGCGGCTTGCAATTCCCTGCTGGACCGCTCTTAATGTCTCTGTATGCAGATGACATTTTGCTTTTCGTCCGCCATCCCCAAACTAATTTGCAGCCCTTAATTGAAGAGATTGAACGATTTGGTTCCGTGTCCGGGCTCAAGATTAACTGGGGAAAATCAGTGTTATTTCCTATTACGGATGCGGCGGCGACAGACGGGACGAAGTATCCATTACAGGTAGCCCATGAGACTACGAAATATCTTGGGGTACATCTCCACAGAGACAAAGGCCAGGTTATACAGCTCAATAACGGGCCGGCTATAGAACATCTCACTATACAAGTGGAGCGTTGGATACAATTACCCCTATCCATGGCTGGCCGTATCGCACTTATAAAGATGAAAGTATTGCCCCGTTTTCTCAATTTTTTTCGCACCATACCCATCCCTCTCACCAATGTCTTTTTCGCCCAATTGCGTGGCCTTCTCATCCGGTTGATATGGGCTGGTCGTAGACCCGGGGCCGCATGGGACACCCTTACACTTCCATATGCGCGAGAGGGGTTTGCGGTTCCGGACCCTCAGCTGTATTTCTTGGTGGCGCAATCTCAATTTGCACACCACTGGTTCCACCCTGACGCCCGGATACCCTACACAAAAACAGACAAGGAACATGCCGCCCCGACTCCACTTGCGTCTCTGCTCCCGAAGGGCATCCCCCTCGATTCCCAAGACATTCAACCTCTGGCTACTATGTGCTGGGCTTGGCGTAAACTAAATCGGCTATTTGGATCTGGCCCCCTTTACTCACCCGCCCTCCCCCTGGCTCACAATCCGTTCCTCCCTCTCACCACCGACAGAGGGGTTTTGGCCACTCTCTCTAAACTGGGGTTGGACACCTTTGGCTCCTTGTTTCTGGATGGCCGGGCACGTAAGCTATCTGACCTGACGCAGCTCCCTGGACTGACTGGCATAGACTCCCTAAACGTTGCCCGGCTTCAGGGGACGCTTCGGGCCACTTTCTCTACCTTCCCCGGCCCCTATGACGACTTCCCCCCGCTTACCCTACTAATTGCGGACGAATCTGGGTCGCACCTGGTCACTAAACTGTATAAGGCCTGCTTGAAACTTCGGGTGGGATGGGACGGGAGGACTAGACAGAGATGGGAGGACGATCTTGGGCATCCGCTGACTGACAAGGAATGGGCCTTCTGTCTCGAGCAAACCCACAGGGTGTCTCCCAATCACAGGCATAAATTGCTTCATTTTAAATTTGTTCATAGAATCTATATAACCCCTAGCCAACGGGCAAAGTTTGACCCCACTCAACCCACAAATTGCCCTAAGTGTAATATCTTAGACGCCGATTTTGCACATAAGCCTGGGCTTGTCCTCCTATTTTGACATATTGGCAGGAAGTCTTTGCAACACTGGCGCAAATCATAGACACCCCCCTTGTACCCTCCCCTAAAATGGGTCTGCTGGGACTGGTTAATCACATTAAACTTTGCTATAGGCGCTTTGCGGCGATAGCGTTACTTCTGGCCAAACAAAATTGCTGTCTTGTGGAGGCGAGGGCCCGACCAACCAAATCGGCCTGGCTTCGTAGTCTGGCATATTGTAGCGTCCAATCTGAAATATACGCTACGCTTCAGCCCCCAACCTCCAGACCCCGAGACATCTGGTGCGTTTATCACACGCACCTGCAGCGAACACTCCTTGCTGCGCAGGATGCAACCACTCCGACTGCCTCCCAAGCTAATGAGTGAACGATATGCAAGCTACCCTTGTTATTCATCCGGTCCTATATCCCCTCCCTACACATGTTTCTGCATGCAGGCACGTTGTACCACAGCCATTTGGCGTGCTATCTTTAAACACAGACTAGTGTATCTCACGCTTCACACACTGGAACTCATTTAGTCTTCCTCTTTTCACCTAGATATATTGGGGTAATTGTTTTATATGATTTCCAATTTCTGTAAGTCATGGTTGTATATTCGTTGCTTTTATTATAATTTTAGTCTTTTTATGGTTTTGTGATGCATATTTTATATTTTTATATTGTATATTTTGTATTTGGACATTGCTTTAATTTTTGGTATGTTTGTCTTCTGTGCTTATTTTCAATAAAAAAAAATAAAAAATAAAAAAGACTGATTTGCATATGGCTGGGTCCAAACTGGGGTGGCGAAGTGAGCTAAAGAATGATGATGGATTCAACCCAGATCTGTGACTGGGGGTGAGTGTCTGAAAAGTTTCAGCACTCCGTCCATCATCTCCTTGTGTTTACCATATCCCACCACACCATTATCAAGAGGCTTCATAACATCGGAATCGGAGGAGACACCGTTAAATGGATCATTTCTTTCCTCACCAGAAGAACCCAGAGAATCCGCCTACCACCGTTCACCTCAGAACCCAAGAACATCATCTGCTGCGTCCCTCAAAGCTCGTCCCTAAGCCCCACTCTGTTCAACACCTATATGACCCCCTTGGCCAACATCATAAGAATCAATGGACTAAGCATCATATCCTACGCAGACGATACCCAGCTCATCCTCTCGTTCTCAGAAGACCCCTCCACCACAAGGGCCAACTTCCACAGATGAATGACTAGCGTCACTGGCTGGATGAAAAGCAAATGCCTAAAAACTCAACACAGACAAAACTGAAGTGCTTATCTTCGGGACCAACACCCCCCCTTGGAACGACTCCTGGTGGCCCTCCAAACAAGGACCCTCACCCACTCTGAGAGACCAGGCCCGCAACGTTGGCATTATCCTGGAAAGCAAGCTCACTATGAAAAGTCAGATCAATGCAGTCTCATTCGCCTGCTTCCTCACTCTCCGCATGCTCCGGATAATCTTCAAATGGTTACCCATCAACACCAGACGAACCGTCACTCAAGCCCTAGTCACCATCCGGCTTGACTACAGCAACCCACTCTACGTCAGAATCACCATGGACCTCCTGAAGAGACTGTAGAGGATACAGAACTCAGCAGCCAGACTCATCCTCGACCTCCCTAAACAAACCCACATAACCTCTCACCTCAAGAAACTCCACTGGCTCCCCATACAGAAGAGGTCAATTCAAGATGCTCATCCACACCTACAAAGCCCTACACAACTAGGAACCAGCTTACATCATCACCCGCCTGAACTTCCACCAACCCCCCCAGAGTTCTGCGCTCTGCCTCCCTCTCCCTCGCCCAACCCCCCCGCATCCATCGAACCAACAGTTTAGGACGCGCCTTCTCTCACAGGCAAAATCCTGGAACGACCTCTCCCTTCCCCTCCAGACCTCATCCTCCCTTCTAGAATTCCGGAAAGGACTCTAGACCTGGCTGTTCAACTGAAAACTCTCAAAGAAGCAAGGCCCTTACCGCTTGGATACCCTGGTGGATAATTAGCTGCACTTTATAAATCTTGTGCAATTTATCTAGGGCCAAGTGTCATTCCCACTTTCTGGGCCACCCTCAGTGAGTGGGATGCACTTCCTCTCATGGTGGATGCCTGTTCAGACAGAGAAACAGTTATGATTTAGCTTTCCTGTGTACAGATTGAGCAAAAGGCTTTATGGTCTTTCTCGCAGCTATAACAGCCTTTCCATTAGCAGGCCCATTGCATTTTAAGCACACAGGGTAGCATGCACAGACAGCGTAGGCAGCAGGTAGTTAGAACACCGCATAGAGTTAGTGCAGAACTAGGCCAGGAAAGTCCCTTTCAAGCATCACGGTAGTCCCTGGTCTACAAAGGAAGGGCTTAGTGCTAACCCCTTCCCATGGAAAGATGGAAACCATCTCACAATGAACAAACACCATCAACGGAGCTGACCCAGAGCTATGTTAGACCCCCTGTGCATGACCGGCGAAGTGCTCTGCCTGACACACAATGAGGCCATGGATGAGAAGATGGTGGATGCATTGCCTTTGACCTGCCCCGGATATGAGGATTAAAGAATCTTGTGCTTCCTCTCTGTGCTGGTGATCAGCAGCAGCAGACCCAGCCTACTCCATTCTTCCTCAGACTGGGAAGACCTGGCACACACACTGGCTGTCTCTAAGTAAGACTGGTGCATGCCTTATCGCATTCCAACAACCCTGCCTTTTCAGCCTCCCTTGGCTTGAAATGAGCCTGCAGAACCAGTGCTAAGAAGGGACAAAAACAGAAGAAGCCTGCAGTTTGACTTGGGGGCTCTAAGGGGCATTTCATCAAGCGGCAGCGATAATTATCGCTGGCCGCGTCTAACGTTCACATTACTAACGCCGTCTATCGCCGGATTCTATCGCCCGGTTAGCGCACTATCACCAACGTGCATCGCCGAGGCGATAGAAATCCCGGCAATAGCGGCGGAAAGAGGCAATATCGCAGGAATTCCAGCGATATAAAACCGCATTAGGGAAAACATTGTAGAAAGGGAGATGTGGAGCATGACAATCCACCTCCCATGATACTTATGGCTAAGTAGGAAAAATAGCAGGTGTAAAAAACCGGCGATATACCCGGTTAGCGCTGCTTTTTATGTCGCTAGGCGGCTTAACGATTTACTTGTTAATAGGGGGTAGCAGTGTTAGCGAAGATTTTCGCTGACTTACAGACGGGAACGCCTACCTCGCATCTCATTAGCGATGCGATGCGAGGCGCAAAGGAAATGGGCGCTAAGGCATGGATTCACGCGTTAGCGTGTCCATGCTGATAGGGCGTTACAATTATCGCCGCTTTTCGCCCGAAAACGGACGCAAAAGCGGCGATAATTGTTTTACGCCGCCTTGATGATATGCCCCTAAGTTGCTGTAGGTACGACCCTCCCTCCTAAGGATATATACAGCTTTGTCGGTCAGTCAGCCTTCAGTCAAACTTGTAATCCGGTGGTATGACACAGGATGGCACACAGGGCTTTAAAGTTGTATGGCAACAGCCACATTTAGCCCTGCTCTAAATGAAGTCCAATAGTTGACTTTGGACTACTTGAAGATGTGAGGCTTGTCAGAGAGAAAGTGACAGAAGGAAGAGTGGACCATTGTGGGTGTGTGGGCATGTGGGTGTGTGAGCTTCAAGGCCACAACCTGTGCAGGCTTCACTGATGCAGAACTCAGGAGATGTCAGCCATTGTGGGCTTTACGAGTGCAGAATTGTGAAGTTTGCAGGGATTGCAGTCTTTACTAGAATTGTAGAGGCCACCGTCCTTGTGGACTTTACTGGTGCAGGGTTGCATGGTGTTGTATCATGTACGCGTAATCCGAGGGTGCAGCGGGGGCAAGCCCAGTTCTAGAGGGTGGGGCAGGTGGGCATGGCCGACCCTAGGTAGATCATGGCCCACCCAAGGCCATTCAGAACTGGAAAAGCAGGTCCACATACCTGGGCCGACTTTCCTGCTGGTGCACAACCCGAAAGGCTGCTACAGCTTGTCTGTAACTCTCAGAAAGCCACAGAGTCAGGCCGATCGATTGTCATGGGCAAAATTACAATGGGCCGCCAGAGGAGGCACAGCATGGTGTATCTCCTCCCATCCCAGGCCTCAGGAGGTGACTCAATCAATCAATCAGTCACGGGTAGTAAAGCGCAACTACTCACCCGTGAGGGTCTCAAGGCGCTGGGGGGGGCAGCTCCGTTGAGCCAGGTCTTGAGGTCTTTCCTGAACTGGGGCAATGTGGGAGATTGCCGGAGGTGGAGGTGGGGGGTGTTCCAGGTTTTGGCTGCGAGGTAGGCGAAGGACTTTCCTCCCGTCCTAGTCTTGCTGATACGTGGGACGGTGGCCAGAGAGAGCTGGGCTGATCTGAGATGTCTTTTGGGTGCGTGGAAGGAGAGGCAGCTGTTCAGGTATGCGAGTCCAGTGTTGTGAAGGGCCTTGTATGCGTGGGTCAGGAGTTTGAAGGTTATTCTTCATTCAACTGGAAGCCAGTGGAGATCGCCGAGGTGTTGGGTGATGTGACTGCAATGGGGTATGTTGAGGATAAGTCAGGCTGCGGAGTTCTGGACAGTCTGTAGTTTGCAAAGGAGTTTCTTGTTGATTCTGACGTAGAGAGCGTTGCCGTATTCCAGTCTGCTGCTGATGAGTGTGTGTGTGACAGTTTTTCTGGATTCTGTTGGGATCCATCTGAAGGTCTTTCGAAGCATGCGCAGGTCGAGGAGACAGCATTGTTCTGGCGGTTCATTGTGAGCGATGAGTCTAGTATGATGCCTAGGTTTCGTGCGTGGTCGGTCGGGGTGGGGATATTTCCGAGGGCGGAGAGCCACCAGGAGTCGTTCCATGTGGAGGGGGTGACTGAGTCCTCGAGGAGATTATGATGCTTTTGAGCAGCACAATTAACAAGTCTTAGGCCGGGGATGTTGGACTTAGTCCTGCGTAGCAGGCCATAGCAATCTGATAGAAAAGGTACAGGAGGATGAAGGGGTGGGAGGAATCTTGCCAGTTTCTTGGTTTAAAAACTGTGCAGAGACATACCAGATGTAAATTGGAAGTTTCATTCTTATGAAATCCCAACCGTTTATGGAATTGGGAGGGTGCTGTGCACAGCGAAGAGCGATGGAACTTCAGATATAAAACACTAAGGACTGACATAACTTTATATTTAAAGAAAAATATGACTAGACATGGGTAAAAGGAAAATTAGATTTTTACAACGTTGCAGTGAAAAAATGTATTCACCCACTATGTTGGGGCAACAGGAGGGGTGAGAGCAGAGGAGAGATATAGACAGAGACAAAAGGAAATAAGACAGGGGGTGGGGAGTAGAGACAAACGGAGAGGGGAGAAGAAAAAGGGAGACATGATTGAGAAGAGAAGGAAAAGAGGCTAAAGGGGAGGGAAAAATTATAGATAAGCACATTGAGGGAGGGAGTGAGAGAAGGAGAAAGGAGAGCGGGAAGAGCCAAGGAAAAGGTGAAGTGAGGACAGACTAAGTGGAGAGAAGAGTATAACAAGTGATTGGTAAAGGTAGGGTAGGAATCAAAGTGGAGAGAAGGTGGATGGCAAAGGGAGAAAAAGAACAGCGAATGACAAATTGAAGGATGGATTCAGAAGAGGCTGTTAGAAGTTTCCTGGTCAGTAATAATGAAAGGATGGATCAAGGCCTCACATACACTTTTTAAGTTCTGACGTTCCAGCAGTCTACAGCTTAATCTAGAGGTTGGGGATACCTAGAGAAAATGTGCCAAATCTAGAGTAAAAACCAAGAAAGGGATAATGTGGTACTACCCCTTCAAGAAAGGGATAGTATGGTAAAAGAAATGGCACCTGCCCCTTGCACAAGGGAAAAGGCTAAGCAGAAATCTCTTCTGAGAAAATACAAGCATGCCATCTTTCAAGCCAAATCCCTTTTTCTTACCGAACAGATTCTTTCAGCAGACAATTCCTATAGTATGCTATTTAAGGTCATAAAGGAGATCCCTGAGCCAGCAGGGACACAGTTGCTGACCCCCTTCCAGGATTTCTGTGACAGAGTAGCCATTTACTTCCAGGACAAAGTCCTCATGATATTTCAGGAGTTTAGCCCTATGAAAGCTGCAGAATCTAATGTTGAGGAGGTCACCCAGGACTGCGAGGAGCATGTCCTTACCTCCTTTCCGCTCATCACAGTTCAGCAAACTAAAGATCTCTTAATGGGCCTTAAATCCAGGGAACCATCAGATCCCTGTAGGCCCTCGATCCTCAAACTGGTCCCTGACCCTGTAGCAAACTTACTGTGTAGGGTGTTTAACAATATTCTCCTATCCGGTAGCTATCCGGCTACCTGGAAAGAAGCGATCGTTTCACCGCTACTCAAGAAACCCAAGGCTGACCCCTTAGAGCTGAAGAACTTCCGTCCTATCTCCCTTCTGCCCGCCCCCGCTAAAATCTTGGAGAAATTCATCAACACTGAGCTGATGAATCACGTTGACTCACAGGGGATCTTAGACCACTCTCAAAATGGGTTCCACGCCGGCCACAACACCGAGTCTGCCCTCATTGCTGCCACTGATCATATTCGTATGCAAGTGGGTCAGGGTGGATCGGTGGTGCTGATTATGCTCGATCTGTCGGCAACATTCGACAACGTCTCCCCGGCACGCATGGTTCAACGTCTGCAGGAAGTGGGAGTTATGGGAAAGGCCCTGCAGCTTCTCCACTCTTTCATGCCTGGGAGAACGAACTTCGTCAGCTGCAGAGGTTTTAGAGCCAGGGCTTTCAGTCTTCCTTGTGGGGTTCCCCAGGGTTCCTCTATGAGCCCCAACCTCTTTAACATTTATGTGACCCCTCTGGCCGAGTTGGTGAGATCTTTCGGGTTCCAGGTGATTTCTTATGCGGACGACACACAAATCATTGTTTCCATCTCGAATGATTTCCAACTGGTCGCAGAGAAATTTAATAAGTGCATGGCAAGCATTATCTGCTGGATGAGGGGTAACTCCCTAAAGATCAATGCCGATAACACAGAGATACTGGTATTTGGGGCGCAAAATTCCATCTGGTCAAATGCCTGGTTGTTTGGCAGACAGTGGTCCCCTTCCTATTCCGGTTAGGACAGCAAAACATATGGGGTTCACTTTCGACGAGGCTCTGACCTTTGATGCCCAGGTCAGCCGTACTGTCAGCACCTGTTTCTATATCATAAAAACCCTTCGAAAGGTGCTACCGTACATTCCGTACGAACTGTATCAGTCCACGATCATTGCACTGGTCACCTCCTGGCTTGACTACTGCAATGCTCTGTATCTCAACATCAATGCAACTTCTCTGAACAAGCTTCAGGTTGTCCAGAATGTGGCAACAAGGTTGATCCTTAACATTCCGAAGCACCAATCAGCCAGGGAGAGGATTTGTGCCTTGCACTGGCTCCCCATCCCCCATCCCCAGGTCCTCAATATGGTTTATAGGGCCTTGCATAGTAAGGGCTCACTGCAGCTGAAATCCATGTTCCAATGGTACACTTCAGGAAGGACTCTGAGATCCTCCTCCCAGAAAAAACTGATCTCTCCAAGATATCGCAGGGCCAGATGGGGCTGTCTCTCCTTTTCGGTAGCGGCCTCCAAACTCTGGAACTACCTGCCCCCTTCCATTTCCAACGCGGAATCTCTCACAGTTTTCAGAAAATTGCTGAAAACATGGCTCTTCTCATGATAGATGGTTGATTCGTGCCTCCTTCCTCTCCTTCGTCTGCTCAGCGCCTTGACACCCCTGGGTATAAGTGCGCTTTACAAATTTTATCCTAGCCTACCTGTGGACTCTCCACTGTTTCTAAAAATTCCTACAGAAATAGGCAGATTTTCCTTTACCACTCAACAATAAAACCTACGTTGGACTGATCTCTACTAAAGGTAGAACAAGGCCCCTCCACTTTCCTGAATAATCTTTGGAAGCTGCAGACCTGAAAGCACTCAGAAGGACAGGAATCTATTTAATGTCGACAGAGAATGGTCTTCTGCAAATGTCAATGTTTGATAAAGCAGGCAGTTACTTACAGCAGCAAGTCAGTAAATGGGACACAATGAAATAGAACATTAGGTGTTGGGCACAAACAAGTTCAAGGGCAAGAGGGAAATGAGGGTGACTGGCATGAGAAAACACAATTGAAGAAAGGGAGAATTTTTAAGACAGGATAAAAACCTGAAGTAAAACTCAAAGAGGCAAAAGAAATTGAGAGAGTGGGGAATAAGGACATGGGAGGTAGAAAAAAACGAAATATGGAGTGTATGTGGGAGACAGGAGTGAGGAAGAGGGAGAATTTATAGTCTAAGAGGGAGGGAAATAGAGCAGGGGCGCTGGAAATGGGGAAATCAGGGCAACTACTGAGAGAGAGAGAGAGAGAGAGAGAGAGAGAGAGAGAGAGGGAAAAACAGATGGAAAACAAGAGAAGCGGAATAATGGGAGTGAGAATGATTTAGGGGGGAATTAAAATAAACAGAGGGGTTTGTAGAATGAGAGAAAGACAGAGGGAGGGAGACAGAATGAAAAGTTGGTAGGATATATGGACGGACATACAGAAACATAGAAAATCTAATAGATGTGGTGGGTGAGAACGTGAGAGTGCAGGTGAAATGAGAGTACAGAAAGGGTAGAGAGAGATAAACACTAGCAGGAGGAGTGAAGGGCTGTTTAAACGTGTGGGGGGGCGAAACTGAGAGCAAGGGCACAGGTAATATATAGAAAATGAAAAGAACGGCTGTAATTGGTGATTTCCTCCAACATGTCAAGCAGAGTCAGATTATGTCTCTCCCACAGTATAAAAGTCACCAAGTGTCAAGCTGTGTTATACACCCTAAGACATTACTTGCAGAAAGACTTCTGTGTGGAAATCAAAAGGGTCCATGAAAGACTTGGATGTGTGCAGCCACTGAAGCCTGACGTTGAGCAGTGAGTTTTCTGACTTATTATATCAGGAGACCTCAGGGTGACCAGGAAAGTCAGTGATCTGAAGGTAAACAAGATCTTCTGGAAATTAAGACGATTCAGCAACTTGAGGTTGCCACGTGTTCCAGGGGCCTAAGGTAGACCACTGCTCCAGTGATTAATGTCCCTGAGAAGGAACCTCTGGGCACTTGAGCGTGGCCAGGAGCCACAAGTAAATGACGCTTAGCAGGAGCCTTAGCACCCCCTGGTGGGCCAGAGCCATTGGGACAAGCAGGAGCCTTGAAGACCTTGGAGTGAGCAGAGTTTTGGACAACTTGGAGTGAGCATAAACCTCAGGACCCTGAGGGTGAGTTAGAGACTCAGGGACCTAACTTCTATGCCCCAGAAGTATATGTTCAACCCCAAGGCCCACTGCGAGGATTGATGGTAAGCAGGAGCTTCAGCCATCTGTTGGTGACAGTACACCTCATGCCCTTAGGGTGAGCACAACATCAAGGAAGCTATACGGATATATAAGTTATGCGAAATCTCATGGTAAACATGATCCTCAGAGAAATGAGGATGTCCCAGAGCTTTTAGATAAGAGTGAACAAGAGCTACAGGGTCTGGCCGTGAACAGGGAAATCAGGTGACCAGAGGATGGGCTGGAATCCAAAGGCACCCGAGAGTGAGCAGGAGTCTCAGAGGACCGGAGAGTGGAAATGAGCTTCAGGGTCCTTCTAATAAGTGGGCAGTTTAGAGACCAACTGATGGTGAGTTGAGTCTGAGGGCCTTAGGATGAGCAGCACCTGTGGATTCTTAAGTGTGAACAGAATCCTACAGACAAGAGGATCCACATGAACTTCTGGGGTCATTTTGGTCAGGGCCAAGCAAGGAGCCATAAGAATGATGAGGAGTTTTAGGACTTGATTGCCAGAAGAGGATTCAGAGAGAGGAGGGTGAGCAAGGGCTTGGAGGATCTAAGAGTGAGCAACTGATTCAGGGGCATATTCCTTGAAAGACGTGTGAGTGTGCTGCAGAGAAATAATGGTGTTTACAACATTGGATAATGCTAATGGTCCTAGAACATTTGAAAAATGTTATCTATCACAAATGTCTCCCAAAATAAGCTACCTGCTACTAACCAAGCAATGTTTCATGAAAGATTGTGATCTTCAAAAGTGGGCCACTTGTTTTTCGGTGCCCGGGCCACTTGTTTTTCGGTGCCCGGGCCAATTTTTGGCCCTCCTGATTCACCCCTGGACATAGGCTACTTTCAGGCCTAGGGACAAGCGTGATGTCAGCAGGGATGGTAACTGCTACATGCACAGATGAACAGCACAGATATCCTGAACACTCTCACTCACTCTCACAGATGAGGTGAAAAGGCTCCAATTTCATAAATTTTGCATCATAGCACTATGTATTTTTTCAAAAGCACCTTACCTGATGTATTTCGGTGCCTTAAAGAAAGGTGTTTTAAGGTTCATAGTGCACACCCTTTGTACTCTTACCTCTTATGAAAGTCTTTTTTATTACACGAGTGGCCAAGCAGAGTCTGAAGTGCACAGTGCAGTGTTGTCTATTCTGAGCATGTTTGCTTGGAATAGGGCACTGCAGTATGGTTTACACATCGTAAACGAAATACACGCTACAAAACAACCAGACAACTCAATGCTACAGTTCAAGCAAGTTGTTACTTCTTCCAGTAAGGGGGAGATGTGAATGCTGCAAGTTTTACCACCACAGGGAAGACTGCTAGAGGCTTGAAGGGCCGAAAAGCAACATCTCAGAAAAAAACTTGCATCGCCTCAAAACAGATGGGAGAAAGACCCAGGCCCAGTTGAATTATTTTTGCACGTTTGTCAAAAGCATAACTCAGTTTTAACTGTTTTTGTTTAATGAACATGTGCACAGAAAGGGAGGATGGATAATGGTAAAGTCTGCATTATTTTATTAGGTCGGAGCGTGAAAAGTGGTCAGGCGGCTTACTGCACCGCATTTTTAAACTTCATTGCTTTGCAAACTGCAAAGCTGACCATTTAAAAAAAATATATATGAAAAGCTGCAAAGAGATATGTGGCAGCAGGAATGTTTCTGCCCATGACCAGGAGCAGGCTGCAGCCCATCTGCATGCGGCATCCCTCGCTTTCAACAAAGGCGGAAGCGCAGAAGGGAAATCGAAGTTGGTAACTTGTTGGTTGTAATTGTAATTGCATTTATATAGCGCTTACTACCCCTGAGGAGGCGTCGTAGCGCTTTTTCAGTGAGTAGCACGCTACTCTGGAACCCAAAAGGGATTAGTGGTAGATTAGTAAAGTGGAATATGAAATTAATGTGAGCGGTGGACATGTTAGTCTGTTATTTGGATTGAAAAGGATAGTGGAGGGATAGAAGAGGGAAGGGTTTGCATTTATGTAGCGCTTGCTACCCCTGATGAGGTGTTGAAGCGCTTATCGGCGAGTAGCACGCTACTCCGGAAGCCCAAAAGGATTAGGTATGTTGTTAAAATGTTAAAAGTCGACAATGTCAGTCCCTCAAATATCAGATCTCTGCAATACTTTGCCCATTCATCTTGTCGCCCACCCATCCTTGTCCTGGCCCGCCCTGAACAAGAATCCTAGAGCCGGGCCTGAGCGGGAGACGGCACTGAAACAATAAAGGGACTGCGGTTCCGACCGATTACCTTCAGGTTCGGCCCACAAACTGAAAGGGAAATGGAAAAAGCTGTTGAATAATGAACTTTACTTGTGTGTGTTGTTTGTACAGTTGTGCAAACTTCCCCAGGCCGGGGCCGCTTGCTAATGATTGATTGCCTCTATGTTGTATGCAGTAGATAAGTCCAAGGACAGGAGAGGGAGGGGCTGTCTCCGGACGTTGATGGGAGTTGCTGAAGTGTTCCAGAGCTTGTCTTTCTTTACTCTTACCTGTGCGATAGGTATGATTCACCATGTCAGCTGTTTTTTAAACATTCCTGCCAACTCTATGTAATCTGCGAAAAGTGTATGAATATCAGATGACAAAGAATGGGGTGTGACGACCTCCCGCCTTCTGCTGAGAGCCTTACACCGCACTGTGCAATGCTAATAATGACTCTGATTAACAACACCATCAGTGTCTGCTCTGTTTATTGGCTGCCCATGTAACCCTCCACCTCGGAGCTACAAACTCCTTGATTAATTCTGGGCACAATATACCAACAATAAGGTCCCCTTGGGGCGATTTCTCCCTTACTTCCCTGTTGGGCTTAACTCCACCTTCTAAGAAACAACTCTTTCTCTTTACTACTGTACAAGTGCATACACATTCACATTGTGCTCAATCAATATTTTTTTGCTACTTGTTTTTGTACATTATTTACAACAAAAGGCACTGTGCCTATTCATAAAAAGTCAAAGGTCCATCAGGAAGGTACAGAGCATCTCTTCAGGCTGCCGCCGCTCCCCTTCCGGTCCTGGTGCTCTGCTGATTGCGCCGGCGACTTCCGCTGGAAGTGGAACGTCTTGCCACGCGTGTTCGGCTTCTTGTTGGCCTTCTTCTCCTCTAGCTCCCGCCTTTCGAGCTCCTGCTGACGCGCTGCATCTCTTTTGTTCTGTTCTTTCAGCTCCTCCCTCTCGCGTTTGCGCTCCTCCTTGGTCTTCTGTGGGGTCACCTCCTCCACCACGATGGTGGGGATAGAAAAACCAGAAGGTGGCAGCGCGTCGTTGTCATGCCACTGCACCTGTCTGAGCTGCTGGTCATCAAAAACCGCCTTGGCCCCATAGAGACGTGCGCCTGGGTGGTATTTGAACCCAGGCCGCGACTTCTTCATCTTGGCCAACTGGGCAAGGCAGGTCCTCTGGATATCCCGGTCGGAAACAGCCAGGTTGTGAACCTGAGGAGAGAAAGGAAGGTGTGACAGCCAAACCAAACAGCCTCTGGACAGACCCTAAGAAACATGGTGAGCGTGCAGGTGTGTACACCTTCATGCCTATGTGTGTGTCTAAACGTCCAAGATCATAAAACTGCTGTACAAATCTAGCACTGGGTACCTGGGTACAAATCTCCTCAATGAACAAACAGCCATGCAAGCCATAACTCACACCCCAAAGGAGATGCTCAAAACCTTACCTTTAATGAAATAGATGCAACTACAGATGGTGTAAATCATCTTACAGGTGAGATTACATATCACATTACCCTTGCCACTTTCACAGAGATGATTATGAATGTAGTATAAATAAATGGTTTTGATTATGTGTTGTTGTGTACTTACATTTAATTTTTAGGTGTTGTATTTTTTTGGTATAAAATATTGTGAGATTATAAGCATTGCATTTGGTGTGTGAGCCATGGCTTGCATGGCTGTTGTGCATATATCGACTGTGCTCCCAACCATGACTGCAAAATGTCAATACTTTTGGTTTTAATTTGTATCCATAACTGCATGTTAGCTTTGTATTTTAGGTGAATTTCTGAGATTTTTGTAAATATATGCTGTTGTGTTATAGCTAAGGCTAACAATAACTTCAATTAAACTTTTATATTTTTTCAGCGATTTTACTTGTAATCATATACGACATCCAAGAGTTGTCTCTGCCTGCGGGGGTTTTGACGCACGGCCTGGTCTCCAGCCAGGCCCTATGCCTAACCTGCTGCGTGTGGTCAACTCCCGCAACCAAGGCCATGAACAGCAAAGCTTGGCCTCCAGATAAGCCCTACACGCATGTGGGCAGCAACCTTCGATGCACCACAGGTTTGGATACAGGACCTGGCCTCCAGGTGCTAAGCCATACCCTTCAAAGTAGACAACTACTGCTGTGCACAGCCTTCAGCCATATGCAGCAAGGTTGGCTGCTGTGCCTGGTCTTTGGGCAGCCCCTGCACCCACTCATTGCGGGCGGCCAACCACTGCTGCATATGGTCTTTGGTGGTGCACAGTGGGTTTGGCCACTGTACCTTGCCTCGGCCCAGGCCTTATACCCAACGCTCCATAGGTGGGAATGTGCTGTGGGGGTGTTGGCTTCATGGACCTGGACTAAGGCCAAACCCTGCTCCTTTCTCTCCACCCACCACGTGTGGCCTATGTGTGGCCAGTGGGCAAACACACAAGTATGGCTCATAAAATCTTTTTTTCAGGTTGCATGAATCCTGTGCCCCAGGTTCATCCGTTGGACTCAGGGAGGGTTCAGGATCTCCATATCTGGAGTATGATTTGTACATCCTGTACTAAACACATTTTTTTTTATTTTTTATTTATTACCAGATTAGCTCCATTGCCCCTCCAGTGCTTAATTTGTAAAATAATAAGTGCCAGGGCCCTTGTCAGGAGGCCATTTCTGCTTGCCCCACCCAGTGCCCCTGCCAGCACTGCCAATGACAGTACCTACACAACTACTACCCATCACACCCCCTACAAATGTGACAATTCAGGGTATTCCAGTCCACCAAACCTAAAAGAATGGCTTGGGCGGCATGCAGTAATTTTTAATGTGTAGTGCTCATTCCTAAACTAGACAAACACCACCACCATGTGGTGCACTGTCGAAAGTGCTGGTGATGACAATTAAGTGCCAGTGCCGAGCACTGGATACCACCAGCTCAAATTAAGAACTGGCCCTAGCATTTCACATGGGCCTGGGAACTAGAGTATTCTTATTCTGCCCCTTGTGCCCATTTTCCTTTGATTTTTACCAATTTAGTGCTCAGTGTACCATACTGGGTAATGGTGGGAGAAAAATAATTTTTCTGTATTGACCAGCCAATCAGAAGACAGTAGATTCGCAAATCCATAATGGATGATGGGAAGAAAAACTCCCTCATCAATTGATGTTCCTTTTTTAACTTGATTTGCAAATCCTCCATGGATTCGGGAATCCACAGAGAATCAGCAAATTAATGGTCCAGCAATCTCTAAAATTTAACATCTTAATACCCAGCCTGAGCATCTCTTTAAAAGCTAATTTCTCAAAAACTACTGAAATGATTTCTACCAGGAAAAACACAATCCTTGAGAAAAGTTCTACCTACATGTCAAATTTGGTATAATTCTGTCCAGCTGCTTGTTTCTGTTTAAAGAGCAAAGCACTTTTATGCCTTTTGGCTAGGTTTGCACAATATGAATACCACACACATACTTACGTACAGAGAATCCAATGGGAATTAAAATGGGCAGTGGCACTTTTGGGACCCCTGCCCCTTTAGTTTGGGTCCTGATTGATGGCTCTGCACTAAACATGTCACAAAGGACCCAACGTGTATATATAAGTTTTTTTATAGATTAATCGAACAGCTCCAAAGTTATTAAACAGATAAAAAATGCCTTTCCTATATAACCTCTGACCTCACAATAACTACAATGGCGCTTTTACCACCAGTGCCACAAAAACTTAAAGGAGGATCAGACATGTTTTGCACATAATAAAAATATTGGAATATTTCACATATAAATTATAGAGACATATGGATATGCCATTGAGATAGCCAGACTCACTCAGTGCAGGTTGGAGTAGGTACTGAAATCCCTCTATGGCTGTTGTGGGTTCCCAGTCCCACTCTGGCTATGAGTAATGACCTCTACGTTTAGAGAATAGGAACGCACACCACAGGTCCAATGCTAATACTTTTTCAGCAGGGGGATACATGGGATAATTGGAGAATTTACCTAAGGCCCCAGACTGGAGTTGTTGATACAGGCAGGAGTACAACTGCATGTCATGCTAGTATTACAGCCATATATATGAACCCATATTCCTACCACTGCTGACTTCACAGTTTGTGATTGCAGGTTTGCCTGATACATTCAACCAATGGCTCAAAAGTTGTGTTTGTTTTGCAGTTTGATTGAAATGTAATTTTGTTCAAAAGTAACTAAATCTATGCAGATCTGTAAAGTGAATTCACCCTCAATGTGTAGTGAAGGCCACTTTTGTCAGTATGTGTGCAGAAGAGCACACCCTTGAGCAAGTCCTCGAGCCAGCTCCTCCTCTGCACATCGCTCCTGCCACTCCGTTCTGCCAGCATTGCAGTCTACTTGCCGGATTTTTTCTTCTGCCTTATTTGTCCTTCTGCCTCTACCTTTTCTCTGCTCTGCCTTCTTTTGCACTCTATCTTCCATGCTACTGCCTCCTATTTTGACAACTGCTCCCACGCTGGTGCCTCTTTTCCCGCCGTTTTCCTTGCCTCCTGTTTCCCACCTTCCAATGACCCTCCCTCCTCCCAGGACCTACTTACTGGAGGCCGCAGCGCAGCCGCGCTGCCAGCGCACCAAAGGCAAGCCCGTCTGTGCCCGTCTGCACATGGACCACACCCAGCTCCAGGAGTCCTGGTTCTCCCATCACCCACAGCTATACTGCCGCCGACCTCCGAGCCCTCGATCCTGAGCACATCGACAACAACAACTGCTGCCTCACATCGCCATGCACCACCAGGGGATCATACTACTGCTAGCACTGCCACTTCACATGCAACACCAAAGCAAACAATAATGGCGGAGACACTTCAAACACGACTGCTTCCACCACGCCAACAGAGACCGCCACGGCACAGCTCCAGTGCATCCTACTCAACTCACGATTGCTCTGCAAACACGCCATGAAGATCTGGGACACAATTTCCTCCCTCACCCCAGACGTCATTCTTCTCGCAGAGACTTGGCTGAACCCCTCATTTGCACCGGACATCGGCATCGCCACCCCCGAAGGCTACAAGATAACACACCGGGACCTAACCAACAAACACAGAGATGGAATTGACATCATCCACAAGGACACTATCCATGTCACGATCTCCTCAGATGACTCAACCCTGATAATGGAGCATCTCAACTTCCAAATCCACATAAACAGAAAAAATACCATTAGAGGCACCCTTGCCTAGAGATCACCAGGACTACGCCCCAGCTTCTGCAATGCCATCTCTGACCTCTTTGCCCTAATGGCCATTGATTCCAAGCACTACGTATTCCTATATGATTTTAACTTCCACCGGGACAACCCCAGCAACACAAACACAACCGACCTCCTAGAAAGCATGAGCAACATCAGCCTCAAGAAACTTGCCACCAACCCTACCCACATTGCAGGACACACTCTCGACCCCATTCTCACGTCCAGCAACAGAGTTAAGTACAACCACGTCTCACAGCTCACCTGGATTGACCTGTACCACATCCACTTCACCATCTCACGACCTACCAACATGGGCACCATGCCCCCTAGCCTCACGTGCAGAAGCTGGAATAAGATATCAGAGACCAGTCGAACAATGCTCTCAATTCCCACCTCACAGACAACATCCAACCCACATCCAACCCAACCAGATTGCGAAGAACCTCTCCCAGTGGGTCACAGAATGCGGAGACACAATCACCCCGCCAAGCCACCCAAATCCAAAGGATCCACCAGAAGAGCCATCTGGCTCACTGCATAGCTGAAATCCACCAAATGCAACTGCCAGCAACTAGAAAGAAGGTGACACACCAGAAAAGAGACAGGAGACCATATCACCTATAGTACCAACACCTTCTGAAAGAAACAAAGAAGAATGCCCTAACAGACCACATAGAAGCCAGTGCAAACCGCAGCAAGGAGCTCTTTGCCATTATGAAGGAGTTCTCCAACCCTGCAGCTGCCAAGAACTACATCACCCCCTCCCAAGAACTGTGTGACACCCTGCCGGACTTCTTCCACGACAAGATCTCTGTCACCTACTAAAACTTCAAAACCCAACACCCATCCAACGACAGCATCAGCCTGCTCACACCCATGAACACAGCTGCCTATCCATCAGGACCCTCTTACAACTCAAGCCACAATCTCCATCATGAACTCCGTGCACTCAAGAGCACCCACGGACGCCTGTCCTCACCACATCTTCAACTTTGGGAGCTAGACGATAGGCGACGACCTAAAGAAAATTCTGAACCCCTCCGTCACCTCGCCCTCCTTCCCTGAGGACTGGAAACATGCGGAAGTGACCGCCCTCCTGAAGAAAAAATCAGCTGACCCAGCAGAACCTAAGAACTACTGGCCCATCTCCATGCTCCCCTTTCCAGCGAAGGTTCTAGAGAAGGCACTCAACCAGCAATTCACTGAACATCTGGAACACAGCAGCCTCCTTGACCCCTCTCAATCCAGATTCTAAGCCTACCACATCACTGAGACAGACCTGATCGCAGCCACAGATGAAAACAGGGCCTGCCTGGACTGTGGCAAAGCAGCAGCCCTCATCCTCCTGGACCTGTCAGCTGCCTTCAATACTGTCTCTCACCACATCTTGATCAACAGACTCTCACCACATCAGAATCAAGGGAGATACCCTTAAATAGATCACCAGACATACCCAGAGAATCCCCGTCTCCCACCGTTCACCTCAAAACCCAAAAAGATCATCAGAGGCATCCCCCAAAGATTGTCCCTCAGCCCTACCCTATTCAACACGTACATGACCCCCTTGGTCAATACCGTCAGATCGCACTGACCCAACATCATCTCCCACGCAGACGAAACCTCGCTCATCCTCTCGAGATCCGAAGAACCCTCCACCACCAGAGCCAACTTCCAAAGATGTACAATGAGCATCGCCGACTGTATGAAGGACAGCTGTCTCAAGCTCAACACAGACAAGACAGAAGTCCTAATCTGGGGGAAAAACACCTCGCCATGGAACAACACATGGTGACCTGCTGAACTCGGCCCACTCACCACCACTACAGACCACACCCGCAACCGCGGCTTCATCCTTAATAGCAGGCTATCTATGATGAATCAGATACATTTTAATCTTTTCTGCCTGCCTTCACACCCCACGCATGCTCCGCAAGATCTTAAGGTGGTCTCAGTATACACCAGAAGGACCATCACGCAGACCCTGGTAACCAGCAGGCTGGATTAAGGGAACACACTCTGCATAGGGATCCCCCACACCTCCTAAAGAGACTACAGACGATACAAATTTTAGTGGCGAGACTCATCCTCGACCTCCCAAGACGTACCCACATCACACCCCACCTGAAGAAGCTACCCTGGTGCCCGATCCAGAACAGATGCCAGTTCAAGATGTTGATCCACGCATACAAAGCCCTGCACAAGGAAGGACAAGCATACATCAGCAAACGCATAATCTAGCGGCCAAAACTTGGAACGACCTGCCCCTGCACCTCAGGACTGCCTCATTGCTCCAGCAATTCAGGAAAGGACTCAAGACCTGGCAATTCGAATGAGCAGATCACCACCTAGCAGTTAGCGACTCCAGCACCTTCAGACCCTCAAGGGTGATTTGCTGTGCTTTATAAATCCTTGATTGATTGAGTTAAAGAGTCATCATGAAAGGCCAGGAAGACAGGAAAGGATGAGTCACACCTGTCTAGACAATAGAAAACATGAAGAAAGTGACTCCTACAAACTTGGATCTCTGATACCAATTTCATTATAAAACCAGTCGATCATAATGGAGATTTACCACCCTCAGAAGAGAAGACTCTAGTAAATAAGCAATGTGTTTGTTTACCAATGAAGAGTTTGATACTCAAATGAACTTCAAACCACTGATTGAAGAAGCAGTTCAGGAGGGGCTGGTCGCCAAAAAAGGGCTGTTTTTAGGAGTCCACACCCATAGGCACCTCTAATGTACATCTTCACAGAGCTGCACAAGAACCTATGGAAACCTCCATAATGTCAGTTCAATCAATGTGCCATTGTTGAAGTCCTGGACTTCCTACTAATGCTATTTGTAAAGGATGCAGCATCTATGGATAACTTTGGTGTGGTCCTTCCTTTTGACGAATGATGTGACTAGTTGGTCACCCATGACAGCAAGGTATTGTACGCACAGAAAAACAAAAGTATGGAAGGGTGGAATGTTTTAATTAATCTCTGTATCTATTAATTACTTGGGGACCACATTCCAGTCAATTGTTTTTTTTTGTTATGACTATGCCACACTGGACAGGAACCAACAATATGCAAATCAAACTTGATGCTGCTCCGAAACTGTCCATCCCAAACTTCTAGCCCAGTTTGGCATATCGTTGGTCACATCCTTTAATGGCATTCCCATAGACAAGCTTAACAACACTGGAATGGAATGAGTCTCTGGGTAATACCTAATAGCTAAGATTCATTCGAGCAGCCCACACATCACCTTTTGTGCTGTTTAAAGTACTGAACACAAACATTCGTGTCTGGCCGATGTGCTTCATTTAACAGTGACACAATACAGTAGAAGAGATGTACAGCGAGGGTGGTCTCATACAGGAGCGCTGATGGTATGTAAGGGTTGTGTAATGGCACAGAGACCCACATAGTGTTGAACAGTTAATAATACTTATATATACATACATATTTATGTTTCATCAGTGGCCAGAGTGGACCCTAGGTCATGTTGGTGGGAGAAGATGGGGTGGAGGAGAGGAAATAAACTTAGTCAAATGTTTGAGCTATCAAGAGCAAGGGGTGGGTTTTGATGGCATATTTCTTCAATGGAAGATAAGTGATGCTTTGGGAAGATATTCCAGAAAAATGTTCCATGCAGTTGGAAGAATCTGCATTTGGATCGGGCGCACAAGGGTCTGACAATGGCTAAGAAGAGAAGCTTATTTGAATGTAAGGAATAGGGTGGGGTATGTCACCAGAGGAGACTAGTGACTGCACTAGAAAAGCATTGCTTCAGGGTCTGTGATGATTCAATCTGGGAGTTTCTCATATGACGCTTTTCAATTCAAGTTGCTTGTTAAGCATTGCCTAAAACTAGAAACATTTAGGTTTAGTAGAGGGCGGCTGACTCCGGAGCGGCTGACTCCAGAGCGGCTGACTCCGGGGCGGCTGACTCCGTAGCACTGGGCTCACAGTTCGATCCCCGGCACCGCTAAGCCCAGCACCATGTGACTCTGGGCAATAGCTCGCTTAATATCCCGAGGGCCCCCAGTGCCTTGAGACCATTAGGGATGATTAGTTTGCGCTTTACAAATACTGGGTTATTATTTACAAATACTGGGTTTCGGTTTAAGTGATTTGATTACAAGAAACTGAATACTCAGGCCCATTTGCTAGCCCCTAGGGTAATAAAAAAGTTGATCAATGGGGCAGGGCATGGATGGCCAAGATGTAGGACATGCTCGTCTGAGCTCCCTTCCGGCATCCGCGGCGCATTGATCTATCTTCTGGGTGCTGGCATGCTCTATGAGAAGTGAGCGCGGGGCTCCGTAAGTTGGCCGAGCCCAGGTGAAAGCAAAGGCGCGGTGTCAGCACCATTGGAACAGCTGAAGCATTGATCACGTGCAGCTGAGACGGAGGACTGCACCAACAACAAGATGGCAGCTCGGGCTGAGTATTAGGCCCCGAATGTACTCCATGACCTGGGTGGAGCATGCGGCTTCCCCGAGTAAAAGGGTGAAGATCCTCTGGGCGCTGGGAGTGACTGTGGCGGGCAGCCGCGAGAGTGCAAACTGATCATTTGGCTCCGACCGGGCAGGCCCCCTCTTGAGCCTGAGGCAGGGGTGGGACCATGCCCAGCACCCATATAGAGCCTGTACCAGAGAAGGAAGTTGCAGCGGACTGGGAGCCTCGCCGGGAGCTCCCTGGAGGTGCCATTCTTAGTCTGGAGGCCGGGGCTGCGGTGGGCTCTCGGGCTGGGGCTGCGGCCTCCATAGTAGGAAACCAACTGGAGACAGATTTTTGCCAAGGCCACAGGGGATCACGCAAGGAACCAGACGGGAGTTCAGTGAGTGCACTGGGACCACCCCATGCCTACTGGGAGGGCTGTGCAGTTTTATTATGACCCCCGACACCGGGAACCGCACGTCCTATCTTTTACTCGTCTCTAGAGTTGGCCCGATCCAATCTCTCCCGGACCCTCACGGGGACTTAGATGGCACTGACCGAAGCGGGGGGACCCAGGTGCCGTGCCAGAGCTACAGCACTGACACCCATTCCCTGACCAACGGGGTCTGACTGCTCGTCCTCCTAGGCGACAGCTCTCTGGGGCAAGCAGGTCGGACCCCCATCTATCGCCTGTCCTGCGGATGGGTGGACCACAGCGAGGAGAGGGCAGCCCCATGGGACCACCTGGGTTGGGGCTCGCTGGTGGTGACTGGGACTTTCCGATCAATGCAACTGCAGGCACTATGTGTCGTGATAAAGGTTGCCAGGCCCAAGCCAATATAGACAAATGCACAGCAGCAGTTGGGGGAGCAAAAAGCCCCCCCGGGAGGTGATTCTCACAACTCGACCCCTTCTCAGTGGAGCAGCACCTTAGTAATACTGCAGGCCGTTCAGGATTTCAAGTCTGTGCGAAGATTGGGGAGGTCGAGGTCAACATAGCCCTGTAGAGACAAAACCTCAGACAGGCCGTAGACCGAGTAACCGAAGCAGAGGGTAGAATCCCCGAGCTGAAAGACACAGTGCGGGGACTCTCCTCTGAATTGGCTTGCCTCTCACAGACCGCCAAAACCCGTCACGACCGAGCAGAGGACACTGAAAAAAGGACTCAACGCTATACTCTCCAGTTCATTGGGTGCCCAGAAGGAGACGAGAGATCAACACTGGAAACATTTTTGGATCCTATCCTTTATGTATTTATTTATTTTATTTTTATTTATTTGAAATTTTTATATAGCGCTGGCTAGACCCGGAGGTATCAGAGCGCTTTACATGAGAAACATTAGGTTACAAATTACAAATTATATCCGTTACAAGAGCATAGTAAAACACAGGCAAAAATCAATGTTGGCTGCTGAGGGAAGGAAACATAACGGGGAGACGAGGACAAGCTATGTCCAATGTCCGGCTGGGTAGGTGACCCAGAGCCAAACTCCTCTATAGCTGCCTAAACAGCTCCACCGGGCAAAGGCCATGTTGTTCAGTCTCCACGGTAAGTACAGTTTTCAAGGTTTCAGCCCAGGGGTGTATCGTCATAGAACGATTGGCAGCTCCCATCCTAGTGTTGCTGGGAAACGCCGTCCGTTTCACTCTTCGGCTCATCCTTATAGGTGGGATAGGGGCTGCGGTGGGGAATAGTCCAGTTAATAGCACAATTATCTTTCCGACCTCGGAGGCCCCGCATGCCAGAAGAAAAAAACAGGCAAAGACTTGTTGTTGGGTTGCTAAGCACTCGGCAGCAAAGCTTCCAGGGTTCCGGCCAGGACCGCCATCTTAAGGTCAGGCCGACAGAATGTGTGGGCCCGGGGTTGTAGGACACTCCACTGTTGCCCCGTGCAATTCTTTCGGAGAGGGTGAGGCTGTAGCAGGACTAAGTGGGAAAACAGTCCCATTGTTAGACTATTGCGCTGTGGAGACCCTGATGTAATCACCGAAACCTCGCTCCGGGCGCCATTTTAGGGTCAGGCACAACCCTTGCCTGGCCCACCTTCAAGCAACTCTGCCCAATTTTCATCCCAGGGCGAGACACCGCTTGTGTGGAACCCCAGGATCACCCAAGCTGGCCAGTATAGTGTGCCCCAGAGCTTCGCTCACCTCCCGGTCGTGCTGACTGCATCGGTGAGATCACACGCTGAGGCTTAGATCACCACGCGTATTCGTCCCAGACATCATCGGGGTATTCATCCTGAGCATGGGAGACTATCCCCGGCTCTCTAACAGCCGCTGTGGAGATAGGGGGACTGCTTCTTTTGTCGCTGCATACAATGCAGTCTCCACGGGTCAATGCAGTTATTGGAATCCCGCTGGATAAACGGCCGCGGCGCCATCTTGTCCCCGCTGCAGTCCAGTCGGCAGATATTTCGGCGATGCTCGATCGGAGGTCGCGATCGGAGGAAAGCGAAATAGGTCTCCAGGTGAGCCACCTGCTTTCCGGTTGCGGAATCTTGGTTAAGGGTGAGAAAACAATGCGGTGGAACGCCGTAAAGGAGGCTGGAAAGAGGATTCACAACGGAGCATCAGCTCCGCGCGGCCATGATGGGAGCTGGCTCCCTCATGGCTGGACGATGCTTGTGTGTGTCCATGCTTTATAATTGAAAGAGCCCACAGGTCACTGACTCAGAAATGTCCACCAGGAGACCCACCTCACCCTATGATAGTCAAATATTTGACTGACAGAGATGCCATTCTGAAAGGGGAAAGGGTCACCTATTGCATCAATCTGGCCGCATTATGATCTTCCAAAGCTATGCTCGTCATGTCCAATCACAGCAAAAATCGTACAATTAAGTTAAGTAGAAACTATCGAACATGAACCTCTCAGATATGGTCCTCTGTCCCACACAGTTGCAGGTGCTTCACGATTCGAAGTCATATTTCTTTCATACTCCAGATGGGTTGGGGAGGGGCAAGTCTGACTGTACCACTGGACTGGGACTTAGTGATGTATGGAGAATATGGAACCCTGAACACGGCAGCACATAACTCACTGGCCTACAATATCTACCTATTACTCCAGGCTCTGACCTCATGCATGCAATAGAGTCACACATCTTACCTCAGGGGATATCTGATCATGCTCCAGTAACAGCTCACTTCAGTGCTCCCTCAACAGGGGCCTAGCATTTCTAGATATAAACAAGGGCATTGTAGACTCAACTGGTGTACTATGGGACGCCTGTAAGGCGCATCCATGCATGGAATTGCCAGTTCGTATGTTCGGAGCAAAACTGTGAAAGATTGGCAAAGATAACTGGGCTAGAAACATCCACACTATCTCAAGAACATAGAACATGAAGCCATAAAAACAGAAAGGATACAATGCCGCCTGGCCCTAGATAGGACCTCCCTGCACCAGCTATCCCTGAAGGAGGCAGGTGCTGGATGGCCTCCGCCCAGAGTGCCAATTAATGGGGGAACAAATCAGATAAACTCCTCTAGCTACAAAAGACACCAGGGTAGTGCCCAGAATGACCGATGGGAATGGGGTGCTGGTAGAGACGTCTGCTGTGATTGCATCTGTCTTTGCACAATACTGCTAGACTTTATATGCGGAACACACCCACCCGGCATGTGAGATTGAAGCTCTTCTAGTACCGGACATATCAATACCTCGGCTATCAGCAGCCAAAAGAGACTACCTAGAGTAGCCATTCATGCTCGAGGAAGGGGGACGAGGCACTAGCCATAGAGCCCCTGGTGGCCTAGGTGCGCTGCGAGGTGCAGGTATGGGGCTTTGACTGGGGTCTGGCGATGGAGGACACAATGGTATTATATGCGGACTACGTCCTCCTGTTCTTTACCCAGCCCACTGTGACGGGGGAACATTCTTTACTAACACAGTCACTACCCTGACTGTGATCTTACCACGCATTCCTTTACCCCACAAGTCGTTACAACTACTTGCTGTATGGGGCATGTTGTTGGACTGGTGTTGGATTTTAAGTACAACATCTTCCCTAGTGTTGCGTAGACTGGAGGTGGAATAGTAAATTATACAATTATACTATTCCAAAGTCCAGAACCCCCTTAAGGCAAGTTGGCTTGCATGGTAAAGGAACACGTGGTGACGTCGCAGTTGTGGTACAGCCTGTGTTGTAAAGCATGTGTTGTAAATAAATTCGGGGTTCCATCATACAACTGTGACGGGACCTCTACTGATCCACAACCTGAACACCTTTGGCTTGGCCTCTGGTCTATGCATCAACTGGGATGAATCCCTATTGGTCTTCCTGCGGGGTGACCAACAAGATGAGACCAACACCCGGGAATCCCCATAGGCCGCCTTAGTTTTCTATACTTGGGAGTGCACATATCCTGGGAACCGGAACTCACTTGGCACCTAAACCTAGGCCCCTTGCTACGGAGAGCACGGGAGGACATGACTTGATAGGACAAGCTGCAGGATAGTCCTATTTAAGATGATAATCTTCTTGCGGCTGCTCTAAGCCCTTCAAAACTTCCCCCTGCACATTCCGCAGACCTGGATTAACACCCCGGCTGCACTTCTAATGTGGTTCCTATGGGGAAAGAAGCCCACCTTTTGTAGATACGTCTGCGCCGTGTACGAGGAGGCTCGCCATGGTGGATATCCGTCTGTGTTACTGGCAGCACATACCCTGCCAGTGAATGACTGGTTGCACGGGGGCTGGGAGGACCCAGCGCACTGGAGAGAGATATCCATAATTGGGCTAGGGAACATAATGAGTATCCTTTATGGGGCGCCGCTCCCAGAACCTCTCTCGGAACTGACCAGAGGAGTGTTCCGGATGTAGAAAGCAGCTCTACAGTGACCAGTTGGGATGGTAGGCTTACGCTGGGATTCGCCTGTGGGTGGGCAGATGGATGGTTCATGTGGCAAACCTCGAAGGATTCAGAGAGTGGGACTGCATTGGGATCTGGCCGCTGGGAGATATATAGGACAGAGAACACATTAAATCATTTCAGAACCTGAAGTCCGAGTTTCACATACATAAATCTCAGTTCTTTCGATACTTACAACTCAGGCATGCTCTCTCCGAGTACCAAGAGAAGCTGGGGGATATCCCGAAGAACAGCCCACTCAAGGTGTGAGTACTTATGGGTCCCTTAGGGAAAGGGGGGATTTCACAAATTTACAAAACCTTAGCTATGCACTCTCCTGACCTGATGGGGTCCCTGGGGGCGAAGCTGGAGGAGTGGGTGTGCCCCCTGCATGAGATGTAGTGGCAGAGGCCTGTATGGCACCCCGTACTGTGACAATCTGCACAGCTTAAGTTCATTCAGTTTAAATATCTCCATCAAGTTTATCTCACACGTTACTGTCTCTGGAAGGCCTGGGTATCCCCACCCATGCCTTCGATGCCCCCAGCCCAGAGGGGATTTCTACCACATGGTATTGGCCTGCCCTGTCATACAATACTATTATTCACGTATACTCTCCACTCTTTCCAGGGTGGTGGGACTGCATATAGACGAAAGCCCTAGACTCGCTATACTGGGCATTTTAGAGAATATGAGGGGCCGGGGGCAAGGCGATGGTGGGGTTAGGCACACTGCTGGCCAAAATGTATATAGCCAAACATTGAATTTCCCCTAATGCTCCTTGCAGTGCAGCTTGGAAGAAAGGTATGGACTGGTGTGGGAAGGTGGAAGAGACAAAATATACAGCACGCTGGTGTCCCCGCAATATGAGATGGTCTGGAGCAAATGGCTGGCCTATCATGGTCTAGAAGGTTAAGGCTGATTAGGACAGTGGAGGAGATGGGTACATGTGCAAAGTGTTGTGTTGATTGCCTTTACCCTGGGAGAGGAAGAATGGTTATATTAAAAATCAACGTGCTTTTGTTTTTTTTAAAAGCTGATCAGAGGTTTGGAGCAATCGATCAAATTGTTCGTTTTCACGGTGTTCTCTCGGAATTGTTTAAGGATGTGTAATCCTGGCACTGTCTGCAATGGGTCAATGCTCATGTCCAGGCTAGGACTGTGACTCCTTTCTGCACTGCTTGTGTGGCACCTCATGAGGTCTCCTGCTTAATCATAATTCTTACAATTAATAAAACGTTCTCAATTACAAGCTTGATTGTTCGGTTCGTCATTAAATCTTATCGTCAACATTTGCGTATGGATTTATTGCTTTATTTTATTTCTGTGTTGGGTTCAATTCATTTTTGTTTGCCCCATATCACATTGCCCAATGCATTTTGGACCTCTTTCGGGCCTTCGTCGGGCGCCCCTAGCCAAGGCCCCTGATCATGAAACGCGTAGGGTGTTTTGTCTGCACAGATACATTTGGATTTGACTTACAGACTTTTCCAGCAAACTGATGCAGGCCTTTGTGTATCTACTGGGGAGGGAGTAATCGACCCTATGGCGTGCTCATGAAGCCAAACTGATGCAGGCCTTTGTGTATCTACTGGGGAGGGAGTAATCGACCCTATGGCGTGCTCATGAAGCCAAACTGATGCAGGCCTTTGTGTATCTACTGGGGAGGGAGTAATCGACCCTATGGCGTGCTCATGAAGCCAAACTGATGCAGGCCTTTGTGTATCTACTGGGGAGGGAGTAATCGACCCTATGGCGTGCTCATGAAGCCAAACTGATGCAGGCCTTTGTGTATCTACTGGGGAGGGAGTAATCGACCCTATGGCGTGCTCATGAAGCCAAACTGATGCAGGCCTTTGTGTATCTACTGGGGAGGGAGTAATCGACCCTATGGCGTGCTCATGAAGCCAAACTGATGCAGGCCTTTGTGTATCTACTGGGGAGGGAGTAATCGACCCTATGGCGTGCTCATGAAGCCAAGCTGATGCAGGCCTTTGTGTATCTACTGGGGAGGGAGTAATCGACCCTATGGCGTGCTCATGAAGCCAAACTGATGCAGGCCTTTGTGTATCTACTGGGGAGGGAGTAATCGACCCTATGGCGTGCTCATGAAGCCAAACTGATGCAGGCCTTTGTGTATCTACTGGGGAGGGAGTAATCGACCCTATGGCGTGCTCATGAAGCCAAACTGATGCAGGCCTTTGTGTATCTACTGGGGAGGGAGTAATCGACCCTATGGCGTGCTCATGAAGCCAAACTGATGCAGGCCTTTGTGTATCTACTGGGGAGGGAGTAATCGACCCTATGGCGTGCTCATGAAGCCAAACTGATGCAGGCCTTTGTGTATCTACTGGGGAGGGAGTAATCGACCCTATGGCGTGCTCATGAAGCCAAGCTGATGCTGGCAGGATTGCATGGTAAACTCTGGACTCACGTCACAGTCCTCACTGATCTCCAGGACACCGCCTGAAGAAGGACCAATTAAGATCCGAAACGCACTGGGGGATGTGATATGTGGCTTGGACCAAGGAAACAAGCCTAACTCTGAAATAAAATAAAGCAATAAATCCATGCACGAGTTTTGGAGCTAGAAAGGTTTATTGAAAAATTGAACTATCAAGTTTGTAATACTGAAAGTTTTATTAAAAATGACGATTAAACAAGAGACCTCACGAGGGGTCACACAAGTAGTGCTCAAAGGGAGACACCGTCCTAGCCTGCACATGTGCATGGGCTCATAGATTTAGCCCCCTAGATCAGAGGGTGGCACCCCAGAAGAACACGAAAGAGTACAATGGGTCATACAGGTTTCTCTATTTAAATAAACTCTGATGTGGAGCATTAGTGGCTGCCAGGAAGGTGAACTGCACAGTGATAAATAGCCAGTTGTGGTTGCTTTGGGGAGCATGGGAGAAAGGAAGGAAAAAGTTGTCATATGTTCAGCAAACGCTATGGAGGTCGAGGCTGAATAGCTGGTGGGCAGGGCTGAGGCAGAGTCCTGGGAGAAGGGAGACATACACAGACTCTGCAGCAGGCACGAATCCCACTCATCTATCAGGCAATCTTCACGACACACTAAAGAGGGTTCACCCACATCTCTGAGAAACAGTATTTCCTACCTCTGTCATGAAGAAATCCTCTTGCAGCAGCTGTGAGGGGATACTTCGCATCTTCTCCAGGGTTTCAAGGACTCCACCACATTGCTTCAACTTCTCCGAGGACCCAAGTGCCAACCGGAGCAGAACCAGACCAACCCTGAACACAACCTTCACACCTATTGGGAAATAGAGGAAGGACAATGGAACTGTAATTAACCCAGAGAGTAGAAACGTGGGAGGTGGGGAATTTAGATCAGAGCAGGCCTTTCTGCAGAGAGAGACAGAGAGAGAGAAAGACAGAGAGAGACAGAGAGAGAGAGTGAGAGAGAGAGGGGTCAGACAAGGTATGAACCCAGCCATCAGAAACTGAAGAAATAGATGGGAGAGGCACCAGAGAGAGTAGAGCGGGAATTTTTGCATGGAGAAAAACATCAGACAGAGTATGGACCAAGCAATCAGATACTGATTGGAAGAGACAGGAGAAGCACTAGAGAGGGGGAAGATTGGAACTTTCTGCAGAGAGAGAAGAGTCAGACACGGTATGAACTGAGCAATCAGAAACTGGGGGAAGAGACAAGAGGAGCACAAGAGAAAAATGAAGAGTGGGAAGGTCAGCAAAGAGAGAAGGATCAGACATGGTACTGAACCCAGCAATCAGAAACTGACGGTAGTTGACAGTAGGAGTGGCACTAGAGAGACAGGAGGAGCGGGTACCACTCCAGAGAGAGAAAAAGAGGAAGCAAGAAGCATAAACAGCTGGTCCTGGGAAATGAGGATAACAAAAGGTCTAGAAGAAGGCGGTATTGAAAATGTGCCAAAATTCAGTGGATTTCCTGACTTCCCACCTTGTGTTTTCCCAACTCATTCAAAGGTGAAGAGACCACTACTATATTCCTGAAGGTGGCGCCACAGTATGGAAGACCGAGACCACAAAAGTGGAGGGGTCACCCTGTTAGGGGAAGCCCATTGGACACCATTTTTCCCATTATTTTCCTCAGTGAGACTGCCATGCTAATCATGGGCTGAAACAAAAGCACAATGTTGCAATGCCCTGTGAGTAAGCTTAATCAATCAATCAACTCGAATTTGTAGAGCGTGGCTAATCACCCATGAGGATATCCAGGCGCTGGGTTCTTGCTAGGATCAGTCGAAGAGCCAGGTCTTGAGTCCTTTTCTGAATTCATGGGAGAGAGGATGCTGTTCAGAGGTGCAGGGAGAGGTTGACGGTGAGGTAGGAGAAGGAGCATCCTCCACTGTTGTTTCGGCGGATGTGGGGAGTGTGAGCGAGAGCAAGGGAGGCGGAGCGCAGGTGTCTAGAGGGTTGGTGGAAGTTCAGGAGGTGGTTGATGTATGCTGGAGCTCCCACAGACCCATATCTGCACCACATCTTCAACATCAGAAACCAAAGGATCAGCCATGAACTCACACCTTTTGCTCAACACATCGCGCTAGATAACCAAGGACCCGCCTACATCAACCATTGCCTGAATTTCCACCAACCATAGAGAACTCCACACTCCGCCTCCTGGTCACTTACCCACACCCCCACATTCACAGAAGCAGCAGTAGAAAATGCTCCTTCTCCTATGTCACAACAAAGACCTGCTACAACCTTCCCATACAGTTGCAGACCCTCCCATCTCTTGCGGAATTTGGAAGGGCCCTCAAGACCTGGCTGTTCGAATTAGCCCCCGGGAACTGCAAGCGCCTGGATACCCTACCGAGTCACTTTATAAATCCTGTTTGATTGATAATATACATTGACAATAAATCGTATGTGTGTAAATCAATGTATAGGATGTGTTACAGAAGACAGTGAAGGTCACAAGGTGTAGGAACCACATGTCCTTCATAGCTCACTGTGCTATAAGGGGTACAATTTATGAACGGCAAATAACAAACATATTTGTGTTAAAAGCAGTAACCCGCTTACCCATTTACATAAAATAAAAATGTGTCATCTGTGTGTTACATAATGTGCTTTGCAGGAGACATATTAACTCTCTATGCTACTTTGATTCAAAACTGGGACTAGACAAAACACAGATCTCTCCAGCAAATACATTAACCTCCAGAGTTATTTTACCATTAATATTATTTTAATGAGATTCAATTGGCACACAAAAATCTCTGCAGCAGGTGTCTTAACCTCATCAGATATTTTAAAATGCAGACCTTGCAACCAATTAAGCAGAACAGATTTACTGCCATGTTTCTTCTTGTTGCCAATTTCTTTGTGGCAGGATTTAAAGAAATAAATGTATAAATTGAGGCATTGATTTTGCTTCGGATTTGCGTCACTTTTTTGGCACAACCCGATGCAAAATCTCATTTGTTAAATATTGTAATGCTCTCAAAAGTACTCATGATAAACATGTGTGAGGTCTTAGGATCTGATGTCACTTCCTGTGAGGTCATGGGCTGTAATGCCATGTACGATCTCAAACACCGTAATGTCACGCGCCATGATGTCACTTGCATACTGGCTAACTTGGTTTGTACCCCCGCTTCTTTTTTTAGGACTTGTGCCCTGACCCTTACTAAGAGTCATAACATAAAGAGCACTGCTTTAAGGTGTGCTGGCTCTCCTCCAAAATGGGGTGATACTTAAAGCACTCTATCAACAGAGAGGACAAGGGTTTTATTTAATCCTTTCCAAAACAGGATGGAAGATTTCATCCGGCATTAGGCCTGAAGGCTTTGAACAAATTCTTGCTGATTGAATCCTTCAGAATAATGTCAATCAAGCGGGTATCCCTCTAAAAAGGATGGTCGATTACTTGGCAACATTAGCTCTGCAAGGCGCATACTTTTATGTGCTGATGCATCCAGAGAGCTAGACTTTTCTAAGCTTTGCATTACGAAGTGTACACTATTCCGCCTCTAAACATCGTCAAGGGTCTTCACTAACTAATTAGCACCTGTGGTGGCAGCATTATAGTGAAGGGTAATTCTATATTCCTTATCTTGATGAATGACTGTTATGTGCTTTCTGTGAGAAAGTGCACCTTTTTTGCGTAACACCCTCTGACACTCCATTGTTACTGTTTAGAAGGATAAAAATGTGTGTTATTATTTGTAGCGCAATTCCGTCCTATCTTTCGATGATTTATTGCCGTCCTAATAGATTAGTGTTATACTGCATGGGCCCGATTCACAAAGGTAAACTTAGACCAAAAGTCTAACTTTACTATTAGTAAAGTTAAACCTTTGGCCTAAGCTAGACTTTTGGCCTAAACTTAGACCAAAAGTCTAACTTTGCTACTAGTAAAATTAGACTTCAGGACTAAACTTAGACTTTTGGTCTAAGTTTACCTTTGTGAATCGGGCCCATGCAGCATAACACTAATCTATTAGGACGGCAATAAATCATCGAAAGTAAAGTAAGACTTTGGGTCTAAACTTAGGGGCATATTCACAAGGAGCTATCGCCGAATTAACGGCACTTTATCGCAGCCAAAGTCGTAATAAATATGCCTCCCCATTCACAAGCCGGTGTTAACAGCCCACAGCACCAGTTTACCCGCGATAGCAGCCGCAAAAAACATCGCCACAGAGGACCCCCACAAATATCACTAATGAGATGCAGAGTAGGCGTTCCCGTGCCAAAAGCCGAGACAACATCACACCTCAACATTCACAACGACCAGTCACATCGGCGATAAAAACACAAAACAGGCGATAAGGCGCGTTAGCACCAGGAAATTTACACCTGCTCTGACCTGGTGTAAAGTCGGATGGCAGCCAGCACCACAAAAGGGAGCACAGCCCAGGGCCACATCCGAAGGGCAACAGATGCCATGGAGCCACTCATCATGTGGCCCGGACACCCAGGAGGGCCACAACACCCACTGCCACCACCCCAGGACCCCAACCCACACCAGGAACACCCCCCCACCCCCCAGACCACCACAGACGCAGCGCAGACAAAGACAGCGGACCCCCAGGGAAAGTACCAGCCGCACAGACCCAACATCTGACAATGTCACCGTCCACGACAGGCTGAAAGGGACAACCATCCTACGCATCCTGACCATCATCGCCTAACGGGCCTACGGCACCAACACAGCGGACAACCAACATCCCACCCCACACAAAGCTGCTGGCTTGGCTTCACCTGTTGGCCCCTGGTACCCCCCAAACAACACCCGCCAGAGTCGGAGGAGTCACACAGCCAGCCACATCCAAGTCCCCCACACCTGTCCTGGACATCACCATCACCCTGGTATCCCAGTCCCCATACGTCCAACACAATGCGCAGGATCCGCTGGAGACCAAGCAAGGACCATACGTCATAGCAGGATGCACGCACGTGTTGGGGGCAATCCACAGCACACATGTACTACCTGTGCCCCCTGGTGACATAGCACACAATCACCTCAACAGGAAGCACACGTCTCACATCAATGTGCAGGCAACAACAGAACACCGTGGAACCTCCAACAATGTCGCCTTCAAATACACAGCCAGTGTGCAAGATACATTCATCCTCCAACAGTCCATCATCAACCAGCGTTCCCAGGATGGCAACAAGGGAAATGCACACCCCCTTGGCAAGTTCAAAATGAACACCCCACACACCTCAACTCCACAACCATGCAACTCACAACTCTGGCAATGCACACGTCACAAAATCACAGCCAACATGCACAACAACATGACCACCCACCAGACACGACAGAACAACTTACAATGGTAACCTGGGCAAGCCCTGAACATGAGCCATCAACAGCATGGCACCTCAGCCACATAATAGACGAATGTGGAGAGAGGTGGCAACCAGGCATGTGTGAAGGATGCAGTAGAACCATGATCGGGAAAGCACACAATGCCAAGAGTGGCAGAGATGTGCTGGACAGACCGCAGTATGCAGAACACACCCATATCCATGGCGACATACACCTCTGGCGTATGGAGTGCAGTGGACAGTGGACGCAACCATGCCACCCCAGCCAGTGGGGGACCTCACGGAAATGTTTCCTGTGACGCCACCCCCTAAGCGTCACCGGAGTGGGATGGCCCGGCGTAGGCCACGCCAGCGTAGGGGTGTGAATAAAAAGCACGTAGGCCTGGGCGTGGTCCTCTCCCGGAAAGCCCCACATCTCTGCCATCTCTCCCACCCCGAGGCCGACGCCGTCCTCGTGAGCGTAGTTGCCTGCGATGCTGTGCGCCTGCCGGACCCCGGCACGCTGGACCACGAACCTGTCAGGCCCGCCCCTGCACAGCCAGGCCACACTGATCACCTGCCGACACCGGCGTGTGTCAAAGAGGGCCCACCACGTGCCGGCGCAAGCTCCAAGCCCGAGTCCCGCGACCTTGGCAGCCACCTCAGACCATCACGGCCTCCACGACACAGGCCCGCTTTATTCCCTTCTTGTTGGCGTACTCCACTGCCGCCTTCGGCCTACTCTTCGGACCAGTAGGTCCCATATGTGAAACTGTGTCCTGAGTCATGAATGGCAGTGACCCCAAATGCGGGCCAGCGGCCACAGCACCAGACCCCCCCGATCAGTGAGGCATAGTTCCATATGGGCATCTTGCGACATGTGGTGCCACTAACTCTGTCCAACGCCAGCCGGCTACACGTGGTGCCACTAACCCTGTTCAACGCTAGCCGGCTACACATGGTGCCACTGAACCTGAACAACGCAGGCCGGTGGGGCCATCCAACCTATGCCAGCGACACTAGGTGAATGGGCCGTGCTGACCGCTGCCTCAGGCCTACACCACGGTCAGGTAGGTCACACATTTGGAACTGAGTCTTGATTACACCATGGCAGTGAACATCATTTAAGGCAGAGAACAATTCACTATACTCCCTTCGATGTGATGCCAACAAGTCTGTGCATGGCATCACAACCACACGTGTCTGTGGGCCTACGCGGACCACTGCCCTCGGCCTACGCAGCACACCAGTGGGATCACAGATTTGGAACTGAACATCGGTAATTCAAAAGGCAGAATACATATCATCTCACGCACGGAGAGGCGTAAGAGGATGACGCGTTGCAGTCCGGAGGAAACAGGATCATCGTTACGGAGGTGACTGAACACTACCGACAACTGCCACTGTGTCACTACCTCTGTGTCTCGCGAGCCAACGACACGTGGCTGTGGGCCACTGCTGACCGCTGCCTCCGGCCTACACTGCGGTCCAGTAGGTCACAGAGTCTTGATTTGGCAATGTTGGAGTTCACATCTGTGTACCGGCATCATCGCAGACTGCATCCCCTCTCAGCACCTGTGCCACTAAGTGTGTTCCCCGACATTCATGGACACTCACTGGTCATACATTGGTGGCGTTTGAGTCTATGGACTAGGGGCTAGTTTTCATCCTCATGTATCTGATACAGAATTGTTGGTGAAAACGAGGGTTGCGCTTTCCACTCCTCTATTTGCTGCTTCCAGATAACATCAGACCTTCCGCATCATGTCCTGGAGGACACCTTCCACTGTCTCCCGCAACCCTCCGCAACATACACCTCGGACATTGATGGGGACCCGCTCAGGTCGTATGGCCCATCTGACTGCACCGCAAGTCACCATCCCGTGGCTGGGTGCCTGTGCCGGCCGCAGTGCATCCGGGGCCACTAACTCTGTCCTACTCCGGCCTGGGACCCCTTCTTCTGAGACAATGAATGGCCTCTGTAGCGATGGCCTTGGGGTCATCAACGCCATGTGTCTGTGGCCCTGCGCTGTCTGCATCCTCCGGCCTCAACTGCGGGCCACCAGGGCCCACACATAGCATCGAGTCTTGACCGGCCCGGACGTCGCATCACCGCAGGAGGCACACGCCACCACCGCAAGGGCCACCTCCAACCGCCATCTGCCAGAGTCGAAACGGTGGTCCTCACAGACCTACGGAGTTGCTCAGACCTGTCGTGGATGCCATCATCGGCCTGATACCCTGCTCAGCACTCCAGGTGCCAGTGACTCAGTGCACCGCAAGCCATTGTCCGTTACTGATTGAGTTTTGTGCTGTTGTGAGGTTGCGTAGCAATGTCACCTCATGCAGTGGGGAAGAACTGGGACTATGATGAGGAAGATGTGTCAAGTGTGCGGACGGGAGAAGGCACAGACCATGGGAGGGCAGGAGGCAACAGCCCCAAGGCAGGAATGCAGACTGGTGGTGGTAGTCAAGCTACACACCCGGATCTATTACTGGGTATTGCGCTGTGGACTGCGGACGCAACTGTCACCTCAGGCAGTGTGGGAGACCTGGGACGTTGATGAGGAAGTTGATGCAGGTGTAACACACCCCACTGCAACTGCATCAGGACTAACCCGAAGGGACACAATCCTAGCAATTTCTTCACATGAGCGCGCTCTTCTCTAGTGCCCCTACCTCAGTGCACTGCAACTCACGGAACATCCTGACTGAATATTGGGTGACCTCTGTCCTTACTCCAGATCCCTCCATGTTGCTCTGCAGTTGACTCGGTTATGCTGGTGTTTTCTGTTTCCATTACACTGGTGTCCACTGTTCAGGTTGTTGCCTGCACCAAGCACTCCGTGCGGGCTGGATTATACTCACCCCACACACATCCAGCACAGGCGTCACTGTACATGTGCCCTGGCAATAAAGGGGCCGGGCGCACGTGGCCGTAGCCAGTTCAACATGATATGTGCATGTGTCCCTGTGGTCTTGTTGTATGCATTGGGGCCCTGGGCCCTACGACATTACATTGTGCTGTGTACAACGGACGCAGACATGTCACCGCAGGCAGCGAGCTAGAACCTGGACATGTAGCTTTGTTGTCACCCACTCAATTCGTAAGGGGAGTGGACTGTGCCGTTGTACGCAGAGCCAACGTGGGTGTGTGACTGATATGTGCGTGCCCCTGGGCGTGGTTCTGTACTGGGTATGTGCATCTGCATGTGTCTCTATGGCAGTGTGGGTCTCCTTTGTGGGGTGTAGGTGGTCCCTGAAGGGTATTGGACACCCACGTATGTGTTCTAGTTCGCATTCCATGGGTTCGGCAACACCCGCACCTGTTGGGCCACCTCATTTTGGCGTTCTGACACCTGGCATTGGGATGCCATGTGTGGGTCGGTGAAGCGTTGTGAGCCAGCCGTGATTGCGGGTGCTTCATGCTGTGTGGTCTGTTGCAGGGGCTGGGTTCTCCTCCGAGTAGCTTGCCTGCCCTGGTCCTGGTGGTGGGTTGTGTGGGATGTCCATGGGCTGTTGTAGGGCGTTGGTGTCGAAGGTGTGGTGTTCGTCTCCGGCCTCACTGATGGGTTGTCTGTTCTGACCTGCTGGAGGTGTTGTTTGTCCCTCTGCATTGTGAAGGGGAGGTGCATGTTGGCATTGTGTTGGCGCCTTGTTCTTGTCGACATGCAGACTGTGTGACAATGTACATTGTGACTGTTTGGGCGGTGGTGGCTAATTGAGTTGGGACAGTGGACATTTGGCCTACATGGCTGATGTGGGGTTGTAGCCGTAGATATGTATCTCACAGTTCCCTGCTCTGTCCAATGTGATTGTTCTGTTTCTGCGCCTGGGCGGACCCAGTTGTGTCCCGTGTTCTGCAGTGTGGGTGTTGCACTTTGTGCCACATTGTCATGGTATGTGCTGTGATTGCTATGTGTGTGTGCTGCAGTGTGCCACGGGGATGGGGGATATGTCCCTGGGTAATTGTGGGTGTGCAGTGTGCTACACCTCATTGTGCATGTGTGCCATTGTGCCCATCACCCCCGTCCCTCCAGTCCCTGTTGGATCCTCACCCTGTTGTTGTTGTGTCGGGTCCTGTCGAGCTGTGTCCGTACTCCCACCTCCTTGCACCGTCTCCACACTGATGACTGTGGCCTGGGTTTCCTCCAGCTCCTCCTGTGGCGCTGGACTGCCACCTCCTGTCACCGTTGCTGCCTTCCTGTTGGCAGCGGGTTTGTGCCTGGTTTAGGTTGTCACGTCCTGGCGGCGCCTCTTGGCCTCCTGGATTGGCCTCCTGGGCACTCCGACTGCATTCCAGGTGGTCTGCTTGTGAGTCAGTTGCTGGTGGTGTTCTGTGACTCCGTGATGCTGGTCTTGTTGTCTTGCGGTCTGCACCCCGTCTTCCTCTCCCTTTTCTCCTTGGCCTTCCCCGACCCCGTTGTTCCTTGCTGGTGGTCTGTGGGGGTTGTGGGGTTCGCGTTGACCTCTGCGCTGGGTCAGGGTGCATCCATGTTGCTACGTGCTTTGGCTTGTTTCTGGTGTGTTGTTTCTGTGGTTTTTATGGTGCAATTTCCCGCCAGACGCATGGGATTTGAAGGCCTGAGGCTGCTTTTCGCTGCTTTTTGAACCGCGATTGGCCTCATCGCATAATTTCTCGCGTTCGCGTTTCGCATTTTTTCGGCGTGGCGTTGATTTTCATGCTGACATTTGACGCGTTATCTGGTGACTATCGCATGCTACCGCCTTGTTGTGAATTCCACGTTGACACGGGGTTATTTTCCCGCGATAGGCTGCGATATTGAAAGTTGCGTTACGCTACTCTTGCGGTAGTTATCGCACGTTCTTGTGAATATACCCCTTAGACTTTTAATTTACCTTTGTGAATCGGGCCCCATGTCTTTACAAGTTCAAAACTGCCCCACTTTCACAAATAGTTACAAATGGGTTCCGCTGTCTTGGCATTTATGTTACCACTGACCAGGCTCTCTTCCATGTCCATAATTTACGAGGTCCCCTGACCCGACTTAAGAATGATGTTCAACACTGGCGGTCGCTCCCCCTCTCCCTCCTGGGAAGAGCAGCATTATTTAAAATGTTGGCACTACCACAATTTCTCTATTACAAATCACACCATTCCCGATTTCTGACACATATTTTAAATCTATAGAAAGTGTTCTCTGAACCCTCCTATGGGATGGGGGCTCCCCACGAATCGTGCTTAGTAAATTGACTCGGAGTTGGTATGAGGGAGGAATTGCCCTGCCCGACAGCCAAACATATTATAGAGCTGCGCAGTTAGCAACTATAAACCAGTGGGTCCACCAACCAGTATCTGAACCTGCATATCGGATGGACCGACTAGTTCTCCAACGGAGGGGTTACCTCCGAGCTTCATATACCGACCCCCAGCGCCACCCACTGGAGGGGCCAACGGCTCTAACAGGCCACCTATGGCACTCGACTCTCTCCAAGTTAGGATGGAAGAATACAATCACCAGAGCACCGCCCCTATGGAAATCCGAGCAGCTTGGTGCAATGAGAGCAAGAAAAGGATTTGACAAATGGGACCTGATTGGGATCTCATGAGTGGGTGACCTTCATACCGGAACAGACATAATATACTTCACAGAGCTACAGAGAACCGACAAACTGGTCCCCACCAAAACCTTCCGTTATCTACAGATTCTGCATGCCATACAGACAGTAGTGCCCGGTGGGACGACCTTGCCAGAGACATCACCATTAGAATGTAGACTCCTAGAAGAACATTTAACTCGCAGGGCAATGTCGCTTACATATCAGAAAATGATTAACAACTCCCCCGACACCCTTACAGCCCTACAGGAACGTTGAGAAAGTGAGATTACAGATCTACATAAAGACGACTGGCCAGAAGCCCTGGCATCCCCTAGAGAGGTGGCCAATAGAGCTCACTTTAGGTTGGTCCAACTCAAAATTCTCCATAGAGCCTATATCTCCTGCAACACGCTGGTCAAAATGGGTAGGAAGACAGACCCAATTTGTCATAGACGATGTGGGGAGGAAGGGTCGTTTTACCACATTTGGTGTTCTTGTCCGAAAATTCAATGTTATTGGGATGCCATGGTGTCCTGCATGTTAGAGATATCTGGGGAGAATCAAATACTCTCAGCCAAATGGTGCCTCTTCAACGTCTGGGAGGCTACAGACCTGGGACGCGCTGATCAAACATGGGTTACCCTAGGTCTGATGTTTGCAAAGCGCAACATAGCGTGGAATTGGGGGATGGAGGCCCCACCAGTCCTTCGGGACTGGAAGAAAGACATGGATTGGTGTATGGTGGCGGAAAAATCAATCTATGTAAACAGAGGGTGTACCAGGAAATGGGGAAAAGTATGGGACAAATGGAATGCATATAGGGGGAATCCATGCACTGCACCCATGGGAGGAACGATACACTCCTTGATACATGCAGAAGACGACTAAATGGTGCCCCAGATGAGATGAAGGTGGGATGATTACTTGTTAGACTTAACCGAACTGATGTTATGCAATACTATACTGTTATATTTTACTGTCATGCTGTTCATAACAGTGATGTGATAATTATTTTTATTGCCTTAATAAAAAAAGATATTATTAAAAAAACTGCCCCAATTTGCTAACATGGGTCACTATTTTAGCTAATCTAATTAACAAATGTGGGCCACTTTTATTTTGGTGCCCGGGCATATTTTTTATCCCAGTCTGACCTTCTACTCCAGACGTTTATTTACTTTTATGTCTATTGTAGGAGAGTGCAAATGTTAAGAAGCAACCATCTTCACTCTCTCGGCCTTAGTGAAGTTAACATCTCTTCTTCACCTTTTCCATGCCTGATTTCAATATAGCTCCTGCATTTTTTGTGGACTGAGGCTTCTGGTTTTTTGACTCTATGTACTGAGACACTGCTAACTTAGCCTTAGTGCATGCGCTGTGACCCCTAAAGCATTTTGAAATTGTCTAACCCCTAATTGGCATATTTAACTTTCCTAAAAGGCCATAGTATAGTCCCAAAATACAACTGTGGCATGGAAAGTTAAATGTCACTTTTGGACTAAAGCACTGCTGTTCCACCCACTAACTACTATAGACAACAGTGGTCCCTAGGGAAGCGTGAGGGTGAACAAAAAATAATAAATACAGACCCAATCAGTGCTGTATTGGTTAAACATGTCCAGCCGGACAGAGGTTCAATGTTTAATTTATCAGCAATTCTTTGAGATATGTACAACACAATATACTGAGAGTGGGACACAAGCCTGCATCCTACTACAGAAACATCGAAACATACAAACATGCGGTCTGGGAAACAATCAAGGAAGGCTCAGGCAACGCTCACGGTTTGTTTTAAAGAAAAGAATTCAAAATTTTAAGTCAACAAATCGCAAGGAACGCCTCTACATGGTAAATGGTAACATCACAGTGTATGTATGAGGCATTTGTAGGGTGTCGACGGCGTTTCGATCCAAGAAAGAATTGCGTGGATCATCTTCAGGACATTAAATAAGCATGCCTGAGATATAGGTGCCTTAAATTACGTGAGAATAGATCGGTTAGTCAAAATTAAGCGAGGTCCTCAATGGGAGTTACGGGGTCGCCCGCAGGTGCTGCGGCGGAGGTTAAGGCCGCGATGTAAAAGTACAGAGGTTAGGAAATCCTCTAGGGGAGCGTGATGCTACACTCGTTGATTCGAGAATGAGCCACGTGCGTGTGCTCGGTGGGCGCGATGGCCTCTTGCCGAGGATACGGCGTGATGTCTCGGGGGATCAGTGTCCGTGAGTGCGGGGACACGATCTATTCTCACGTAATTTAAGGCAATTGCTGATAAATTAAACATTGAACCTCTGTCCGGCTGGACATGTTTAACCAATACAGCACTGATTGGGTCTGTATTTATTATTTTTTGTTCACCCTCACGCTTCCCTAGGGACCACTGTTGTCTATAGTAATTGATTCCCAAGGTCCCTGGTAGACTTTATTTGGGTCTCCCTTGTTGTTTAAAAAGGAGTTCCACCCACTAAGGCAATAAGACAAATATGACTCCAGGCTGGCTGCTGCCGTTTTAAAACTGTCAAATGAAATTTTTCTAACAGGAGAAAACCTCCCTTTTAAATATTAATGTCACTCCTATGTAGGCCTTGTAGCACACAAGACAGGGTGCATGGTATTTAAAAGCAGGACATGTAGAAATTTAAAGTTAATGTTCTTACTAGGACAGCTCTCAAAAACTATTTTCACAGTAGGAAGGCTGGCTGACCCGTAGAGAAACACTAGTAAGCAATAATAAATATTAATTCTGCTATCTCAGGCTAGGGACCAGCTAGAAAATGAAGTCAAGCACTGTTCAGTAGTGATGTTGGAAATGTAATAAATATTAAGGAAAATGGACTTTTAGAACGTTATGTTCTCCCTGCCTGAAACTCCTGAGGCTAATTCGCATTGTCTCCAACTACCACCCAGCTGATGAATGGCTCTGATACATGTGAAAACTGCTACCAGAGGAGAGACAATAGCATGGGTGGGAGGGTAGGTGTTTTGTTCCTTCTCCGCAACAGCAAATCCGATTCAACCAGACCTCACTGAGAAGGTATCCCGCCTCGTGGAGTCTTGATCGCATACAGCCTGCAGGCCTGCCCCACTGGAAGATTCTGAACTCTGAAAAAGAGTAAAAATCTTGGCCTGGCAAAGGCTCCAAAAGAATCCCACCAGCGAGAGGACTTCAGTAGGTTCAAAATTCTAATTTTCCCACCAAAACCAACAACCAACACCTATCTGACATCATGAAGCCCTACTCAGCTACTGCCAGCTGCCTCGCCCCGCTGAAGTACTTTGACTTCCAGAAAAAGTCTATGTCGCAAGGTAAAACCTTTGACAGGGTCGATCCAGGTTGGTGTATCTGACCCCTGCTCCATCACAGTCAGCCAGAAATCATGCCTAGATCCCGGTCTACCGAAAACAATTGACTCACATTGGCGCTATTAGAAAGTGGATTATTAGTAGGGGCAAATGTATATCTGCCACTGGCAATAAGGCCACTAACACAGTATAGGACTCGGAATACATCTTAGAAAATTATTCCTATGCTCAACCCTTGGTAGCTTGGCTACGAGCAGGCAGGCTGAACTACAAAGACAGGTATGTAAAGCATTTAAAAACACCAATTCAGTAAATAATTAAGACACAATGCACAATAAAAATCCAATACCAATTATAAAAAATAGGAAATATTTTTATCTTTAAAATGACACCAAAACGACAAAAATCCAATGTAGGGAACCGGAGATATGAATTTTCAAAGATTTAGCATTATCTAGCACATAGAAACCTATAGCGCCTTATCAGGACATCTGGTCGCGATAGACCAGGTCAAAGTCAAAGTTTCAGGCCGACCGCGATGGAGCCCTGCTCGGCTACCCCTCGCGGTAGGTCTCCTTCACAGTTTTTACCTTTGGACTTAGAAACTTTTCTGGAGCTTTTCTTCCTGGGATCTCTCGAAGCTCTCAGCCAGTCCGGATTCGTTGAGGGTTTGCCAGATTGCCTTGCGACGAGCTCCCGGTCAAACTTATGGAAGTCCGACCTCCAGAGCGTTCCAGCGGGACAAACCAAGGATCCAGGCCGACACGCGGTTGAAGGCAGGCGGCTTGTCTTTTGAGGTTGCTCCCGGTCACCTTTTCTTTGTTCGGACTTAGAAACTTTTAAGGAGCTTTTTCTTGTGGGGTCCGTCGATGCTCTTCACCATGGCGGATTCGGTGAGGGTTCGCAGGCCTCGGATTTTGCCTACTCCCGGTTAAACTCTGGAAGTAGGACCTACGAAGCTTTTCAGCGGGACAAACCTGGACGGCAGGCCGACTCGCGGTTAAAGGCAGGCGGCTTGGCTGGCCAGGTTGAGTCGGTCCCCTTATGGAGCTTTTTTTCCAAAGTTGCTCCAAAGTTCTCCAAACTCCTGGAACTTCTTGAAGTTCCCCAAAGGGTCCCAAAGTGTCTCAAACTCACTCCAAGGGTCTGGAATCTCCAAGATGGTCCTTGAAAGTTGAGGACTTCAGTTCCCACAATCCACTTGGACAAAACCCTTACAAATCCACTGGTAGTTCTCCAGGTTGAGGATCCTTGGTGGTGATGCTCTAGGTGAGCTCTGTTAATCTGTAGCTTGCATGGAGTCCACTCTATAGCCATTTCACAGCAAGGTAATCCACAGGCTTTAGTTTCAGATGGTGCAGAAGGTGCAGTCTTCAGAGTGCAGGCCGTAGGAAATGACATCAAACTTCCAGCAAGGCCCGTCTTGCTTTCTTAAGTTTCAAGCAGCAGATCTGAGAGGCTCTGCCCCTCCCAGATACTTATTCCAAGTTCTCTGGGTCAAGCAGGAGGTCACTCCTGTCCAATGGGGTGTAGGGTACTGCCCCAGTGTCTGATAACTTCCTGCAGAGTGTGGCACTATTTTGTCCCAGAGTGCACCAATTTTTCCAAATTCATGATGGCTGATTTTCCAGCAGGGAGAGAAGAGCTGGCTAAACACATCCCTAGGATGGCTAATCTCCATAGTCTCTCCCCTTGCATCTGCTCATTCCTTCCTTAATCCTAACCTCTGGCTGGGTTCAAAAGAGTAGAGTTGTAAATGACACTGATTTCTTCCCCTTCCCTTGAAGTCCATGGTTTATGACTCCTCCCCCTGCTCTGGCATTCCTGTGTAACAGAACACTGCCCTCCCAGCAGAGCTGGTCAACCCCGGGGGCTCTTTATCACCTCTTCAAAGCAGCCTGGCTAATTCATTTAACTCTGACCAATCAGGACAGACCACTGGAAAGCTGAATCTGGACTTACAAACAAGAAAGTCTTATAACTTCTTGTATGTACATTTTAGGAGACATTCAACAATATCATATTGTTGAGTTTATTAATACCATTCTGGGAAGTCTTTGAATGGTACTTTTAGCCTTCTCCTAACGATAGTTATTAGTTAATAACCTCTTGCCATGTTAACCTATGTGGCAGGGGATTTGCAATGGGAATAATGACTTGGGCCATATTTCCAGCACCAGGGCTTATAAAAACATATTTTATAAGTACTCTGCCTATATCTACAGGAGCCCCACCCCTGGTATACCTAGGTGAGACTTTAGGGGTTCTGAATTTGCATATATATAGCAGATCCTCCCCCCACAGTGCTCCTAGCACCAAAGTAGAGATTGTGCAGCACTTTATCACAATGTGGGGAGTGAAATGTGCTATTTCACTTAACCCAGGGCATATAAAACTCATTTTCTAAGGGTCCTCCTTATAGATACCCGAGCCCCCCACCCCTGGGACACCTAGGGGAGACCCTGGGGGTACCCAATATGCCCAAACATTGTTGGGTTTCCATTTTTAAGTGCCCCAAACACCAAAGTCAAGTTTGGGCACAATTTACTTTTTAAAAGCAGGCCTGCAACACAGGGCTACTTCTAAACTGACCTCGGGCTCAGCAGTGCACACATGCAAGTGCAGAAAGGGCTGCTGGCCTCTAAACTGTCATGCCGTATTATATGCTAGGGACTTAGAGGTAGTTTCAATCCAAGTGCCCTATTATGTACTAGGGCCTTATAGGGTAGGTCATGCCAATCACAGGGGTACCCCATCCCATAGTGTACCCTAGTGTATCTAGGTGTTTTCACTGTATTCTAAGTGTCTTTCAGCATAGCACTGGCCCTGGGCCTGGTTAAGCAGAGCCCAGGGTCAGTCAGAGTCAGTTTACCACCAGTACCAGTCAGCAAAAAGTTGGGGGTGCCCAGGGCACAGGATGACTTTGCAACATACCCCCCCCCCTAACGAAAGGTAATGGGTTACTAACCTACACCCTGGTAGTCCTCATCAGCTAAGTGGAAAAACCTGGAAAGTCCATCCGCATTGGCATGGGCAACCCCGGGTTTATGTTCCACTGTAAAGTCCATTCGCTGTATGGAAATGGCCCACCATAACAGCTTGGGATTCTCCCCTCTCATCTGCATGAGCCATCTGAGAGGCCTGTGGCCAGTTTGAACACGAAAGTGAGTCCCAAACAAATATGGTCTCAACTTTTTCAGGGACCAAACCACAGCAAAAGCCTCTCTCTCAATGGCACTCCACCTCTGCTCTCTGGGAAGAAGTCGCCTGCTAATAAAGGCAACTGGCTGATCAAAGCCCTCTTCAGTTAGCTGTGACACCACTGTCCCAATCCCTTGCTCTGAAGTATCTGTCTGAACCACAAATTCTTTTGTGTAGTCAGGGGCCAGCAACACTGGTGCCTGATCACATGGCAGCTTTCAGAGTGTCAAAAGCCTTCTGACATTCTGGGGTCCAATCCACCTTTTTGGGCCTCTTCCTAGTAGTGAGTTCTGTTAGGGCCCCACGATGGTCCCATAATTTTGAACAAACATTCTATAATACCCTGTCAGTCCAAGGAATGCCCTGACCTGAGTCTGGATAACAGGAGCTGTCCAATCTAAAATAGTTTGGATTGTAGGTTGGAGAGGCTGTACATGGCCACCACCTACCAGGTAGCCCAGCTACACCACAGAACTCTGCCCTATTTGGCACTTACTTGCCTTAATAGTCAGGCCTAGCTGCTGCATGGCCTGATGCACTTCCCTTGGGTGGCTTAAGTGATCCCCCAGGTGGAACTATATACGGCTATATTGTCCAGATAAGCTGCACTGAACTGTTCCAACCCAGACAAGACCCTGTTCACCAACTTTTGGAAGGTGGCAGGTGCATTCTTTAAGCCAAAGGGCATTACCTTGAACTGATAATGTCCCTCTGGTGTGGAGAATGCTGACCTCTCCTTTGCTCCATCAGTGAGGGCAATCTGCCAGTAACCTGAAGTCAAATCAAAAGTACTCAGGTACTTAGCAGCCCCTCACCTGTCAATGAGCTCATCAGCTGTAGGTATAGGGTGTGCGTCAGTCTTTGTGACTGCATTCAGTCCTCTGTAGTCCACACAGAACCGTAACTCCTTGGGTCCCCCCTGTGTATTAGGTTTAGGTACCAGCACCACTGGACTGGCTCATTGACTCTCAGACGGTTCAATTACCCCCAATTCCAGCATTTTAGCAACCTCAGCTTTAATGCTGGCTCTGACATGGTCAGACAACCTGTACAGTTTATTTTTGACAGGTAGGCTGTCACCAGTGTCAGTGTGGTGCACACACCACTCAGTGATGCCTGGAGTCAAAGAAAACAGGCCAGCAAACTGCACCAGCACCTGCTTATAGTCTCTGTGCTGCTGGTCTGTCAACTTGGGAGAGAGTACCACTCCCTCCATTGACCCATCTTGCACATTAGTGGAGAGGAGGTCGGGCACTGGCTCAATTTCCTCCTCCCCTCCCTCATCAGTGACCAGTAACATGGTCATATCTGCCCTGTCATGGTGGGGTTTCAATCTATTCACGTGCAGGACCCTATGAGGGATGCTGGGGGTGCCAAGGTCAACCAAATAGGTAACCTCACCCTTCTTTTCTAAGATTGGATAGGGCCCACTCCACTTGCCATGGAGGGCCCTGGGAGCCACAGGCTCCAACACCCACACCAATTGTCCTGGAGTATACTCAGGCATAGTAGCCTTCTGATCATACCAGTGCTTCATGAGCACCTGGCTGGCCTCCAGTTTCCTGCTTGCCTTGTACATGTACTCTGCCATTCTAGATCTCAGGCCTAGCATATAGTCAAGCACATTGTCCTTTGCTTCCTTACGAAGCTTCTCTAAAGACTCTCTTAGCAGGCTCAATGGCCCCCTCACAGGGTGTCCAAACAACAAATCAAAGGGACTGAACCAACTCCTTTCTGTGGCACCTCCCTGTAGGTAAACAGTAAGCATGGGAGGAGAACATCCCATCTCCTCCTGAGTTTCTCTGACAACCCATTTATCATGCCCTTCAAGGTTTTGTTGAACCTCTCAACTAGACCATTTGCTTGTGGGTGATAGGGGGTGGTGAACTTGTAGTTGACACCACACTCATCCCACATAGCAGTCAGATAGCTGGACAGACAGTTTGGGCCCCTATCTGACACCACCTCTTTCAAAAAACCCACTCTGGTGAACACACCAAGCAGTGCTCTAGCCACTGCAGGAGCGTCAATGGTTCTAAGAGGGATTGCTTCAGGGTACCTAGTGGCATGGTCCACTACCACTAAGATATACCTATTCCCTGATGCAGTAGGTGGGTCCAGGGGACCAACAATGCCCATCCCCACCCTTTCAAAAGAAACCCCAACCACTGGCAGCGGTATTAGGGGAGCCTTTGTCTTGCCCCCAGCCTTGCCACTCGCCTGACAGGTGACACAGGAGCTGCAAAACTCCTTTACCTTTTCAGACATATGGGGCCAGTAGAAATTGTTCACCAACCGGTTCCATGTCTCTGTCTATCCCAAATGTCCTGCCAAGGGGATATCATGACTCAAAGTCAGGATGAACTCTGTGTACTTCTGGGGCACCACCAACCTCCTGGTGGCCCCCTCCTTGAGGTTTCTGGCCTCAGTATAAAGCAGTCCATCTTCCTAGTAGAGTTTGTGAAACCCACTGTCCTCCCCCTCCTCTTGCTTAGAGGCAATCCGCCTCAAGCGTGGGACAGTCTCTCTGTCCCTTACTGAACTCCTCTCTGGAGGGTCCATCTGCTCCTGTCAGTTCTGCCAAATCCGACAGCTGTGGCAGGGATGGAGTACCTCCCCCATTGCCAGATCCTCCCCATCGGGGTTAGATTCTTCCTGCACCCCTAGAGTTCCCTGGGCTGGCTCACCAGGCCCAGTACCCTTGTCATTGGATGCTTGGCCCTTTGTTCCAGGGTCAAAGTGTCCAGCCCCTCCCTTCTTGCTAGTCTGTGACCTAGTCACAGCACATACCCACTAAGGGAGCTGCAATATTTTCATATGGAGTCCTCTCTCCACCTCTGACCACTCAGAGGCTTCAAGATCATTGCCCAGTAAACACTGGACTGGGAGCACATTAGACACAGCTACCTTCATAGGTCCTGTCACACCTCCCCATTTGAAATCCACCACAGCCATAGGATGGAGTTTGGTAATGCTGTCTGCATAAGTCACCTGGTGAAACTCACCAGGTAGCAACCTCCCTGGAGGCATCAGCTCATCCACGACCATAGTTACACTAGCCCCAGTGTCTCTGATAGCCTCAACCTTAGTCCCATTCACTTTAGGCCTCTGCCTGTACTTGTCCATGTTTGGAGGTAAGGCAGCAAGGGTTGCAATATTCACCCCACCCAGGGACACTAAGGTTGCTTCCACCACCTGACTACCCCTCTCCGGGACCCCACTCTTCACCCCTACACTTACACTGTCAATCCCTGTGGATGGCCCCTTAGGGGGGAGCTTCTTGGCGCAGACAGCATCTACCTGCTTGTGCCCTGGCTGGTTACAGTCAAAGCACTCACCGACCTTTGAGGGATCAAAGAACCTACAATTCTTTCCCTGATACCCCCTCCCTTTGAATTTGGGTTGTCTCGGCACCACCCCCCCCCCACCCCCTTGTGCAGGTTTTCGTGAGTCTTTGGAGGACTCCTTCTGGTTTTGACCTTTTTTTCCCTGGGCTTTACCCTGGGGAGGGACCTGTCCTCCTCTCTTCTGGTGACCCCCCTAGTGCTGAATGGAAACCCGGGTTCTCACCTACTCATTAGCTGCTTCTCCCAGCTCTCTGGGGTCTCTCAGCTTAGAGTCCACTAGATACTGGCGTAACTTCTCTTCTGTACAATGAGTCAAAATATGTTCTTTCAAAAACAAGTTATATAATCCCTCATATGTGTCAAGTTTGTAACCAACAATCCAGCCTTCCACTGCCTTCACTGAAACGTCCACAAAGTCTACCCAAGTCTTTGAACTCAATTTCTGGGTGCCTCTAAACTTCACCCTGTACTGCTCTGGAGTCAGGCCAAGTCTCTTGACTAAGCATGCCTTCATCTGCTGGTATGATTCTGCATCCTCCCCCCTCAGGGTCAGGAGCCTATCCCTCCCAGCTACTGGAATCAACTCCCACAGGAGTGCACACCAATACTTAGAGGTGTGGCACCGCGGCCAGGGTGACGGACGCTGGGGATCACGGTTCGATCCCTGGCTCCGGCGGCAGGGGTCTGCCCAGCACCATGTGACTCTGGGCAATAGCTCGCTTAATCTTCCCAATGGCCCCCAGCGCCGAGATACCCCTTCGGGGGTGATTCGTGCGCTATACAAGTACTGGATTTACATTTTTTTTTTTTTTTACTTAGAGTGAACCCTACTCATTCCAAGGGCCCTCTTAAAGGCTGCTAGCACTTATCAATGTCATCCCCCTCGGTGTACTTGGGTACTATACCCTTGGGAGGTTTGTGATCAAATCCACCACCCCCGGATGTCTCAAAACCTTCATCATTTTCACTGCCACCATTTCTTTTCTCCTCTTCCCTCTCCTATTTCTTCTTAGCCAATTCCAATTTCTCCTTTACCAAGGCTATCAAAGCTAATTGGCCTCAATCTGTCTCTCTGCAAGGGCCAGTGGTGTTTCCTGAGTAAGGGACCCTTGCCCCCGCCCACCATCTGGAGTCATATGGCTAAAACTAGAGAAAATGGAAGAGGCATCAGCCTCACCCCCCTCTGGGATGAGGTTGGGGAGAACACCCTCCGTCCCCCTTGGAATCTCTTCAGCTACCCCAGCCCAGGCCTGTAGGGACTTAAGCAACCCTGCCTTCCTAATCTTGTGGGCAGCAGGCAGCCCCCTCAGCCTACACTGTACCCTAAGATCAGCCTTCCTGAACTGGGACAGTGTAGCCAGGTCCAGCTCCATGGTTCCCTAGTTTTGGGTCACAACAACTAGGCACACAGACTTAGAACAATTTGGAAAAAGCAAAACAATGGATTAAACACAGTTTAGTCCAAATTCCAAAAATCAAACTCAAAATTTTTGTCTGTGGTCTCCAACCTTTTCTGTAACAAGAGCTACTTTTGTTCAATAAAAATCATCCTGAGCTGCTAATATTATTATAGTTGTAATAGTGACCCCCATTAGACAAGATTATAATAGTAGTCATCATATGCAAGATTACCAGAAGTGATCACCTCGGTTTATCAGGCATAGTTGCCAGCAGTAATGTAAAAATGCTTTGTCAATGTGTAATTCTTTGCACTGCTAACACATAACACCCATAGCTACAATGCTACTGGCACCAAGTTATTACTATTAGTAATAAGTCTTCCAAAGACTGCATAATTTATCACAGTATCACTAACATATCTGCTTTAAATATATTTTGGAAATTGAACCATTTTCCTTCAAACATCATCTGTAGGTTCTGAAAAGTCACTCATTTTCTTCTCAAATACACACTTGACAATTTTGATATACATATATTAATTAAACCGAGCAGAAGCATCTAAATTAGTAAGCTGGGCTGCACACAAGAGAGCTACCTACAGGTAACTGGAGAGCTACTAGTAGCTCATGAGCTACTGGTTGGAGAAATAATTTAGAGGATTTTTACAATCTTAATTCAATTTACTGAAAGGTGTACTTTTTAAACACAAGTCCTCATCCACACCGCTGAGCACCAAATGTTGGAAAGTGGATTATTGGTAGGGGCAAATGTAGGTCTGCCAACGGCAATAAGGCGACTAACACAGTATAGGGCTCAGAATAGGTCTTAGAAAATAAATTATTCCTATGCTCAACCCTTGGTAGCTTGGCTGCGAGCAGGCAGGCTTAACTTCAAAGACAGGTATGTAAAGCATTTAAAAACGCCAATTCAGTAAATAATTAAGACACAATGCACAATAAAAATCTAACACCAATTTATAACAATAGGAAATATTTGTATCTTTCAAATTACACCAAAACGACAAAAATCCAATTTAGGGAACCGGAGATATGAATTTTCAAAGATTTAGCATTATCTAGCACATAGAAACTTATAGATCCTTATCAGGACATCTGGTCGCGATAGACCGGGTCAAAGTCAAAGTTTCAGGCCGACCACGATGGAGCCCTGCTCGGGTACCCCTTGCGGTAGGTCTCGGTCACAGTTTATACCTTCGGACTTAGAAACTTTTCTGGAGCTTTTCTTCCCGGGGTCTCTCGAAGCTCTCAGCCAGTCCGTATTCAGTATGGGTTCGCCGGATTACCTTGCGACGAGCTCCGGGTCAAACTTATGGAAGTACGACCTCCGGAGCGTTCCAGAGGGACAAACTAAGGATCAAGGCCAACACGCGGTTGAAGGCAGGCGGCTTGGCTTTCGCGGTTGCTCCCAGCCACCTTTTCTTTGTTCGGACTTAGAAACTTTTACTGAGCTTTTTCTCGAGAGGTCCCTCAATGCTCTTCACCAGGCCGGATTCGGTGAGGGTTCACCGTCCTCGGATTTCGCCTACTCCCAGTCAAACTCTGGAAGTAGGACCTATGGAGCTTTTCAGCGGGACAAACCTGGACGGCAGGCTGACTCGCGGTTGAAGGCAGGTGGATTGGCTGGCCAGGTTGAGTCGGTCCCCTTATGGAGCTTTTTTTCCAAAGTTCTCCAAACTCCTGGAACTTCTTCCTGAAGTTCCCCAAAGGGCCCCAAAGTGTCTCAAACTCACTCCAAGGGTCTGGCATCTCCAAGATGGTCCTTGAAAGTTGAGGACTTCAGTTCCCACAATCGACTTGGACAAAACCCTTACAAATCCACTGGTAGTTCTCCAGGTTGAGGATCCTTGGTAGAGATGTTCCATGTGAGCTGTTAACCTGTAGCTTGCAGGGAGTCCACTCTTTAGTCCTTTTACAGCAAGGTAATCCACAGGCTGTAGTTTCAGATGGTGCAGAAGGTGCAGTCTTCAGAGTGCAGGACTTAGGAAATGCACATCAAACTTCCAGCATGGCCCGTCTTGCTTTCTTAAGTTTCAAGCAGCAGATCTGAGAGCTCTGCCCCTCTCAGATACTTATTCCAAGTTCCCTGGGTCAAGCAGGAGGTCACTCCTGCCCAATGGGGTGTAGGGTACCACACCAAGGTCTGAAAACTTCCTGCAGAGTGTGCACTATTTTGTCCCAGAGTGCACCAATTCTTCCAAATTCATAATGGCTGATTTTCCAGCAGGGAGAGAAGAGCTGGCTAAACACACCCCTAGGATGGCTAATATCCATAGTCTCTCCCCTTGCATCTGCTCATTCCTTCCTTAATCCTAGTCTCTGGCTGGGTTCAAAAGAGTAGAGTTGTAAATGACACTGATGTCCTCCCCTTCCCTTGAAGTCCATTGTTAACGACTCCTCCCCCTGCTCTGGCATTCCTGTGTAACAGAACACTGCCCTCCCAGCAGAGCAGGTCAACCCGGGGGGCTCTTTATCACCTCCTCAAAGAAGCCTGGCCTATCCACTTAACTCTGACCAATCAGGACAGACCACTGGAAGGCTGAATCTGGACTTACAAACAAGAAAGTCTTATAACTTCTTGTATGTACATTTTAGGAGAAATTCAACAATATCATATTGTTGAGTTTATTAATACCATTCTGGGAAGTCTTTGAATGGTTCTTTTAGCCTTCTTCTATCAAGAGTTAATAATTAATAACTTCTTGCCGTGTTAACCTATGTGGCAGGGGATTTGCAATGGGAAAAATGACTTGGGCCATTTTTCCAGCACCAGGGCTTATAAAAACATATTTTATAAGTACTCTGCCTATATCTACAGGACCCCCACCCCTGGTATACCTAGGGGAGACTTTAGGGGTTCTGAATATGCATAAATATTGCAGATCCTCCCTCCACAGTGCTCCTAGCACCAAAGTCGAGTTTGTGCAGCACTTTATCACAATGTGGGGAGTGAAATGTGCAATTTCACTTAACCCAGGGCATATAAAACTCATTTTATAAGGGTCCTCCTTATAGATACCTGACCCCCCACCCCTGGAACACCTAGGGGAGACCCTGGGGGTACCTAATATGCCCAAACATTGTTGGTTTTCCATTTTTAAGTGCCCCAAACACCAAAGTCAAGTTTGGGCACAATTTACTTTTTAAAAGCAGTCCTGCAACACAGGGCTACTTTTAAACTGACCTCGGGCTCAGCAGTGCACACATGCTAGTGCAGAAAGGGCTGCTGGCCTCTAAACTGTCATGCCCTATTATATGCTAGGGACGTAGAGGTAGTTTCAATCCCCCTGCCCTATTATGTACTAGGGCCTTATAGGGTAGGTCATGCCAATCACAGGGGTACCCCATCCCATAGTGTACCCTAGTGTATCTAGGTGTTTTCACTGTATTCTAAGTGTCTTTCAGCATAGCACTGGCCCTGGGCCTGGTCAAGCAGAGCCCAGGGTCAGTCAGAGTCAGTTTACCACCAGTACCAGTCAGCAAAAAGTTGGGGGTGCCCAGGGCAGGATGACTTTGCAACATAGCCTTCCCCCCCAAATGAAAGGTAATGGGTTACTAACCTACACCCTGGTAGTCCTCATCAGCTAAGTGGAAAAACCTGGCAAGTCCATCCGCATTGGCATGGGCAACCCCAGGTTTGTGTTCCACTGTAAAGTCCATTCCCTGTATGGAAATGGCCCACCTTAACAGCTTGGGATTCTCCCCTCTCATCTGCATGAGCCATCTGAGAGGCCTGTGGCCAATTTGAACACGAAAGTGAGTCCCAAACAAATATGGTCTCAACTTTTTCAGGGACCAAACCACAGCAAAAGCCTCTCTCTCAATGGCACTCCACCTCTGCTCTCTGGGAAGAAGTCGCCTGCTAATAAAGGCAACTGGCTGATCAAAGACCTCTTCATTTAGCTGTGACACCACTGTCCCAATCCCTTGCTCTGAAGTATCTGTCTGAACCACAAATTCTTTTGTGTAGTCAGGGGCCAGCAACACTGGTGCCTATCACATGGCAGCTTTCAGAGTGTCAAAAGCCTTCTGACATTCTGGGGTCCAATCCACCTTTTTGGGCCTCTTCTTAGTAGTGAGTTCTGTTAGGGGCCCCACGATGGTCCCATAATTTTGAACAAACATTCTATAATACCCTGTCAGTCCAAGGAATGCCCTGACCTGAGTCTGGATAACAGGAGCTGTCCAATCTAAAATAGTTTGGATTGTAGGTTGGAGAGGCTGTGCATGGCCACCACCTACCAGGTAGCCCAGGTACACCACAGAACTCTGCCCTATTTGGCACATACTTGCCTTAATAGTCAGGCCTGCCTGCTGCATGGCCTGAAGCACTTCCCTTGGGTGGCTTAAGTGATCCCCCCAGGTGGAACTATATACGGCTATATTGTCCAGGTAAGCTGCACTGAACTGTTCCAACCCAGACAAGACCCTGTTCACCAACTTTTGGAAGGTGGCAGGTGCATTCTTTAAGCCAAAGGGCATTACCTTGAACTGATAATGTCCCTCTGGTGTGGAGAATGCTGACCTCTCCTTTGCTCCATCAGTGAGGGCAATCTGCCAGTAACCTGAAGTCAAATCAAAAGTACTCAGGTACTTAGCAGCCCCTCACCTGTCAATGAGCTCATCAGCTCTAGGTATAGGGTGAGCGTCAGTCTTTGTGACTGCATTCAGTCCTCTGTAGTCCACACAGAACCTTAACTCCTTGGGTCCCCCCTGTGTATTAGGTTTAGGTACCAGCACCACTGGATTGGCCCATGGACTCTCAGACGGTTCAATGACCCCCAATTCCAGCATTTTAGCAACCTCAGCTTTAATGCTGGCTCTGACATGGCCAGACAACCTGTACAGTTTATTTTTGACAGGTAGGCTGTCACCAGTGTCAGTGTGGTGCACACACCACTCAGTGATGCCTGGAGTCAAAGAAAACAGGCCAGCAAACTGCACCAGCACCTGCTTATAGTCTCTGTGCTGCTGGTCTGTCAACTTGGGAGAGAGTACCACTCCCTCCATTGACCCATCTTGCACATTAGTGGAGAGGAGGTCGGGCACTGGCTCAATTTCCTCCTCCCCTCCCTCATCAGTGACCAGTAACATGGTCATATCTGCCCTGTCATGGTGGGGTTTCAATCTATTCACATGCAGGACCCTATGAGGGATGCTGGGGGTGCCAAGGTCAACCAAATAGGTAACCTCACCCTTCTTTTCTAAGATTGGATAGGGCCCACTCCACTTGCCATGGAGGGCCCTGGGAGCCACAGGCTCCAGCACCCACACCAATTGTCCTGGAGTATACTCAGGCATAATAGCCTTCTGATCATACCAGTGCTTCATGAGCTCCTGGCTGGCCTCCAGTTTCCTGCTTGCCTTGTACATGTACTCTGCCATTCTAGATCTCAGGCCTAGCATATAGTCAAGCACATTGTCCTTTGCTTCCTTACGAAGCTTCTCTAAAGACTCTCTTAGCAGGCTCAATGGCCCCCTCACAGGGTGTCCAAACAACAAATCAAAGGGACTGAACCAACTCCTTTCTGTGGCACCTCCCTGTAGGTAAACAGTTAGCATGGGAGGAGAACATCCCATCTCCTCCTGAGTTTCTCTGACAACCCATTTATCATGCCCTTCAAGGTTTTGTTGAACCTCTCAACTAGACCATTTGCTTGTCGGTGATAGGGGGTGGTGAACTTGTAGTTGACACCACACTCATCCCAAATAGCAGTCAGATAGCTGGAAAGACAGTTTGGGCCCCTATCTGACACCACCTCTTTCAAAAAACCCACTCTGGTGAACACACCAAGCAGTGCTCTAGCCACTGCAGGAGCGTCAATGGTTCTAAGAGGGATTGCTTCAGGGTACCTAGTGGCATGATCCACTACCACTAAGATATACCTATTCCCTGATGCAGTAGGTGGGTCCAAGGGACCAACAATGCCCATCCCCACCCTTTCAAAAGAAACCCCAACCACTGGCAGTGGTATTAGGGGAGCCTTTGTCTTGCCCCCAGCCTTGCCACTGGCCTGAAAGGTGACACAGGAGCTGCAAAACTCCTTTACCTTTTCAGACATATGGGGCCAGTAGAAATTGTTCACCAACCGGTTCCATGTCTTTGTCTGTCCCAAATGTCCTGCCAAGGAGATATCATGACTCAAAGTCAGGATTAACTCTCTGTACTTCTGGGGCACCACCAACCTCCTGGTGGCCCCCTCCTTGAGGTTTCTGGCCTCAGTATAAAGCAGTCCATCTTCCTAGTAGAGTTTATGAAACCCACTGTCCTCCCCCTCCTCTTGCTTAGAGGCAATCCGCCTCCAGCGTGGTACAGTCTCTCTGTCCCTTACTGAACTCCTCTCTGGAGGGTCCACCTGCTCCTGTCAGTTCTGCCAAATCCGACAGCTGTGGCAGGGATGGAGTACCTCCCTCAGAGGCCAGATCCTCCCCATCAGGGTTAGATTCTTCCTGCACCTCTAGAGTTCCCTGGGCTGGCTCACCAGGCCCAGTACCCTTGTCATTGGGTGCTTGGCCCTTTGTTCCAGGGTCAAAGTGTCCAGCCCCTCCCTTCTTGCTAGTCTGTGACCTAGTCATAGCACATACCCACTCAGGGAGCTGCAATATTTTCATATGCAGTCCTCTCTCCACCTCTGACCACTCAGAGGCTTCAAGATCATTGCCCAGTAAACACTGGACTGGGAGCACATTAGACACAGCTACCTTCATAGGTCCTGTCACACCTCCCCATTTGAAATCCACCACAGCCATAGGATGGAGTTTGGTAATGCTGTCTGCATAAGTCACCTGGTGAAACTCACTAGGTAGCAACCTCTCTGGAGGCACCAGCTCATCCAGGAACATAGTTACACTAGCCCCAGTGTCTCTGATAGCCTCAACCTCAGTCCCATTCACTTTAGGCCTCTGCCTGTACTTGTCCATGTTTGGAGGTAAGGCAGCAAGGGTTGCGATATTCACCCCACCCAGGGACACTAAGGTTGCTTCCACCACCTGACTACCCCTCTCCGGGGCACCACTCTTCACCCCTACACTTACACTGGCAATCCCTGTGGATGGCCCCTTAGGGGGGAGCTTCTTGGCGCAGACAGCATCTACCTGCTTGTGCCCTGGCTGGTTACAGTCAAAGCACTCACCCACCTTTGAGGGATCAAAGAACCTACAATTCTTTCCCTGATACCCCCTCCCTTTGAATTTGGGTTGGCTCGGCACCTCCCCCCTCCCCTCCTTGTGCAGGTTTTTGTGAGTCTTTGGAGGACTCCTTCTGGTTTTGACCTTCTTTTCCCTGGGCTTTACCCTGGGGAGGGACCTGTCCTCCTTTCTTCTGGTGACCCCCCTAGTGCTGAATGGAAACCTGGGTTCTCACCTACTCATTAGCTGCTTCTCCTAGCTCTCTGGGGTCTCTCAGCTTAAAGTCCACTAGATACTGGCGTAACTTCTCTTCTGCACAATGAGTCAAACTATGTTCTTTCAAAAACAAGTAATACAATCCCTCATATGTGTCAACTTTGTAACCAACAATCCAGCCTTCCAGTGCCTTCACTGAAACGTCCACAAAGTCTACCCAAGACTTTGAACTCAATTTCTGGGTGCCTCTAAACTTCACCCTGTACTGCTCTGGAGTCAGACCAAATCTCTTGACTAAGCATGCCTTCATCTGCTGGTATGATTCTGCATCCTCCCCCCTCAGGGTCAGGAGCCTATCCCTCCCAGCTACTGGAATCAACTCCCACAGGAGGCACCTCAATACTTAGAGTGAACCCTACTCATTCTAAGGGCCCTCTCAAAGGCTGCTAGCCACTTATCAATGTCATCCCCCTCGGTGTACTTGGGTACTATACCCTTGGGAGGTTTGTGATCAAATCCACCACCCCTGGACATCTCAAAACCTTCATCATTTTCACTGCCACCATTTCTTTTCTCCTCCTCCCTCTCCTATTTCTTCTTAGCCAATTCCAATTTCTCCTTTACCAAGGCTATCAAAGCTAATTGGGCCTCAATCTGTCTCTCTGCAAGGGCCAGTGGTGGTTCCTGAGTAAGGGACCCTTCCCCCCTCCCACCATCTGGAGTCATATGGCTAACACTAGAGAAAATGGAAGAGGCATCATCCTCACCCCCCTCTGGGATGAGGTTGGGGAGAACACCCTCCATCCCCCCTGGAATCTCCTCAGCTACCCCAGCCTAGGCTTGTAATGAAATTTGTACTTGTAAAGCGCACCCATACCCCCAAAGGGGTGTCCAGGCGTTGTACGCATACCGCTGTGGAACCCTTCCTGGCTTTTCCCTGTGAAATGTCCACTCCTGGGCACCCCCAGGGTGAAGCCAGGCATCCCAGCGCTGTTGAGGCCGTTGTGGAGATTAAGCAAGCTATTGCCCAGAGTTGCAGAGTGGGACCCATGATTAGAATAGGCACCGAGGCGAGAATTATCAGGTCCGAGGAAATTGAGCCCAAGACCCGCCGAGGCGGGAATTGAACCCTGGTCCCGGGCCAGATCTCTGCATCAGGGTCTGCCGCTCTAACCAGTGAGCCACACTTCTCCACTTAAGTAGGGACTTAAGCAACCCTGCCTTCCTAATCTTGTGGGCAGCAGGCAGCCCCCTCAGCCTACACTGTACCCTAAGATCAGCCTTCCTGAACTGGGACAGTGTAGCCAGGTCCAGCTCCATGGTTCCCTAGTTTTGGGTCACAACAACTAGGCACACAGACTTAGAACAATTTGGAAAAAGCAAAACAATGGATTAAACACAGTTTAGTCCAAATTCCAAAAATCAAACTCAAAATTTTTGTCTGTGGTCTCCAACCTTTTCTGTAACAAGAGCTACTTTTGTTCAATAAAAATCATCCTGAGCTGCTAATATTATTATAGTTGTAATAGTGACCCCCATTAGACAAGATTATAATAGTAGTCATCATATGCAAGATTACCAGAAGTGATCACCTCGGTTTATCAGGCATAGTTGCCAGCAGTAATGTAAAAATGCTTTGTCAATGTGTAATTCTTTGCACTGCTAACACATAACACCCATAGCTACAATGCTACTGGCACCAAGTTATTACTATTAGTAATAAGTCTTCCAAAGACTGCATAATTTATCACAGTATCACTAACATATCTGCTTTAAATATATTTTGGAAATTGAACCATTTTCCTTCAAACATCATCTGTAGGTTCTGAAAAGTCACTCATTTTCTTCTCAAATACACACTTGACAATTTTGATATACATATATTAATTAAACCGAGCAGAAGCATCTAAATTAGTAAGCTGGGCTGCACACAAGAGAGCTACCTACAGGTAACTGGAGAGCTACTAGTAGCTCATGAGCTACTGGTTGGAGAAATAATTTAGAGGATTTTTACAATCTTAATTCAATTTACTGAAAGGTGTACTTTTTAAACACAAGTCCTCATCCACACCGCTGAGCACCAAATGTTGGAAAGTGGATTATTGGTAGGGGCAAATGTAGGTCTGCCACCGGCAATAAGGCCACTAACACAGTATAGGGCTCAGAATAGGTCTTAGAAAATAAATTATTACTATGCTCAACCCTTGGTAGCTTGGCTGCGAGCAGGCAGGCTTAACTTCAAAGACAGGTATGTAAAGCATTTAAAAACACCAATTCAGTAAATAATTAAGACACAATGCACAATAAAAATCCAACACCAATTTATAACAATAGGAAATATTTGTATCTTTAAAATGACACCAAAACGACAAAAATCCAATTTAGGGAACCGGAGATATGAATTTTCAAAGATTTAGCATTATCTAGCACATAGAAACTTATAGATCCTTAACAGGACATCTGGTCGCGATAGACCGGGTCAAAGTCAAAGTTTCAGGCCGACCGCGATGGAGCCCTGCTCGGGTACCCCTCCCGGTAGATCTCGGTCACAGTTTATACCTTCGGACTTAGAAACTTTTCTGGACCTTTTCTTCCCGGGGTCTCTCGAAGCTCTCAGCCAGTCCGTATTCAGTATGGGTTCGCCGGATTGCCTTGCGACGAGCTCCGGGTCAAACTAATGGAAGTCCAACCTCCGGAGCTTTCCAGCGGGACAAACTAAGGATCCAGGCCAACACGCGGTTGAAGGCAGGCGGCTTGGCTTTCGCGGTTGCTCCCGGCCACCTTTTCTTTGTTCGGACTTAGAAACTTTTACTGAGCTTTTTCTCGAGGGGTCCCTCAATGCTCTTCACCAGGCCGGATTCGGTGAGGGTTCGCCGTCCTCGGATTTCACCTACTCCCAGTCAAACTCTGGAAGTAGGACCTATGGAGCTTTTCAGCGGGACAAACCTGGACGGCAGGCTGACTCGCGGTTGAAGGCAGGCGGCTTGGCTGGCCAGGTTGAGTCGGTCCCCTTATGGAGCTTTTTTTCCAAAGTTCTCCAAACTCCTGGAACTTCTTCCTGAAGTTCCCAAAAGGGCCCCAAAGTGTCTCAAACTCACTCAAAGGGTCTGGCATCTCCAAGATGGTCCTTGAAAGTTGAGGACTTCAGTTCCCACAATCGACTTGGAGAAAACCCTTACAAATCCACTGGTAGTTCTCCAGGTTGAGGATCCTTGGTATAGATGTTCCAGGTGAGCTGTTAACCTGTAGCTTGCAGGGAGTCCACTCTTTAGTCCTTTTACAGCAAGGTAATCCACAGGCTGTAGTTTCAGATGGTGCAGAAGGTGCAGTCTTCAGAGTGCAGGCCTTAGGAAATGCACATCAAACTTCCAGCATGGCCCGTCTTGCTTTCTTAAGTTTCAAGCAGCAGATCTGAGAGGCTCTGCCCCTCTCAGATACTTATTCCAAGTTCCCTGGGTCAAGCAGGAGGTCACTCCTGCCCAATGGGTTGTAGGGTACCACACCAAGGTCTGAAAACTTCCTGCAGAGTGTGGCACTATTTTGTCCCAGAGTGCACCAATTCTTCCAAATTCATAATGGCTGATTTTCCAGCAGGGAGAGAAGAGCTGGCTAAACACACCCCTAGGATGGCTAATCTCCATAGTCTCTCCCCCTTGCATCTGCTCATTCCTTCCTTAATCCTAGTCTCTGGCTGGGTTCAAAAGAGTAGAGTTGTAAATGACACTGATGTCCTCCCCTTCCCTTGAAGTCCATTGTTAACGACTCCTCCCCCTGCTCTGGCATTCCTGTGTAACAGAACACTGCCCTCCCAGCAGAGCTGGTCAACCCGGGGGGCTCTTTATCAAAGAAGCCTGGCCTATCCACTTAACTCTGACCAATCAGGACAGACCACTGGAAGGCTGAATCTGGACTTACAAACAAGAAAGTCTTATAACTTCTTGTATGTACATTTTAGGGAGAAATTCAACAATATCATATTGTTGAGTTTATTAATACCATTCTGGGAAGTACTTGAATGGTACTTTTAGCCTTCTTCTAACAAGAGTTAATAATTAATAACTTCTTGCCGTGTTAACCTATGTGGCAGGGGATTTGCAATGGGAAAAATGACTTGGGCCATTTTTTCCAGCACCAGGGCTTATAAAAACATATTTTATAAGTACTCTGCCTATATCTACAGGACCCCCACCCCTGGTATACCTAGGGGAGACTTTAGGGGTTCTGAATATGCATAAATATTGCAGATCCTCCCTCCACAGTGCTCCTAGCACCAAAGTCGAGTTTTTGCAGCACTTTATCACAATGTGGGGAGTGAAATGTGCAATTTCACTTAACCCAGGGCATATAAAACTCATTTGATAAGGGTCCTCCTTATAGATACCTGACCCCCCACCCCTGGAACACCTAGGGGAGACCCTGGGGGTACCTAATATGCCCAAACATTGTAGGTTATCCATTTTTAAGTGCCCAAACATCAAAGTCGAGTTTGGGCACAATTTACTTTTTAAAAGCAGTCCCGCAACACAGGGCTACTTTTAAACTGACCTCAGGCTCAGCAGTGCACACATGAAAGTGCAGAAAGGGCTGCTGGCCTCTAAACTGCCATGCCCTATTATATGCTGGGGGCTTAGAGGTAGTTTCAATCCCCCTGCCCTATTATGTACAAGGGCCTTATAGGGTAGGTCATGCCAATCACAGGGGTACCCCAACCCATAGTGTACCCTAGTGTATTTAGGTGTTTTCACTGTATTCTAAGTGTTTTTCAGCAAAGCACTGGTCCTGGGCCTGGTTAGGCAGAGCCCAGGGTCAGTCAGAGTCAGTCAGAGTCAGTTTACCACCAGTAACAGTCAGCAAAAAGTTGGGGAGTGCCCAGGGCACAGGATGACTTTGCAACAGGCGCTTAGTGCTTATTGACACTATTTCTACTTAAACTTTCACAATTCATATCTTCTGCTTACCTTATTAGATTTTTGTTGTTTTGGTGTCACTTTGTTCATTAAATTATTCTCTGCTTTTATAAATTGGAGTGGGATTTTTATTTTATTGTATTTTAACCTATTAACTGTTTTGCTACTTCTAAATGATTTAAACAGTTTCTTAAGTTAAGCCTACCTGCTCTGTACCATAGCTACCAGGGGTTGAGTTCAGGTTTAAATTGCTGAAACGTGTTACTGGACCTAACAAGTTAGTGACCTTCTTACCTGTGATGGATTACCATACACCCCAATTAATAATTCACTTTCTTACTCTTTGCCCTTTTCTAAGGGTCCAAAAATTATCGTGAAACCCCCACACGGCCAGTAATCGACATTAATTGAAGAACAACACATATACATTAATCTCGTGTGTATGAGTATTTATCTCATTTTTCATTGATTTTTTCTATTTGTTTATCTTTGTTTGGTAATCGTATCTATCCGGTACATTCAACAAACAATAACATTACTATAAACAACCAACATAAAACACAAATTGAAACAAATCACAACACAATTTAGTCAAAATAGACAAAAAAACAAAAACGTGGTTCAAAAATACATTCTCTGTTGAACACACTGGGAGATGTTGCCTTTGAATCCAAATTGACTTGCTTCAATCAATGTCACACCCTTTAGAAATGGGGTTATGTTTCCAGTTGTATGTTACCACAGTCAGTGAAGTCCAAATTAGAATGATTACTTCTTATTCAAGTAAATCAAAAATCTCTTTGAAATTTTAAAGCACAACTGTATATCTGAGATGGTACTTCCATTGGATCCCCATAGAAGAATACCAATGCGTTTTGACCTCATGAAAATTAAGGGTATATTATTTTAAGAGGTCATCATCAGGGCAAAGGAGAACTCGTTCAGTCATAAATGCACAGCGCAATTATGTTCGTAGTGTGTACAACTCGGTATCAACAGACGATCCGAGAAAATAACGGTTTTGTGATTTTTTGTTTCTTTTGAAATACCGCTACGGGCCCGCTTTCGACAAAGGTCCCCGTCTCGCTTGTGAAAAACTCCTGTCTGCTTTTCTAAGGGTCAGCAGATTGTAGAGACAGTAGCTGCACTCTTCAACAATTAGGGCTCATCATCAGTCCACAGAAATCATGGTTGATTCTATTGCAAAAGGTGATCTTCATAGAGGGTAGCACAAAAGATCTGTTCTTTGTTGGACAAGCATCTGGTAGCATTGAGGGAGATTTACGTTCAGCAGAAGCTCTTCAGTGACCTTTTATAGTTCACGCCTTCTCTTCAACCAGATTTGGTTTGGGGTTCCCTGAATCAATTTCTTTGCCTTTCCAGAATGTAATGCTCCCAGTATTTTGCACAGAGACATGTGTCCTCAGGCGTGGACAGTAGATGCCTTGTAAATTCCGTAACCCCGGGGATATTGTTTCCTCCAATTTCTCCCCTCCTCTCATGAATGTGCTACAGAAGATTCCGGGGGAGAGACAGACAATAATCCTGGTGGCACCATATTGGCTAAGACGGTCTTGGTTTCCTCAATTGATGGATATGTCATTGAAGTGGCGCTATCACCTTTTCTTAGACCCTCACCCCACTTAAATATCTGACATTGTCAGTCAAGAAGCTGCAGCAAGTAAGGTTGATGGCTTGAAAGCTCAGAAGGGGAGCCTAGAAGTTATGGGATTTTCAAAATGGGTAGCCTTAGATATCAAGTCATCAAGGAAACTCTCTACACTCACATCTTATAACAAGCACTAGAGCTCTTTTTAAAGATGTTGTTTTATAAGATATGAGAACCCAGCATCTGTGCATCCCTTCCAGACACTGATATTTTTAAGGGATGGGTTCCTTAAGTGATTGGCTCCGGCTACTTTGTCCTCACAATGGACAGCAACATAGACCTTCATAGGATGACAAGGCTGTCGTGAACACCCCTGCTTTAGCAGTTAGAGTGGGGGTAGAGTGCTTGATGGGCCTCTTCTGCCTGCAACTCGATAGGCAAAGACTCATAATTAACGTGAAAGGGTGGGTAGGTGAGTGAATGGATAGATGGGTGGATGGATGTGGGAGTGAAAGGGTGAATGGATAGATGGGTGGACGGATGAATGAGTAAAGGATGATGTAAGGATAGATGAGTAAAACAATAGATGGAGTGAAAGGGAGGGTGCATGGATGGATGAATGAAAGGTGGATGCAAGAATGAAGAGAGAAAGGGTGGATTGATGAGTGAAAGGGTAAATGGATGGATGAGCGGATGGGTGGATGGATGGATGAGTGAAAGGTTGGATGGCTGAGTGAAACAGTTGATGGATGGATGAGAGAAAGGGAGGATGGATGAATGAAAGGGAAGATGGATGAATGGATGAAGTGAAAGGGTCAATGGATGGGCAGAGTGAAAAAGTGGATGGATGAGCAAAAGGATGGATCGATAGATTAAAGAGTGGATGTATGGATGAGTGAAAGGGTAAGTGGTTGGACCGGTGAGTGAAAGGGTGGATGGATGGTTGAGTGAAAGGGTGAATGGGTGGGTGGAAGGGTCGAGGGGTGAACTAAAGGATGGATGGCTAACTGAAAGGGTGAAAGGATGGATTGATGGATGAGTGAAAGAATGGATGAGTGAAAGAATGGACTGATGATTAATTGAGAGGGTGGTTGGATGGATGGATCAAAGGGTGGATGGATGAGTGAAAGGGTGGATAGACATGAGTGAATGAAATAATGGATGGATGAGTAAAAGGGTAAATGGATGGAAGGGTGGAAGGATGAGTGAAAGGATGGAAGGCTGAGCGAAAGGATGAATGGATGAGATAAAGGGAGGATGCATGGATGAGATAAAGGATGGATGGATGGGTGAAATGATGGATGGATGGGTAGATAGATGGATCGATAGGTTTGGTGGAAAGCTTTGGAGATGGATAGGCCGACGAATGGACAGACAGAATGGTGAAAGACTGAATGATGGATAAAAGAATGAACGGATGACAGAATGTAAAGATGAAATGGTGGATATCAATGGGTGGATGGAAGGATGAAAGGATAGATGCTTGGATGTAAGAGACAATAGAGCTCTTCTGGGGAGGGTCGCGATGACTTGCTTCACTTGCTTGGTACTAAAAGAGCTTTGATTTAAAGTGGGGGGAGTTTTAATTTTCTGGCTACTCACTTGGTAGATGATATATCTATGGTGGCTCTACTGGCCAGTCACTTGCTAAGAAGCTTCTAGCTAAGGAAACTCTTAGTTCCCAACCCACGGTGGTGTTGAAGGGTCTTCAGGAGACACCTTTTGAGCCACTAAAAACGGCTAAGTTCACATGGTTATCAGCTAAAGTAGTGCTTCTAAATGTGATAATCTCATCTAGGAGATTGGGGAAGCTGAAATTATTGTTTATATCATACTCCTATTTAAGGTTCTTCGCAGGCAGAGTGGTCCTAAGGCCTCAGCCTAAGTTTATATCAAACAGCATGTGGCTAGGCACTAAAGGCGCACTCCTCTGTGTACCCAAAATTTATATTACAGAATAATTAACTCATAAGAAATGGTGCTCAAAGGGAGAAAAGAGTCCAACTAACACTTTTAAAGAAGCCACAAATATTCCATTAATAAACAAAAGAACCCTTGAGCATCCCACTAAGGGCAGAATGTTCTAAATTAAAAAAGGGAGAAACATGAAGCCAAACATTGGAATGTTGCAGCTATACCAGCCACAAGCCCAGAGCTACTCCATTGTTTTCAGTGGAGCGCTTAACGTTCCAATGTTCTAATATTCTGTAGACTCACCATCTTGAAACGCTGGTAAGGAATTTAAATTTAGAACTGGGCGAAACCCTCCTGAAGACTTCTGAACTGAAAACAAAAGAGAGCAGCAACCTTGACCTTTCTCTTGTTCTGGGACTGGAATAATGGCCCCTTTGTTGAATAGGTCCTCTGGCAGGTTGGTGTATCTGACCCCTGCTCCATCGCAGTCAGCCTGAAATCATGCTTAGATCCCGGTCTACCACAAACAATTGGCACACATTGGCGCTTAGTGCTTATTGACACTATTTCTACTTAAACTTTAACAATTCATATCTCCTGCTCACCTTATTAGATTTTTGTTGTTTTGGTGTCACTTTGTTCATTAAATTATTTTCTATTTTTACAAATTGGAGTGGGATTTTTATTTTATTATATTTTAATCTATTAACTGTTTTGGTACTTCTAAATGATTTAAACAGTTTCTTAAGTTAAACCTACCTGCTCTGTACCATATCTACCAGGGGTTGAGTTCAGGTTTAAATTGCTGAAACTTTTAACTGGACCTAACAAGATAGAGACCTTATTACCTGTGATGGGCTATAGCAATCCTTGGCATTTGGCTGGATTTCGGGGAGTTGGAGTGGGAACAAGATGCCTTTGAGATATGTTGAAAAGTTTGGTCTGCAGCCTTCCTTCCAAATCTGAAGGACCCAGGAGTCTGAAATGCTTGATCTCTGGGCTTAGAAAACCCCATGATTCTTCCCCTCACTTTGCTGTGATAGTCAGGCCAGGGGCGTGGGTGGGTTCGGGGGGTATTGGAAGGGGTAGGAGTCACGATAGGTTGTTGCTGGGGTCTTTCGCTGACGGGACGACCCCGGCCACATTCCCTGCCATGAAAGGGCTGACCAGTACCCCTAGAAGAAGATGGCTGTCCAAAGGCTCATTGAAATCCAAAACCTCTTCCTCTTGGGGTCAGCAGCTTATGGTCCTGGACAGATTTCTTCACCGAAACCCCTGACTGTGCACCAAATAACTTTGAATGAAAGGTGACTAACCAAAGATTTTTGGTGAGCGTATCGAGATATGACGTCTTTCAGCAGTGGCTGAAGCTGCAGCAGCAGAGGACAAAGAATCAAAAACCTGACCTGCTGCTCCATCATGGAAAGCTTAGTGGTGCAATCATCACATTGTTGTAATTCTTCTGCTAGATCAAGAAAACCCTGAAGAAGAGAATGGACTGTATGAATGGCATATTTCCCTGCTCTCAGGGTTAAGTTTCAAACTGAAAAAGCCCTCGTTAATGCACATTCTCCATTTATGTCTACTGCTCCGGCCGGAGCTGCATCCTATGATGATATGATTGTACCACTTGATGCTAGACCAGCCATGAGAGAGTCCATCTTAATCATTGCTGGAATTTCTTCTTGAAAATTTTCAACAGAATACCTTCTGGGAAGGAATCTCCATATCTTGTCATTCCCTGGTCAAGAGACCCCTAATGGCTTTATGAACAGGCAACAGTTGTTCTCTTTATGACTATATTGACCGAAAAAAACATCTTCATCAAGGAGGTTGACCAGCTCTGTTAAATATGTCAGTACTGCTGTTCTCTCTTTTGTTCGAATGGTGAGAGTCGATATCTTGCGGGGCAGAAACCCTAGGAACCATGGATGAAGGCTGCCCTTCCCAGGCTGCAAAGGCAGCCTCTTCAGCCTTATTCATCATGGCCTGCAGCAGCTCCATGTCAGAGCCTAGGCCAGGGTCCACAGCCACTGGGCTGGCTTCATCAGCAGAACTTCCTTCTGGGAGACGCTTGCGCTTAGATGCAGGGCCGTTTCTACCACTAGGCAGGACTAGGCGGCTGCATAGGGCGGCAAAAAGTGGAGGGCGGCCGGCGGCCGTGGCAAAAGTTAAAAACATGGGGGCATATCTACAAGGGCTTTATCTCCGTTTTTCTGGCTTTAAAAGCCAGAAAAATGGAGATAAAGCTATCGCCCTATCAACAAGAGGGTGCTAACATGCATAATCGCATGTTAGCACCCTTTTCCCGACGCCCCCCTTTGCATCTCTAATGAGATGCAAAGTGGGCATCACTGGGCGTACCCCGGATGGACTGCCTTGCAAATATCGCCGATGTTCACATCGCGATATTTACAAGGCAGCCCATAGATTTCAGCAGACGTTAGATTTTGGCGAAAACGGCCGTTTTCGCCAAAATCTAACGTCTGCTGAAATCCTGACTTACCTATGTTAGACATAGGGGGTGGATTATGCTGATACGACCACAGGGTCGTATCAGCAGAGCATCGCCGCTTTGCAGGGAACATCGCTGGAAAACCAGCGATGTTCCCTGCAAACGGCAATAACCTCGCTATCTCTGGAATTTTTATCGCCCTGGGGAAACGCGTTGTTAATAACGCGCTACCAGGGCGATAAATACCAGAGATAGCCTGCGTTAGGGAATTTGTCGCTCAGCACGGCCAGCGATAATTATCGCTGGCCGTTGTTAATATGCCCCATGAGTTCTTTACTCTCTTTTGACTTCACTATTGAATGAATCCGAATCTGCCATGTCGCGTAGCGCGGGCGCGGCTCCTCTTCAATTAGACCGTCGACGTGACCAGGGTGACGTCACGTTCGGCGCCACGGCGGCCGCAGGGGCTGTGTCTGTGCGCGCGCGGCCGGCAAGAAGAGGCAGTGAGAGTTACCGCGGCCCGCCTGCAGGCCTATCAGGTACCCGGGGGGGGGGGGGGTTGGTCGGCTGGCAGGCAGGCAAAAATTAATTTAAAGCCCGTATCCCTTGAAGGTAAATTGAAATTGATGTTATGCCTAGTACATGTCCCCGCTCTCAGGGCCCATTACAACCTGATCTGTGTAATATGGTCTCGACTCCACGCACCATGGCCTTCAAGTTGAAGCACCTCCTGCTCCAATAAAAATGTTCTCCATTAAGCGCTGCGCGGCACTTCTTGGAATTAGATCCATGCTATACATAGTACGGCAAAAAAGAGTTCGTAACTTGCTTCCCAGGGTTGGCTTTTCAAGGATCTTTGGGTGCTGAGGACTGACACCACTGCCCATCACCCACTGCCTTAGGTGCTGCCAGCGCTGTTTGCAGCCCCATCCTCCCTGCAAGGGGGGTGGGGGGTGGCGACTGCCACCACTGTCCATATGTCACCTCTACATTGAGTGGCACTGCCACCCACAGCTGGCTACCCCGGGCACTGCCGCAGCTACTAACAACCTTCCCTCGCCCTGGGTGATTGCACTGCTCATTATGCCGAACATGTTCCCTGGGTGCAGACACCACTGCCCATCTTCTAGCCATTGCACATAATGCCATCAGCTGTCCCCGCTCTAACATCTGCCATGAGCGCTGCTATCGTTATATCCTACCCCTCACCTGGATACTATCCCCACTGCCCAGCTCCTGTCCAACAACCCCTGGGTGCGGTAAATCGCTGTGCATCACCTGCACCCTGCCTTGGGAGCTGCCATCCCTCCCCAACTCCCCGCCCAGGCCCCAGCCCTCACCGAGTGCACAGCCTCCGCTTCGGCCTTTTGACCCTGCACTTCGCGCGTTTTCACTGCTACCTTGACTGCTGACGTCTGTACTTGCCCCTGCTGGCCAGTCCTTACCCCTGCCGTGGGGGCTGCCACTATTGCCCGTTGTCTACACCGGCCCTGGGTAGTCACATTAGCCATACTCCTAGCCCCTTTTTATCCCCGGGTCCAGCCTCCATTCCCCATCTCCCACCTGGGTGCCGCCAGCCTTGCTCACCCCGTCCTCTCACCTCCCTACCCTGAGCGCATCCACCAGTGCCCGTCTTCTGACCCTGCTGTCAGGAACGTCCTGCTGCCGCCACTGCGCGCGTGCTGCCACCGCGTCCTGCCCTTGTCCGCCCCCCCCTCATATTTCCCCTCATGGAGGTACAAAAACCTATACCAGTTATTTGTATTTCAACGTACGAAACGTGCTTCCATGATTTCCTGTGAAGTCATACGGCGGTGAAAAAGTGTCCACGTTAGGAAAAATAACGCATTAATAAAGAAATTATGGTTACTGTTTTAGTTTTTGCGGCATCTGTGTAACTGCTGGAGGTTTGTCGTTTACTTTGGACTCAAATTCGATGGCAACTGGGATAAACAGCCATATCGTCCCTGCCAGATTAGAGCAAACATGCAACGTTAAAAAATATAACACAAATCTGCGTCGAGCCACTGATCAAACCTTCCATACCAGATAGGATAGGGTTGGTACCCAAGTAACAAAACCTATGTTACCCAGATCACACTTATTTCGTCAGCACGTTTACAGATTCTGGGTCGATTTTGGATGAGGTTTACAGGGAGATCTGGGGCAATTCGAATGTTGTTTTAATGTTTATTTACAGTGTAAGTTATAGCCAAACCACAGCTGTTTAGCCAATATTGATAAGTATGTTAGGAGCAGCAAATAGAATTTGGACCTACCTTTAGTGACTACCTAAGTTGATGTTACAATTATTACTCGCATAGAGACGTAACTATATCCTATAGTATATAAAAGAATATGCAGGTAGTACATAAACTTACGTAAGGGTCAAGTATCAATGCAAGCAGCTACGGCAGAGGGATAAACATGGCTTGATGCAGCTCGAGGATACTTAAGAACAATCTTTGCATTGGGGAATCCCCATTGAGCTCCGCACGACTCAGGTTCCCTGCATGCGGGGCCGTTTCTACCATTAGGCAAGACTAGGCGGCCGCCTAGGGCGGCAAAAGGGGGAAAGAAAAATCAATTTGATGTTGAATGCAACTTCTTTTATATCTAATGCATTAATTCTTCTAGCCTGGATGACAGGGGGAGAGAGTGATGGTAGTAAAAGGGAGGGGGCGGCATTTTTCAATTCTCGCCAAGGGCAGCAAAACACCTAGAAATGGCCCTGCTTAGATGTGCGCTTTACCTCCACTGAGGTGCTACCACATCAAGAGCAGAATCAAAAATGGTTTATTTTCATCTCTAGAGAACACTTCCCACTTTGCCACGTTGCCCAGCAACTGGACACAATACTATGTAAAATATCGCAGGACCGCTGCCATGTTAGAGTCAGTTGACACGGTCCCACAAATACTTAATTGGAGAAAATACCACTCTTTTCAGGCCCATATAGTACTGAAAGGCAAGGCTGGGCAATGGCTATCTCCTGATCACTTAGCAGAGGAGGTAGCCTCTCAGTTGTGCCACGTGTGCACAGCTTTCCTTCAAGAGATTTCCGCTGATCAGTCATCTCCGCGAAAGACACCGGCATGCAGAAGTGGCCAGCAAGTCAAGCAGAGCCGGCTTCAGGGCGGTGCAACTGGTGCAGCCGCCCCTGGCGCTAAGCTCGGTGGGCGCTGTGTTAGAAATAGATTATGGGTTTAAAAGTACCTGCTGCTGAGTACTGTGTGTGTCCAGCAGTTTTCAGACAGCAATACAAATGTCAAGATAACTCTGGTTATTAATGTTCCAGATGAGTTTCGTCTAGTGACCGTTTTGGCACATAAAATAGAGTAAGAGGGTTAATGTGCTTGCTGCAAAGCTTTTGCCACTGAGATCCTTCTGTTAGTTGCAGTGTAGAAGTCACAATCGTAATTCAGCAGAGTGACCTATGAACTGTCATCAAAGAGCTGCATGCAAACTGCATGGTATAGGTTAGAATGTTATGGGCCTCATTTATGAGGTTTTGCCGTGGGGCAGCGCAGCACACCTTCCTGCTGCACTGCCCTACGGCAAAAGAAAAGGGCAGGAATGCTCCGTATCTATCAGATACGGCACATTCCTGTCCTTTTCCCCTGCGCCGGCGCACAATGGGCTGCCGAGCGCCAACGCAGGCACCTTTGCACCATGGTGCAAGGATGCCTGCGTTGCAGGGATGATTATTTCTGTGCAGGAAGGGAAACCTTTCTGTACAAAAATAATCACAAGAGGCTTTTTCCTCTTTCTATGTGTCATGCACACCTTGTTGTGCCTCCCTGATGCCTCCCCTGGGGAGGCGTAAGTTTTTGGCACTGCCTCAGATTTACGATTTCGCGTAAATCTGGGGCAGTGTCAAAAAGCCATGGATGTTGCTGGGAACGCCCCCCGCAACACCCATTGCACGCCCCTTTAACGCAGAAAACTGCGTTAAAGGGACCGATATTTATCAGGCAGCAATAAGCCAAAAAAAGTGGCTTAGTGCTACCTGATAAATATCACGCAGGCTTCTGCGCCACGGAACGTCACAAAAAGTGACATTCCGGCAGCGCAAGGAGCCCCATAAATGAGGGCATATGTTTTTTTCCACAGTCGTTCATTATGCTACTGTTGCTAACAAAAGATTTTATTTGGATAGAAATACATTCTTACTAGGAAAGCCAACCCCAACCACTGTGGATCGCTTTAAATCCTGAGTTGGTGCTTCTCCACACCAAACACTCTTAAGCTATACTAGGGAGGACATGTTATACCTACAACTTGTAATGCTCATTGTTGTATGACAATGAGGATTACATTTCCTGTAGACTGATTTACACATGTATGATTCATTATTGCTGTATAAATTGTGCGTGATGTAAAGTGCTCAGACACCCTAAACTGGTATGAGTAGCGCTATAAAACAAATGAAATGCTTGTGAGAGAGGGGCTATGGAGAGATGAGGGGCACTGTTGGAGGGTGGTAGTGAGGGAATCTGTGGAGAAGGAGGTCACTGGGAAGGGTGCCAAAAAGATTGTCACACTGGGCGCCACCAGGGCTAAAGCCGTCCCTAAAAACAAGCCAATCCGCTTATACCTAAAAGAGAAAAATAATGAAAGCAGGAAGGAATAAAACATAAGGCTCACTACTGCAAACAGAAAACATAAACTTATCCAATGGAATACAGAAATAAAAAGCAGGAAGTATTCGAGTTAAAGCCTCTTCTTTAAGGTCATGCAACAGGAAGTTCAGTTGCATCCATGTTAGGAGGGGCAATACATTTTTTAAAATGTATATGGTGAAATTTGTGCCAGGGAAACGTGAAGTTCCTTCTGTGAGGACTGGGACGAGAAAGAGTGTCAAAGAAGATAATGCAGCTGTGTGTATATATTTATTTAAAGCAAACACAATGAGATAATGGACTGAGCACTGAAACTTTTCAGATACTCACCCCCAGTCACTATTAGATCTGGGTTTGCATCTATCATCGTTCTTTTGCTCACTTCACAACCCCAGTTCAGACCTAGCCATATTATGCAAATCAGCCTTGACCCTCTGCCTCATGGGAACAGTCCAGCCCGAACTGCCAAGCCAGGTCTTCCCTGGACCAAAAACAAGCATCCTGGGATCGGTTTCGGGGTAACAGCCTTCATCAGCCAGGCTAGCTTGAATCCAGGGGAAAAGTGAGCAAGGGACCCACGTCTGGGCATACCCTGCCAACTTAGGGCGAACAAAGCAAACACAAGGAGGTGATGGACGGAGCGCTGAAACTTTCCAGACATTCACCTCCAGTCACTATTAGATGTGGGTTATATTTATTCATACATGTTCTTATATATACATGTATACAAATACACACTTTTCCAAATTTCCCGTTTTACTTTGCCTCATTGCTTTTATCAGTAGCTCCTTGTGTGCCCCACCCAAATCACTGGTAGTGTGTGTTTGTGTGTGTGTGTGTGTGTGTGTGTGTGTGCGCAATGAACAGCACAATGGAGAAGATGAGAGGGTGACATCATGCAACGTGCTGTCAGAGGATGTGACCTTGTACATCTAATAGAACAGTCAAAAAGAGAGAGAGAGAGAGAGAGAGTGTGTGTGTACACCTGCGTCTGTGTGTGTGCGTGTGTGTGTGTGCGCGTGTACGTGCATGTGTGCGACATTACATAGCCTCTGCTGGACTGACAAGGCCACTCACCTTCACTGAAGAAGGCGTCCCAGATACGGAGCACAGTCGGAAAGGGCAGAGTGCGGGTGAAGAGACAGAGAAACCACTCAGTGACGTAGAGCATCGGGCCCACGCCATGCTTCTTCAGATGCTTGTAGACCGCAGGACAAACTTTCTTCAGCAGAGCCACAAAGACTTCACCATCCAACTGTATGGCCTCCTGTGCAGATACAGCGAGGGGTTAGACTGGTTGGGATAGGGCATTGTTGTCAAGAGGTTAACCTCCTGATGCAACACACACAATGCATGCAAGTCGCGCCTCTGCACACAAATCGATACATGCTGGGCGACGGGTTGGGTGTGAAGTCTTGAAAACGTGATTTTATTCAGGCAAGACATATAGGATATTCATCTAGTCTAAGGGTAAAATATGTAGGTACAGGATTAATGCACCAGATGTGGTCACTCAGATTCAGCCCTCCTCGGGAGCCTTCTTTTCTAATGCGAAAATCCCCTCTTGCCAAGTATCAGAGGCTATAACTTGGCCACTGTACAATGTTATTTTACCCGCCACAAAGATGAGACTCAGGACAGCCGCGGCCCATCCTAATGCCCCCTCACCTTTTGGCCACTATAAAGAAAGTCTGTCAGGCTGAACAAAGGCCAGCCAGCTCATAGACACTCTTTATTTTGAGGTCAGGCAGCCAGGAGCCAGACATGTGCTAAATTCTCAGGCTCATGGCTGCTTGAGCTGAACTTTGCCGGCTGAAGAAGTCACAGCTCCAGTGGTGTGACATCTTCAACCTGAGCACCTCGAGGCCTTCCCTTTCGTGATGAGGGGGAGCATCACTAATTGCCTCAGACCTGGATGCTTCTGTTCTAAGCCCAGAAGTGCCCAGGACTGAATGTCAATCACTGACACCTCGTTACAGAGTGGAGTGGGGTCAGCAGACTCACTGACCCCATCCCACTCTGTGACGAGTGAGGGACTGTGGCCTTTCCTCATTGGCTGATCTATGGTCAGCCAATTAGGGAAGGCAGCAGTCCCAACCCCCCTGGGACCTCTGAGGGTTGGGACTGCTGCCTTCCCTTATTGGGAAGGCAAGAGTCCCAGCCCTTGTGGGATCTCTGAGGCAGAGCTGCACAGGTAAGTATGATTTTATTTTTATTGTTTGGTGCGTGCATGCATGCATGAATATATGGAAGTGAATGTTGTGAATAGAAGTGTGTGTGTGCATGCATGTGTGAATGCATGAGTGTGAGTGAATGTTTATGTGTGCATTTGTGCCCCAACTGCCACCCTTTCTGTTAATAGTGCAGGCCGCCACTGACTCAGGATTAAGCATAAAAAACAAGGCAAGGCAAGCCTTATAAAGGTGGACCCTAGACATGACAAGTGCAAAGGCCTGGAGAGGAGCATGAACTGCAGCCTCCATCTTGAAAAATAGGATAAACATAATGTTAAAATAATATCCTAATCAGATCATGCGGATAAAGTTTGGACTTCCTCCGCAGAGCAATAATGTTTTCGAACTGCACTTCTTAATAACCAGAATTGCCACAGAACACAAGTATTTTAACAAATGTTGTAGCACATGGATGTAAAGTTAGTGAATGGAACAGAAAGTAGTTTAGTGCTGTAGATTTCACAGAACACTAGACAGAGCCCAAAGGGACTGATTTAGAGTTTTGGCGGAGAGGGTACTCCGTCGCAACGCAGAGTTCTCTCTGCAGCAAACTGACAGACAGGCAGACCTTAAGTATGTCAGCAATCAAGGTTACTCCATCCCTGTCGCTGACGTACCTCTTCAACAGCCCAACGGAGTAATGGCTGTAGGAGCTTTGGCCCATTCGACCACCTGCCTGATGCAGAGTGGACGAGGTGATAGAATGGCCAGTTTTCACTCTCTCTCACAGTCGGATAAAACCTGGTGGCAAGTGGAAGTGAAAACTGCTAAATTATCCCCCACACCATGGCAGGTTACTCCCATGCTATGGGGGTCTTATTTTTGTATTCAAAAACAAAATACCACTTTGGGATTTTGGTTTTGAAAATAAAAAACCTGGTAAAAGTTTGACGAATTGTACCATCATGTTGATGGAACCGTTCGTCAAACTTTTAATATATTGACAGGAACCACCGCGATGGCAGTTCCTGCCAATGTTAAGCAATGTCCACAGAACTGAAGGACATCTTTAAATTCGGAGTACATTTTCTCCGCGGAGTGTTTTACTCTGTCACCCTAAAGGAGTGTTTACAGTAAGCCTGGGCATAGTTTGCGTAGTAGTACTTCACGTAGCTACGTGAAGTACATTTTTAACTACACGTAGCTATGCACATTACGTAGTGCGTAGCTGTGTGCTTGACTGCACTGTACAATAATTGCCAAAAGCATCTTGTACAGTGCAAGTTAAGATAAAATAAATATCTCTGTCTTTAAATGCTAAAAATGCATATAGTTACTACACAAAAGTGAAAATGATAAATTAACAAGCAGTGAGAGAGGTGATGATTTTGGTATCCTCCCTAACCTAGGGAGAGAACCAAGCAGATGCCTTGAAAACAAAAAGCACATCTTTTGAACGATTCAGTGGTGGTCCCATCCTCTTAGGACCACCCCAAGCACAGTTATTGGCAAAAATACAATCCCAACCAAAGGCCCTGCAAAGCATTATGGGACGAGATTAGCAGTGGGCAGTGAATATTATAGTATCCAATATCAAAATAATTCTACAAAGAGCTGCAGTTCCACTAGTCGTTACTAGATGTCCCTCACGAGTCAAATGCAAAAGCTTCATGAAAGGGTTTCAATGCTTTTGCATTTGACTCGTGAGGGACATCTAGTAACGACTAGTGGAACTGCAGCTTGATGTATTAATAATTTCAATGCTTTTGCATTTGACTCGTGAGGGACATCTAGTAACGACTAGGTGAACTGCAGCTCTTTGTAGAATTATTTTGCTATTGGACACTATAATATTCACTGCCCACTGCTAATCTCGTCCCATAATGCTTTGCAGGGCCTTTGGTTGGGATTGTATTTTTGCCCATAACTGTGCTTGGGGTGGTCCTAGGAGGAAGGGACCACCACTGAATCGTTCACATGATATGCTTTTTGTGTTCAAGGCATCTGCTTGGTCCTCCCCCTAGGTTAGGGGGAACCCAAAATCATCACCTCTCTCATTGCTTGATATTTTCATTGTCAAAGTTCACTTTTGTGAATTTGTTATATGCTTTTTAGCATAGAAAATTGCTTTAACAAAGCATTTGTATGTGTTTAATATACTGCTGCTACGCTATGTTGAGTAGCAGAGTTTTTTTACTCTGCTACGTGCAATTTGCGTAGTGCGTAGTAACACAAACTTTGCATGCTCCGTGAGTGTAGCAAAGTATTATGCCCAGGGTTAGTTTACAGTATCCCCAACTCTAAATCGGGCCTGAGTTTGCTAGTCTAAGAAGGCTGTTCTTTTATACAGCAAAGCAGCAATCCTGAACTAAGAAGTCAGACTAAGTTACCAATGAGTGAGTTAATTTAGTATGACATGGACATGACAGTAAGGATTCAAGTCAGGAAAACATCCCAAAAACGTTTGTTCGAGATTTTAAATGACAAATACAGGAGGGTTGGAATGGACCTAACTCCCATGGGAGGAATACGGATGGACTGAAATCCCAGGAACGGCACTGAGCTCAACAGGTGATGTGGGTAGGGACTAGCACAGGCAAGATTAGCAGGAAAATGAGCCCAAAAGTGCCTGGGGGATTAACTCATTGTGGACATGGTCCCTTTTCACTTCTGAATCCTGACTAGGGCTGATGGCATGTTCAACTTTTGGCAACTGTCCAGTCTGATGCCCACTCCAGGCCAGTCCACGCCTGTAGGATGTCTGGGAGATAACTCACCCTATGCCACATATACTTCAGCAGAGCACAGCGGAGGGCTTCTTTGTCAAAAATACTCAGAAGTTAATGCATCATGACACATATCACTTTACAGACCGCCTCATTAAATAAATAAACGGACGTATGTTATGTGTCTGACAGAGACTCCCAAAGTATTTTGTGCTCAATGAAGCCTCCAGCCACCTCTTGTACAGCTACCTGCAAAGCGCAGTGAGGCGCAAGAATTTAGACATCATATAAATGGTGCATACGCATAAACTCCCTAAAAAACCAAAACAGTTGACAGCATCAGGTAAGGGGCCGTTACCATCTCAGGGCTGTAGTATCCAGGCAGGTATCGCTCACACATCTGCACCAGGCACCAGAAAGCTTGCTGAAAAAACACAAAACATCGTTTAGCTTCCTCAAACAGATAAAAGTGTGACCAGACATTTCAGACAGTAATAATATTTTAAAATACTTGTAGCAGCAGACTTTTTATCAGTGTCATAGCGATGTAGTCACTGCAATTGAATCATCCACCTGCACAGGAAGTAACATCACTGCATTTGCCATCATCCATCAGGAAAGGAAGTGACACTACTGGTTTTCCCACTAAAACTGTCTTTATTTATTTATTTGAGTTTTATATAGCGCTGGCTAGACCCAGAGGTATCAGAGCGCTTTACATAAGGCAACAGTGTGTTACAAGTTACAGAGATTTCACATTAATTACAGAATGATTACAAATACAATGCAGGAGTTATTGGCTAAGACGAGTATCAAGATACAAAAAGAACAGGGGAGCTGGGAGTCCACCGGAAGGAGACAGCAGCGGAGAAAAAGACGAGACATATGTCCGAAGTCCAGCTGGGTAGGACTTTAAAAGAAAAAGCCAAGCAAGAAGACTTAATTTCCCATCACCCATCGGCACAGGAAGTGACATCACTGAATCTCTCATCATCCACCTGAACAGAAAGTGAAATCACTGAATTTCACATTATCCATTTGAACAGGAAGTAACATTACTGGTTTTGCCGACAAAACCATCTAAAAAAGAAGAAGCCAAGCAAGAGGGCTTCATTTCCCATCATCCATCAGCACAGGAAATTACATCACGGCACCCTGCGCTCCTTCCCCCTCCCAAGAACTACTTAATAGCAGCTGCAACACAGACGTACAGTGGACTCACCGCTGGCATGCCAAAAGCATACCAAAGGCAAGCCCTTCTGCACCTGGACTGCACCCAGTGACAGGAACCCTATTCTGGTCACCGGCCAGTCATACTCTGCAGCACTCCTTAGGTGTCTAGACCCCGGAGGTCATTTCCCCAGTTGCTGCCACACCATGCCTCACAACGGTAGGAGCTTCAGCTGCACCCACTGCCAGTTCTGCAGCAGCTATCTACACATAACCACCACGCAAACCCCCCCAACACACATGCCACACAAGCACCAACAACACCTACACCCCCATCCTACACCACACGCCACAGCAAACCTGCACGCAATACCCACTCGCATGCATGCTTCTCAACACAATATCACTCAGCAAACATACAACCGATATATGAGATCTGCTGAGCAGTGACACACCCCAGGAGCGGCCCGTGCAGATAAGAGCGGTGGGGCCGGGTGGGAGGGAGTCAACAGACGATGCCGAGGGAAATGAATTGTTTATTTAATTATCCCTTGACGTTGTCTGTCGACTCCCCCCACCCAGCCCCACCGCTCTTACCTGCACGGGCCGCTCCTGCACATCCGACATCCTCTTCCTCACAGAGACTAAGCTATACCCGCCATCTGCTTCCGTCATTGCCATGGCAATCTTGGTGGGCTACAAGATAGCTTCACAATACCTGCCTTCATAAGCCTGGAGGAGGCCTCGATATCATCAACAAGGAATCCTTCAAAAATACAACACCCTCAGAGAATGGCACCCCATGCATGGAACACCTGCACTTCAAACTGCAAATATCTGAAAATTTCACCCTGAACGGAATCTTCACCTACCATCTATCCGAACCATGAGCCATCTTTACCAACCTCATCACCGACTTTGTCACTCTGCTCAACATCGACCCCAGAACCTACATTCTCCTGGGTGACCTCAACTTTCACCTGGAAGACCGAAACAACCCCTGCTCCACAACACTCCTCCAAAAGTTTGAGCAACATCAGGCTGACCCAGCTCTTCTCAGAACCAACACACACTGCAGGACACACACTGGACCCCATCTTCACCACAAGCGACAGCATCAAATACAACTCCACTACACCACTCACATGGGCCGACCACTCCATCATTCACTTCCAAATCAACACACCTCAAGTTAACATCCCTACCAGGTTCAGCATTCCAAGCTGCAGCTGGGGCAAAATCACAGAAGCAGACTGGCTCAGCTGCCTCAGCATGGATCAACCTAGCCCCACAGACAACCTCGACAAGGACTTCAACAATTGGATCAAGAACTGCACGGACTCACTTACTCCCATCAAACCCAAGAAGCATAGTAGATCAAACACGCAGGCCAGCTAGTACACAGAAGACCTCTGAGACACCAAACAACACTGCAAACATCTAGAATGGAAATGGAGAGCTAGCCACAACACCACCAACAGAACTACCTACAAGGCTGCATTCAGATGCTAGCACCAGCAAGTAAGAGAAACCAAGAAAAAAACACTTGTGAACTGCATTGAAGGAAACTCCAACAGCTGCAAGGAGATCTCCTCGATCATCAAGGATGTCACCTCGCCCTCATCCACTGTCAACAACATTGCTGCCTCCCAACAACTCTGCGAAAACCAATATAACTTCTTCCACAGCAAAATCACACGCCAACCCCGCCCCAGAGAACTCATCGCTAACCTTCCCACCATCAACCAAGACAGCCACCTGACCAAATCGACAACCCCCACCAGAAACAACACGTTGGCAATCACCATCCACTCAAGGCCACCACATCTACAACCTGGAAACATCACGAATCAGCACGACCCTGTCTCTGACCCACATCATCAACAACTCCATCCTGTCCACCACTTTCCCGGATGAATGGAAACTTGCAGAAATCAATGCTCTCCTCAAGAAGCCCACAGCCAAAGTGAATCAAATGAACAACTTCCGATCCATCTCCCTGCTCTCCTTTCCAGCCAAAGTGATTGAGAAGACCATCAACAACCAACTCACAAGCCACCTCGAACTTCATCATTTTCTAGCCAACACTCAATCAGGATTCAGAATGAACCACAGCACCCAAACAGCTCTCATTACGGCCACCGATTACATTTGAATCATCCTGGACCAAGGAGAAACAGGAGCCCTCATCCTGCGCAACCTCTCAGCGGCCTTCAACACTGTCTCTCCAAATCCCCTCATCAGAAGATTCCACGAGATTGGCATACAAGGATCCACTCTTAAATGTATCTGTTCCTTCCTCACGGGAAGAGCCCAAAGGGTCAGGCTGCCACCCTTCCCATCAGAGCCCAAGAAACTAATATGCAGAGTCCAACAGAGATTGTCTTGCAGCCCTGCCCTTTTCACCATATGCATGACACCGCTCGCCAAAATCATCCGATCACAAGACATCACCGTCATCTCCTACGCCAATGGCACCCAAATCATTCTCTCCCTGATGGACAAGAGAACCACTACCAGAAACAACTTCACCAACAGCATGACCATGGTAGCAGACTGGATGCTAACCAACTGCCTGTGATCAACTCAGACAAAACAGAAGTCCTGGTCTTCATTAACAAGGCCTCCACATGGAACTCTAACTGGTGGCCGTCAAAGCTAAGACTAACAAACACACCCACAGACCACGCAAGAAATCTAGTTATCTTACTAGATGTCAAACTCAATATGATGACTCAAGGCAACTCACTGTGCTCCTCCTGCTTAGATAGATCTTCAATAGTTGCCTCAGAACACTTAGTGGACTGTCACGCCAGCACTCATCACCTGCAGGTTGGACTACAGCAACACTCTCTAAGCCGGTATTGCCAAACAACTCCTACACAGACTCCAGACCATCCAGTACACTGCTGCAAGACTCATACTCGACTTCCCATGCCGCACCCACATTACTCCGCTCCGCAGGAAGCTTCACTGGCTCCCTATTCACAAGCACAGCCAATTCACATGTCTCACACACACATTCAGAGTCCTACATAAAACCTGAATAGAGGCATACACTTTCACCAACCCCCTATACACCTACTGTCTGCCTCACTCTCACTCTGCACACACTCCCCACAGCCACAAAAACAAAACTGGAGGTTACTCATTCTACATCGCTCATTCTCCTACATCGCACCCAAGACATGGAACTACCTCCCTCTACACATCAGAGCCTCCTTCTCACTTCTTGAGTTTCACCAGAAACTGAAGACCTGGCTCTTGATAAAAGCACCTTGGTGACCACACACCTACGCACTAGCCCAAGCGCCTAGGTACCCTCTCATGTGATTATTGCGTTATGAAATGCCGAAGGGTGGGTGCAGGGGTTAGCCGGACCATGACTTCAATCTATGAAATGTCTGATGCACGTTAATATCAGCCCCAGACATGTAACCCACTATTATTATTGTATTGTCCCCACCAACCAAGTACTTTACTCCTCTTCTTCACAGGGCCACATATTTAAAAATTCTGCAGAAGTAGGTGGGTAAGAAGCACAAAGCCTTGAAAATAAATTAAAGGGCAAGCAAGAAAAAAAGTAAAATAAAAAGGGCAAAGTGAAGTAACAAAGAAATAAGGCTGAAAAAGAAAAACTAAGGCAGGTAGAAAGGAAAACGAAATAAAGAATATGAAGTAAACACAAAAAGGAAAACATATTTGACTGCTTTAAAGAAAGAAAGAAAAACAAAAAAAGTTAGGAAGCAGGATATTTTAACACTCAAATGAAAAAGGATCAGTTACCTAAAATCCATCCTCAAATAACAAATTATGATTCACAGATTAGGGATTTGGAAGTATTTGTGGGTGTAGATGATGCTAAGGAATATGGAAAATCTGCAACTTTGTCTTATTTCCCGAAGTAGTGTGATTTTAGGGCTGGCAAGTGGGTGTCCCATGGGAGTTCCAAAGGAGTTGACATTGCTAATCTCGTGGAAACCCATAGCCACTGCCTTTTGGATATCCACAACAATTCCAATGGTTCCCTCACACTCACTGCACTATTCACCCTGAGCCTCAATATGTAAATGTAAAAGGTGCCCCGTGCACCTCCAATTTTTCAGTCACCCTAGCTCTATATGGATCAGGATAATCCTGCACTTCATTGGCAACACACACTGGAAACGGCCCAAAACTGCATTTCATTTTGGTTGTGTACTTGTGTTATTCAAACATAATATGAATAATTTAGTACAAACAGAAATAGAGGAACTGTCAGCAAATAGATGGTGCGTCAGTGAAGTGGAAAGTAGATATTGGAAATCAACACATGGGGTGTGATTCACAAATGTAAATTAGCAGCTGTAGATTTACTCATGTAAATTTACTCTTGCACCTAGGGGCAAATGTACCCATTTTGCATCACCATTTCCATGTGTAAATTTACACTTATGTGTAGACCTACATATCTTTAAATACTCAAGGCAGGCAGTAGAGCCTCTTACAACACGAGTTAAAAGTGCAAAGGTATTACTAGCAACTTTTCACAAGTAGGTGGAGATCTTCACCACCGAGGACACAATCTCTCTGATGGAAACTATAGGGAAAATGATTAAAGTTTATTATTCTTTTCTTTAAATGAAATATTAAACATTCAATATTAACAAATAACATAAATGTTACTGCACATTAACTCATCAAATTAAGTGTGTATTAAATAAATAAAGTACATTAATTTCATTTATTTATTAAAAAAAAATACCACCCACCCTCACTAACATTTTTGTATTTTAATATGTAGTAACTTTTGTTTAAAGTTATGTGGTATTAATTTAACTTAGTTTTATTTTTTTAATCAATGTTTAAGCTTGTTAGTACATTTTAACATAATAGAATAATTATTTAATAATTATATATATGTATGTATATACAAATCTCTCTCTCTCTCTTCTCTATGTGTATATATATATATATATATATATATATATATATATATATATATATATATATAATATTTTCTATGGTAGTGTGTTGCAGTACCAAGGCTTGGCAATGTGTGCTGCTTTACTTATTCCAAGATAGATAGCTATAGATATGTATTCTAGAGATATACAATATTTTCTTTGGGGGTGTGTTGCAGTTCTAACACTTGGCTATGTGTGTTGCTTTACTTATTCCAAGGCTGGGCTGGAGTACATAGTATGTTTGAGCCTGTATTTACACTTTTAGGGCTATAGTTACTTAAACAAAAGCAGTTCATGAATAGCAATGATCTTACTCATTTGTCGGTGTGTGTCTGTATTAGTATGTCCCTCCCTAAACCCAACCTTACATTTCTCTAAACCCCACCCATTTATTAGTAGATATTCCCCATTTCCCCACCACTCTCCCTCGTCCAACCACGTTTACTAATAAGTAGTAAGCTTACATGTGCAGAGATCTCCACGTAGAAAACATAGGAAATATGGAAGTAGTGATCTCCACCCATAGGTTTGTGGACTGCAATTTGTAATAAGTACAAGTAAGTAGTTCTACTGTAGTACCACTTTATGTACTATCACATGCAGTTTGAAAATCAGGCCCTGAGGGTCTCAATGAATAGATCAATGCAAGTCCTTATAACAGAACTGGGTGTGATTGAGTTTGTGATATAAGGTTCTGCCTCAAAGCTACTATTACTTGTGGGGTTGTTTTTCATATTCATAGACAATTAAGAACAAAATCTTTCCTCAACGAACATACTGTAGAGGCTATAGGGCCAGCAAAGAGATTCTCTTAAGAGCGATAAGATTCCTCTTTAATGGTGAAAAGCTGGAAGTCTTGATCTGTGGCTGCATAGGATCATTGTTGCAAGCAATACCAAATATTTCTATCATCAACTAAAGTTTAGTTTTTAGAAGTATTCATGATGACAGACAAAGTTAAAGTAAGTGACCTTAAGACCCATGGTATCAAAAACTATGAATTATCGACGACTTACACATGAATCAGATGTAAACGTTTGCTAAGTAGAATCTATAGAGTAAAACTGAAAGTTTTAGCAGGGAAATGGGCCTTTAATTGACAGGTCAATCTTATTTGAACTTGTTACAATGGTAACCAGATTTACTTTTGCTTGTAGTTTAGGTTTAAGAAAAGGAAACGTTCTATGATTGGTTAATATTTAGAAAACCCTCAGTTAGGTGAGTTTGTCATTCGTTGTTACTGCACTCTAGTATTGCGTCAGCTAACAAAAGAGTAGTCAAAAAACAGTGTTTTGAGGAGAATGATAATTCATCTAAGAATAAAACGGTCAACTATTACGTTGAAGTAAAACATTATAGACTAAAAGGAGACAAGAAAACATGCCATGAAGAATAGCAATAATCAAGTCTGTTAATGAACGTATTAAAGAACCAATTAGGTCATACATTAAAAAAAAGTAAACAAAGAAAGTATTGAAAAAACACAAAAATGCAAAAACAAACAGTAAGAATGATAGCCTGGGGAGACAGAAAAAAACAAGTCAAACAATAGGAACAAAGAAGCATGAGAAACAACATGAGGATAAAGATAGGAAAATATGATAGAAAGCAAAAAGAGACTAGAACCCTGTATTAGAACAGGACACAACAGAAAGACAAGAGCAGATAATGAGAGTGAGAAATTAATAAAGACGAAAAGAACAGAGGCATAATGAAGCAAAAAGAATTGAAGGAGGACAGTTGAGAAAAAGAACGATAGGAGATGTACCTCAGCGGGCATCTGCATGAGGAGCATAGCGGCGATGGGGCCCTGGGCCTGACAGTATCCCTCCTCTGGCCTGTACACGGTGTAGGCCTTCAGCACTCTCAGTAGACCCTGCTGCCTGATGGGAAAAAAAGGTAGCAGGTTGAACCACATGATACAGAGTTCGATACCCTCACTATGAAGGATTCCTTCTTCAAAGCAAGCTCGCATGCGCCCACATGCAACCACGTTGATATAACCATGAACTTTCCAAAAGCTCGCACGATCTTTGATCTTATGAGAAAGGCCTTGGAACGGGGTTTTGACTGTATGGAAATCTGTGGGAGGCGCCCCAGAAAAAGAAAAAGACAATGTTAATCTATTTATTTTCTCTGTTTACTAGTGAAAAAGATCATTTCTGGCTACATCTGGAGTAGCAGGAGCCTGGAAGAGTTAGGTCAGGAAATTCGGGATACAATGGTTCTTTGAACAAGAATTTTGTAAATGGATGTATCATTAAAGCCTTGTGGTACACAGTCAGCAGTCAGGGTTTGTAAGAGTCGATTGTCCTCTAGTGCTGCATTCCAGAGCTTGTTGGAATACAATAGAATGAATGCCTGGTTAGAAATTCTCGTTTTAGCTGATTTAGAGTTTTCAAAGAGGTGCAAACTCTTGTAGCACTCCTGAAATGGTGGATGCATTTTGTGAAGTATTTTGACAACTGTGTGGGGAAATACCAATGTGTTAAACCTGTCAGCCTTAACGTGGTCTTCCTCCAAACTTTTTGCCTCACCTTTTCCATTTTTTGCTGCACTTATTTTTGTTGGCCTTAGGACTCTGTGCACTTTACCGCTGCTAACCAGGGCTAAAGTGCTTGTGCTCACTCACCTAATACAATGTTGTATTGGCTAATACCCAATGTGGTATACCATCTACTCAGGCCTGTAGATTAAATGCTACAAATTGACCTGCAGCACTTACTGTGCCACCCACTTAATTAGCACCTTAAAACATGTCCCAGGTCTGCCACTGCAGCCTGAATGCAGTTTTAAACTGACATATTGACTTGGCATTAACCCCCCCCTGCCAAACCTTAAACTCCTCTTTTATTACATATACGTCAGCCTTAAGGTAGGCCCCATGTAGCCCCTAGGACAGGATGCTGTGTAATTAAAAGGTTGGACATGTATTGATAGTAAAAAACTCCTAAATATGTTTTTCACTACTGTGAGGCCTACTTCTCCCATAGGATAACACTGGGGATTCCTCATTACATTTAATAAGCTGTAATTTCCAAATGGGAGTTGATAGTTATGTCTTTTGGAATTGTAAATAAAAACCCAACTTAATGGTAAAGTCGGGTTTTTATTTACAATTTTAAAAATGCCACTTTTAGAAAGTTGCAAAAGAAATTCAAGCTAGCCTGGCTGATGAAGGGTGATGCCCTGAAACCGGTCCCAGGATGCTTGTTTCCTATCCAGGGAGGACCTGGCGTGGCAGTTCGGGCTGGACTGTTCCCACAAGGAACAGGGTCAAGACTGATTTGCATATGGCTGGGTCCAAACAGGGGTGGTGTGGTGAGCAAAAGAATGATGGATTTAACCCAGATCCTTGTGCCTGGGGGTGAATGTTTGAATTGTCCAGCATTCCGTCCATCAATTGTTTCTTTTGCATATGTCGCCCTAAGTGGGAAGGGTATGCCCAGACGTGGGTCCCGTGCTCACTACACCACTGGATTCAAGCTAGCCTGGCTGATGAAGGGAGATGCCCTGAAACCGGTCCCAGGATGCTTGTTTCCTGTCCAGGGAGGACCTGGCTTGGCAGTTCGGGTTGGACTGTTCCCACAAGGAACAGGGTCAAGACTGATTTGCATATGGCTGGGTCCAAACTGGGGTGGTGTGGTGAGCAAAAGAATGATGGATTTAACCCAGATCCTTGAGACTGGGGGTGAATGTTTGCATTGTCCAGCATTCCGTCCATCAATTGTTTCTTTTGCATATGTCGCCCTAAGTGGGAAGGGTATGCCCAGACGTGGGTCCCGTCCTCACTACACCACTGGATTCAAGCTAGCCTGGCTGATGAAGGGTGATGCCCTGAAACCGGTCCCAGGATGCTTGTTTCCTGTCCAGGGAGGACCTGGCTTGGCAGTTCAGGCTGGACTGTTCCCACAAGGAACAGGGTCAAGACTGATTTGCATATGGCTGGGTCCAAACTGGGGTGGTGTGGTGAGCAAAAGAATGATGGATTTAACCCAGATCCTTGTGACTGGGGGTGAATGTTTGCATTGTCCAGCATTCCGTCCATCAATTGTTTCTTTTGCACTTTTAGAAAGTTGGCAGTTTTCAGCCCTTAACCCCTTTTGCCCGAAGCCCGGCCTGGGTCACATGACTGGGTGTAACTGACAGTTAGGCTTTGTGAATTCCTCCCAGCCAACACACGCTAGAGGGATTAGGTGTGCTAGAATGGGCCATCTTCTGGAAGGATGGGAGGGCGGAGCTAAACATAGCCCCATATGCAACTTAATTGCCTGTGCTCTGCCTTCACACAGAGGGCCAAATGACCCAACATTGTCACTGCAGTCAGCTTGGAGCCAGGGTAGGGGAGGCAGGAAATTCCATGCACTTCAAAGCTATTTTACAGAACCAGGGCACCAGGGTATAACAAGCATTGGCAAAGCCAATAGGTTTCACCTCTGTGAGATCAAATGGCTTTGTCAATATTTTTTATAAATGTTGCACAGCATTACGGGCTGCTGAGCAACATGGCTGGAAGTAAACAAAAAATGTTCTTTCCTTTCAGCCATGTTGCATAGCCCCCAATGCTGTTGTGCAATATATCTATAAAACATTGACAAAACCAATATATCTCACCTGTGTGAGAGCTATTGGCTTTGCTAATATCTATTAGTGATGCTGTAGAGCAGCGTGGCTAAAAGAAATAAAAATGCTTTGGCATGTGAAGCTAAAACAATGCGCTATGGGAATGTTGCTATTGTATGTTTTTTTTTTTGCATCTTTCTTTACTTCTTCATTTGCATAATCATTTGATTTCTCTTATAGCTTTGTTTGTAGAATGCAGAGCATATGGCAACTGATAGGATGAACTCCTCTACTCACTATTGCACTACTCATTTACGCAATAGTCAAACCCTTTCAAAAGAGTTTTAGATTGTTTGTTTATAATTCAATGGTTATAAGCCATAAACATGTGTTTTATGCTAAAAGCATAAGAGGGAACCAATTGTATTCAATTGTGTTTTTTAATTTTACTCTCCTTATGTCTTGAGCCTAGTTTCACGGTAAGACTAGGATATGTGTTGAATACATTTATGTTGGAGGTGCAGTAAACATGTTTGATGAAATTAATGTGATAGGGCCCCAAACTGTTCATACAAAATACAAGAACTGGCTGTGGATGAAAGCTGTAATAGCGTCAGCACCAGACATGAGCAAGGTACAGACTCTAAACAGGAACAGCAGGTGCAAACTACCTGCCAAATGGCAATTTAGAGCGCTGGGTACTATGCTATAATATTACCTCAATTGGCTCTCCCCATGTCCCTAGCAAAGTTGGTCATTGCGAAATTCCTGATTATCATTGAGTAGAAGGCCTCACCCTCGAGCTACAGTTGAAACATGTACCAAGTACCATAGGGGTGTCCTTGTTACAATGTGTGTGCTAGACAAACGCTATATACATATGTGCATACTGACGCTACAGTGAGAGACAGAATACATATGAACTTATGCTGTGAGAGCACTTGACTGCCCTTATGAGCAATGACTCCTGCACCGATATCTCGACTCTGTGTATGATAAAATCGCAATCGGGAAAGACCACTGGCAATCATGCCCGGAGCCGGGATACCCCCTTCGCATGTGTGATATAGTACATCAGCACCTAGGTAGAAACCATTTTAAGAGACAATATATAGAAACTCACAAGTAAAGCAATACTTTTTTACTATTTTGCACGTTCAATATAGAATTTTGTTTTAGTGGTTACAACAATTTCAAATATTCACCCCTGGCCTCCACTAAGTTTAAAGAGTATATATAATTTCCTGGTGGGTAGCCTCAGCACAGGATTCCATGGTGATAACAATGCCACAAAAGGGGGTGGAGGTGTTGGGCTGACTGTAATTTAAACAGCCACAGAGCTCCTTGCTTAATGAAGATGCCTGCCGCAATTAGCCTTCATGTGGTAAATGCCATAACCCTGCTCAGGAAAAGGGAAACAACTGCCGTGGAAACGGCAGAGAACCAAGACCCTGATCCCAGCAGCAGAAATGGCCTACCACAAGCCACCCTTTGTCCTTTTGCATCCAAGGGGGGTGGGTTGACCCACTCCTCCTTGCTGCATTTTTTCTAGAATGTGGACTATGGTGAAGTGTTCAGATGCACATAGGCAGACTGATAACGGCAACAACGGGTGAAACGGGGAGTGTAGAACAAGCCAAGGACGGGAGAGGGTGGGCTGCTTGGTATGGGGAAAAAGCAACAGGGGATGGGGGCGAGTGAAACAAAAAACAGGCAAGCAAGGACGGGACAACAAACAACAGGGGAGGAGTCATCAAAATAACAGCGAGTGAGAAGAGGACGGGGCAAACGACAACGCTACAAGGGGAGACAAACTGCAAACATGCACTCTTATGGAGTGCTAGCAAGAAAGAAAAAGAAAAGTAACCCCCAAATTCCCAGCCAGTGGGAGGACATTGAAGAGCCATTGGCCGAGGACCGGAAGCTGTACATGGTCCATGCTCCACAGCATGGACCAACACACAACGGAAAGTGAAACTGGCAGGTGCCTGTATGGCATTGACCAATGCTAGGCAAGGAAATGAGATGGACATTGCAGGCAACAAATGGAAAGTAATGGCAGGGCTTAAAGCCCCTTTTAAAGATTTTTTTATTGACAAGAGATTTCGCAAGCACAACGCAAGCACTTTGCAGGCGGAACCTAAAAAGTGGACCTCAGACACAAACCCTTCAGTACACTACTGGACCTGTGGATACTCTGCCTGGAAGAAGGACTGGTGTGCTGCTGGAAGGAATGCCACTCTGCTGGACAATTGCTCTGAAGGACTGCTGCTGTGCTGGATTACTGTCCTGTTGTCCTGTTAGCTCTGCTACCTTACGCCTGGGAACAAGGACTGAATCTTCAACTATCCCAGGACCTTCAGAGTGACTTGCATGGGCTAGTCTTGCGGCCTCCTCTTCAGAGCCACAGGGACACAAAAGGCTTACTCCATCTTGAACCCTTACCTAGACCCAGCCTGAGTGAGCCGTGACTCTTGGAAGTAGTTCTAAGGTGCCCAGATAGCCAGAATCCAAAAGTGGGGACTTAGAAACTTTTTTTTGCTAAAAACTGCTCTGAGAACCAGAAGGAGTCCGGTGTAGGAAGGTAGGATCTGACTGCATGGTTACCCCCACTTTTTGCCTGGTTTTTGACTAGTCTGACTGGGATCCTGCTAATCAGGACCCCAGTCTATCTGCTTTCTCCCTTAAATTGACATACATGTACTTTGGCACACTCCAGATTGAATACTGGGGTACCCTTATAAGTCCCTAGTATATGGTACCCATGTACCCAGGGCATAGGTTCCCCAGAGCCTCCCATGGGCTGAAGAATGTATTATGCCACCCATGAGAGGCCATGCAAAATGGAACTCCAGGTCTGCTACAGCAGCCTGTGTAAGATGGTGCTTGCACCACTTACTTTAGATATAGGTTCACTATATCTATAGGTCACTACATTTAAAACTCATAAGTCACCCCTATAGCAGGCCTTATCAATCCTGAAGGCAGGGTGCTGGGTTTTTAGTGAGAGGGTGCCCGTGCATGAGCAGAGCCTCTCTGCAGCCTTCGGAGACCATTCTCTCGGGTTGTCTGTGACTCAGCCGGACATATAGGTAGAGGGGCATTATAACCTCGCAGTAAATGCTATCTCGAAAATGGCTGCATAGAAACATATCAAACACCTTGGAATCATACCTCCACACCAGTAACTGGTCTGGGAGGTATGATTCCACCCTTCAGAAGCGAGCCTCATGGGGTCACTGGTCTAACCGGTGCCAGCCTTCTCGACCCGGACAGCACAAAATGGATGCTGCCGACCAGAGACACATTTCTGCCCTCCTGCTGCTGAGCCAAGCTCGAGCAGAGGAAGGCAGCACAATAGGCATCCTGTCACAGGGAGGTGTGACCACCTCCCAGACAGGGTTTAGTGTATTGGAGCTGGGTGGGTGCACTCTGAGAGTGCCTGAAAGTCTGCACTGGGGGCACATTTGGTGTCCCTGTGCATAGTCCAGCTAAAACCAGTTCTGGGAGCCATTGGCTCCTGCTCTGGCGTGAAACTGGACAAAGGACATGGGTGTAACCACCCCTATGTCCTCACCCTCCCCTAGGAGGGTCCCCCGAATCTGTCCAACCCCTTCCAGTGGGTACAAAAGGGCTTACCTGGCTGTAAGACTTTAGATTTTACGTGGACAAGATTCTACAAAAAGAAACCACTGACCTTCGACCGTCTGGATACTCGGGACTTCGCTGGACATCGACTGGGCTCGACTTCGCCCCCCTTTCCGTCCAAAGCCAAGTTCATGCCTGTGCTCCGTGCAGGACCTGTGGTGCACTAAAGACAACTGAAGAATCTCCCTTGGAGTGAAGGAGTCACTCCCCTGCATTCGCAGGCACCTAACCGCAACTGACCAGTCTGCTGCTCTGAGTTCCTGTGGACTCTGAAGATTTCAGCAACACAGGAGGTGGGTTTCCGAGGGTTCCTGAGGTCGATCTGCCCTGTCACCGAGTTTGAGGCCAGTATCCCTCGTGGGGACTGCATAATCCGAACCCCTGTGCACCGCGTCTATTTGCAAGTGCATATGCTTGTTGGCAATTCCCGAGCTTGTGCATTGGATTTCGTGTAGTCCTGACCCTGAGCAGCATTTGCACCAAAGAATTCTGGCCTCCTCGCACCGAGTGCTCCGTGGGCTGGTACCTTGCAATCTTGCCCGAGGTCCCCTCGTGACTCCTGGTCCTTCGGCCTGGGGGGCCCTCTGAAGGTCATCTTGATTTCTGTTGGGCTTTCCTGGTTGCGCCAGACGTGCCCTGACTCCCCATTGCTTGGTGAGTCCCCTGGTCCTTGCTGGTCCACACCGTAACCTGTTTGACCTTCCTGCGTGGGTTGGTTTTGCCATGGCTTGTTGGTACTCCAGCCGGACACCGACCCCTCAGCACTCGACATCCTTCGTGGGACAGCTCACCTCCGGCCCCTGGTCATCCTCGACATCTCCTGGTCCTCGTGGCTGCAGAGTCAAGCATCCCTTCTTCGCACCTTAAGCAACCGACATCGGTGGGCATTCGTCTACCGAGCCCCTGGTCACTCTGAAGTGACCCAGACTCTGTCCCCTCTGCTTTCAGGTTACATCTTTCCCGAATCCAGGCTTGGATTCCACCGGACCCTTTTCACCTTCACGGCAGTAGTACTTCTTTGCAGCTCTCCATTGAGAACAACAGCAGTTTCCGACGCCACTTCAGACCTATGCACCCGGCTCCTCTGGGATAGGTAACTCGGGTACTTCGGTATCCACTGGTGGGGTGGCTCTTCAAACTCTTAAGTTCCAACGGGTTTGCTCGAAGTCCTCCTAGAAGGGTCATTAAACTGTAAAAGTGTAACCGCGTCTTCCCCATAGAATTGTACAGAGCCCGCGGTCGTGTTCCCACACAGCACCCGGCCTCCGTGGGGTCCCTGTCTACTCACCTTGGGTGGTTCCTTGGGGTCCCAGTGATTCTACGTGCTCCAGACCTTGTCTAGATGTCAGTCGTGACTGTTATACCACTATAATAGTATATGGTTTTGTCTCCCCCTGGAGCCCACTGTGTATTTTGCTACTTACAACTGTTCTATTGATCTTGGATTGTGTGCTTTGTGTTCTATCCTCGTGTAGAGTAAGGGTGGGCGGAATTTGCGGAATTGCGTTCCGCGAAATTCCGCGAAACGGCAAAAAATCTCTGCGAGCACGCGGAATTTCGCGTGCTCGCGGAGATTTTGCTGCGCCCCTTTATATCTGTAAGTGCTTCCTGTTGAGGTTTAATTTTTGTGACAGGAGCATCGTGCCAGCCCGGAATGAATCCTGCCCTGCATATTTATCCAAGAAGATGAGTCCGTTTTGTGCAATACCTCTACTCAACTGGAGTACTTTCTACTGGATAATGAGTAAGTGCTACCTCGTTGGGAAAATGTATAGTGCCTTTCCTACACTACAGCTGCGTAAAGGACCTGAAGAATTTTCCCCAGTGACCTGTGTGTCTGTAACTTTGCCACCGCGCCGAAAGCGCCCGGGTCCTTTGATTAAGCTGTCCATCATAGTGGGGAAAGGGCGGGAAGACGTTGCATACCGCGAGTGTATGTGGGGCGGGGCTACTAGCCTGTTCTCATGCCTCTTGTTTATAAAGGGTCAGAGCAGGATCTCAGCGGCAGACGAGGAGAAGGAACCTCCTGGTCACGGGAACTACACGAGGATTGCGCTCGAGAAAATCAAGGATGCAAAGACCTCCATCAAGGACTACAGCTAACTTTTCACGTTGGAAATGTAGAAAAGGCACATCTGCTTAACCACGCTCACGAATTCTGCACACCTACCCTGCATATTTATCCAAGAAGATGCCTCCGTTTTGTGCAATACCTCTACTCAGCTGGAGTACTTTCTACTGGCTAATCAGTAAGTGCTACCTCGTTGGGTAAATGTATAGTGCCTTTCCTACACTACAGCTGCGTAAAGGACCTGAAGAATTTTCCCCAGTGACCTGTGTGTCTGTAACTTTGCCACCGCGCCGAAAGCACCGGGGTCCTTTGATTAAGCTGTCCATCATAGTGGGGAAAGGGAGGGAAGACGTTGCATACCGCTAGTGTATGTGGGGCGAGGCCAAACGGGCGGGGCTTCTAGGCCCATTCACATGCCTCTTGTTTATAAAGGGTCAGAGCAGGATCTCAGCGGCAGACGAGGAGAAGGAACCTCCTGGTCACAGGAACTACACGAGGATTGCGCTCGAGAAAATCAAGGATGCAAAGACCTCCATCAAGGACTACAGCTAACTTTTCACGTTGGAAATGTAGAAAAGGCACATCTGCTTAACCACGCTCACGAATTCTGCACACCTACCCTGCATATTTATCCAAGAAGATGCCTCCGTTTTGTGCAATACCTCTACTCAGCTGGAGTACTTTCTACTGGCTAATCAGTAAGTGCTACCTCGTTGGGTAAATGTATAGTGCCTTTCCTACACTACAGCTGCGTAAAGGACCTGAAGAATTTTCCCCAGTGACCTGTGTGTCTGTAACTTTGCCACCGCGCCGAAAGCACCGGGGTCCTTTGATTAAGCTGTCCATCATAGTGGGGAAAGGGAGGGAAGACGTTGCATACCGCTAGTGTATGTGGGGCGAGGCCAAACGGGCGGGGCTTCTAGGCCCGTTCACATGCCTCTTGTTTATAAAGGGTCAGAGCAGGATCTCAGCGGCAGACGAGGAGAAGGAACCTCCTGGTCACGGGAACTACACGAGGATTGCGCTCGAGAAAATCAAGGATGCAAAGACCTCCATCAAGGATTACAGCTAACTTTACAGGGTGGAAATGGAGAGAAGGCACATCTGCTTAACCACGCTCACGAATTCTACACGAGGATTGTGCTCGAGAAAATCACCGGGGTCCTTTGATTAAGCTGTCCTTCATTCTGGGCAAAGGGCGGGTAGATGTTGCATACCGCTAGTGTATGTGGGGCGGGGCTTCTAGGCCCGTTCACATGCCTCTTGTTTATAAAGGGTCAGAGCAAGATCTCAGCGGCAGACGAGGAGAAGGAACCTCTTGGTAACACAGGAACTACACGAGGATTGCGCTCGAGAAAATCAAGGATGCAAAGACCTCCATCAAGGATTACAGCTAACTTTTCAGGGTAGAAATGGAGAGAAGGCACATCTGCTTAGCCACAACCTCGCTCACAGAATTTGAGCTTCAACTCGGGCACCTGCTTTATTTATACCCGAATTCCGTTCCGCTCGCGGATCGCGGAAGTTTTGACATTTCCGCGTTCCGCGCGGAACGCGGAATTGCCGAAATTTTGCAAGTTCCGCGAGCGGAACGGAATTTGCCGCCCAGGGTTAGTGTAGAGGATAGTATAGAGTGTTATATTAATAAATACATATTTTTATATAACTACTGTGTGGTTCTCCTTCATTTAGTCACTCAGGAGGTGATATTCTGGTAAAACAAGCTGCTTTACATTCCTTCAAGATTAAGCCTGAAGGTTGCTCTCCACAGCTACCACTAGGATAGCTTTCTAAAGGTTATCTTTGACCTCATACATCATAAGGGTCGTTTGGACTGGTGCAAGGTGCCCACTTTAATTAGTGGACAACATATACCAGGCCAACTTCTCACATCCGGGACCAACCTGCTTGCTTATCCACCCGAAGTGCATCACCAGTCGGACTGACTTTGCGACTTCTCCCGCTGCATTCTTCTCCATAGCAGCAAATCCTTTTCAATGGTCCTTCGCCAAAGGGGTATCCAAACTTGTGGAACTGTCTTCAGCTACAGCCCTCTACCTTGTCCCGCTGGAGATTTTCAACTTCCATTTCAGCGACTAAGTGAACTTAGAAATCTTCACCTCGGCTTCGACCCAAGGCCATCTGACAACGTCGCTCCCTCCTCGGACACCTCCTGCAGCTTTGCCCCGCTGGACTTGACCTTTTCAGATCATTGCTCTCAGATTATTTTTTGGGGCCGAAGGTAAGCGCTGACCGGTCACAATTCACTTCTTGTACCCAAACCGCGCTCCATCGGGGTCAGAGGAAGTGTTCGGCTTTCACCCCGTCTTACGCAACTAAATGTCCGCGGTAGGCACTTTGTTCTTTTAGGCACTAATTTTTACTAAAACTTTAAAATATCATAGCTCGGGTTCTAGAGATTGGATTTTTGTCATTTTGGTGTCAAATAATTTATTCAAATGTACTCTATTTGTCTAAATTGGTTTGGGATTTTCTTGTGTTGTCACTTTATTACTGTTTGTGTGCTGCATAAATAATTTACACATTGCCTCTAAGTTAAGCCCAACTGCTTTTTTTTGTGCTTAGCTACCCAGGGTTAAGCATAGGTGACTTTTTGTGGTTCACCTTGCAAGGGATTGTGGCTATTGCTTGACCAGGGTTCACTCCCTAATCAACCTACAACCCATTTTCTCACACATCTCTAATAGAGTTTGGTGTTTGTGATAGAGGAATGGCTACACTAACATGCGCAGTAAGTCAATTATACATTTTTGTATGCCACATCTGTATTCATCTGGGATGCAGTGTTCCATGATGCACCTCGTAAAGAAGAGACAATGTATGCAGCTAGGAAGATCGCTGCAATGGAGGCAGGTGTGCAGAGCCACCGGGCAGTACAGCAACCGTTAAACACTGAATGTCTGCAGATGTTCACTCAAGGTCTTAGTAAAGAGGTTTATATGAGGAGCTGAACTTACTGATGATTCTGTGTGTGTCCCTATTAGAGTCTGAAGGCTCCTCAGACAAGAGGCTGGACTTCTGTGGCTGAACCCTTGCAGGAGTCTGGGAGATAGGATTTTTAGGGATGGCACATTTATGCAGAACATAAGTATTCGCACCCTAATCAGGATAAAAAATGCTTCTAAGAATAGGAGGGTTGTTTGTGAAAATAAAGTGACTTGTCTTTCTTCATCCTGTGAGTAAATTCAGATGCTCTTAGAAAGGCCTCTTTTAAAAATCTTTGCCTAAAGCCCTCTATGATGGAGACCTAGACAAGGGCCACATTTGCTTGGACTCTGGAAAGTCACTGGCCCTTCAGCACTGTTTGTGGGAGTCTGAAATTTAGCAGGAAGAACCTAGGTTTTTGAAACATTCATTACAAGGATTAAAACGTTTGTATCATGAAGACATAAAAACGCAAAAAGAGCATTGGAAAAACTCAAGTAACCATGACAACCTGCATAAAGGAATCCCCTGAAGGATTCTGTGAAAAGAACCCATCCGAGGGCAGAGACAAGGAGACAGACAACACATGAGCTGCATAGATGAGAAACAATGGAGCCAGGAAGTGGACAGAGCACTCCCTCTGAGGATCATGCTTCTAAGCACTATCAAGGTGTGCATTCAAATGACATCACATCACTTTCTGTCCGCCCGTGCTAATTAGAGATGGGAGAACCACCAGCTTTCCTACGACGGTGGTCTGTGGAAGTAAGGACATTACTGCTCACCCTGTAAGAGGGTCGGTCTGAGGTGAGTTTTTAGGTCTCGCCTAGCGCTGGATCGCGCATGCGCTCCTCGCTCTGCGAGGCTTATTGTAGTCGAGAAGATTTCGGAAGGGGACTTGAAGCCCCGCCCATTATTTTCATTGGCTGGCGTCATCGTTTATGTTAAACGGTGGCCTCCGATTAAAAATGAGGCTTCTTTGTTTCCGCCCCCTCTCCTTTTGGGATGGCCCATCTGGACTGGATCGTTTGCTTGACGGCTGTCGTGAGGGTATTTCTTATCTAAAGGAGGCGTGTAGTGACGGATCATGTTTCCGAAGTTGTTTTTGTTATTTACAGCGCGGTCCTCTTTCACTTTAGGGACCGCGCTTGTTTATTTAATTGTTTTGCTGTGCGGGCCGCTTTCACATTTGCATTTGTTTATTTACTTAATTATTTTGGAGCGCGGTCCGCTAACTTTAGCGGCCGCGCTTGGTTTATACGTGTGTTTTCGATGCGGGAGGACAGTCACGTCACGGTGTTTACAGACGAAGTGCCGCGAGAGGCCGCAGAGGGATGGGACATTCTGTGGTGAAAGAGAACGGCATGCGGGTGTTGTGACTGCTGGGCCAGTGGGGTGTCTTCTATGTGGGGGCGTAATCTGTAGGAATAGTGGAGTTTCTGCAAGGAAGGGGTGATCTTTGCACCGACAGTGGTCTGTAGCGTGATGTCACGGCTGGGGGAGGAGTGTGCTGTCTGCATGAGGATGTGACCTGCTGGATCTGTGCAGTTGGCGCACAGGCCACTGAGCTAGCAAACCAGACACAACACACAATCGGATCTTACAGCGGCTGTGAGCACTAGACGCACCCGGAGAGTCTGAGAGCCCCAGGAGAGGGGTCACTGGGCCAGGGCCAGCCCCTGTGGAAGACTCGCCCACCCCAGGAGCTTGGGAGAGCGCCCTCTGGTGGAGCCAAGAGACAGCGCGAGGGGCAGGGCGTCCCCGGATCTTCTCGCATCCTGTAAGTGTGCCTTTCTCCAGTTCTTCTGAAGTGTCTCTGTGCTCGTGTTATTCATGCGCTGGTCTGTGCTTCTGTGGGTTGTGGGTCGGGAAAGGGCGGTGACCACCCCACACACCTTCAGCACACTGTATAATGTGCCCTTGTCACATGCTGCGTGGCTCATCTGAATTCGGCGGTGCCAGCAACCCCTGTGTCTGCGTAGGGTGGCACAGAGGGGAGTGCCCAAGGTGGTATTTGGAGGCACCAGGCGCCCCTCTCTCCTGCTGCTCCTTTTATGGGGTCACCCAGGGTCTCAGCCCAGAGAGTGGGTCCATGTTTGAATGATTTATAGGGACTGGGTGAGGGCGGGAAGGGGTTCTGCCTATCCCCCTCCCATCTGCACACTTCATCCTGGCTCTCTTCTCTGCATCTTAGTGTGTAAGTGATTACATGTGTGCTCGCGTTCGTGTATGAACGTGTGTGTGCGTGCGTGGGCTTGTCTGATTGTGTGTCTGGATCTGTATTTGTGTGTGTGCGCGCGCATGTGTGGGTCTCTGTGTGTTTGTGTGATGGCGTGTGTCTGGATCTGTGAGTGTGTCTGCGTCTGTCTGATGGTGTGTGTCTGGATCTGTGAGTCTGTGTGTGTGCGTGTGTGATTGTATGTGCGTGCCGTGTGGATCAGTGTGTTGGATAGTGTGTCTGGATCTATGAGTTTGTGTGTTTGTGAGTCTGTGTGCCTGTGAGTCTGTGTGTGTTTGTGCCTGCGTACGCGTCTATGCTTGTGTTTGCCTGTGGTCAAGTGTGTAAGTCTTTGAGTACGAGTCTGTATGTGTACGTTTGTGTTTGTATGTTTTGACATGTGCATAAGTGCTTGTGTATCTGTGTATTTCTTGGTGTATAAATGTGTACAAATAAGTACATATGGAGTTGTTTGTATATAGGATGTGTCTGTAAGTTGGTAGGTGGTGTATTTTTGCGAGTGCATGTATGTGTATGCGTCGGTGTGCCAATGTAGACCTGTGTCTTTATGCCTGTGCCGTCTGGTTGTATGTCTCTATATTTGTTTATACTTTTGTATGGACCTATTTCTTCGTGTGTCCATGGTTGTGTGTCAATGTGTATGTGTTTAGGCATGTGCCTGTGTAGTGGTACAACTTTGTGTAAATTGATGCTTTTGCGCGTGTGCCTGTAAATCTGCTTTCACAACAGTAAGTTGCATGTGTGTGGGTATATGTGTGTGCATATTGTCATTTTCTGTATTTGTGGGCTTTCATTCCATGTGTACTTTTGTGCTTGTGTCTGTTGTGCCTCGAGTTGCTTGTCTGTTTGTGTCTGTCTACGTATAAAAGTATGTCTGTTTACTCTTATGTAGGTGGCAGTGCCTATGCGTGTGTGTACACCTGTGTGTATTTCTATTTGTGTTTGTGTATGTGGTCACATGTCTGTGTGTATGTAATGTCTATGTAGATGTATCTGTGTGTGCCCATGGTCATGTGTCTGCATGCCTCTGCACATGTTTGTGAGTGCATTTGGCTGTGTAGTTGTGTGTATAAGCCAGTATTAATGTGTGTGTGTATGTTTGCGTCACAGTGTGTCTCTGCGTGGTTTCTTTGTGTGCCTGTGTATGCATCTCTGAATTCATGTACGTGTGTGTGTCTGTGACAGCTGGCCCATCAGCGCATGGGGTGTGTCTATGTGCATCTGTGGTACTGAGGTTGTTGTATGTGCGTGTGATGTCTCTTGTGCGTGTGATGTCTGTTGTGTGTGACTGGTGAATGGAACAGACAGGGCAGGATGAAGCCGATCCCTCCTCTATCGATATGGGCCGTCCCTCCTCCATTCATTGTATCTTTCTCCTCTGTTGTAGCTGCGTCAAATTTATACATCATCTGCAAAGGCTGCCTGCATACAGTGAATGTCTGCAGTTCAACTCTGTTGTCCATAAGTGGGCTCTAAATAGCGTTTACCATGGATACGTGTACTTTGCCCAGTTACTTTACGTTAACATGGCCATAGGTTTACTGTATAGTTGCTAGACAAGCTTATAATATGGTATAGCATGCACTTTTTTTCTTTAGATAATTACTCCACTGCACACAAAACAATGTAATAAAAAACATTGCTATTTACAATGCTAATAGCTCCAACTCCAACAAAAGCGAGACCTATTGCATTGCAAATGCTTGTTTCCACCTGTCACCTCCAATAAAAGCCTGACAGTACTGTACAGAAACCAAAAACAAGCATTGGCAAAGCCAATAGGTCTGGCTTGTGCAACCCTGCAGTCATTTTGTTGCAAGCATATTTGATAGGTATTGAAAGCACAAAAGTAAAATCGCTGCCACCTAAATATAAAAAACATGAAATGAAAACAACAAGCAGTGATTGGCCTATCAACCTTAGCAGTGAGTAAAGTGGATAACCTCTGGACAGATGGGGACATGTACACAAGCAAAATGCTATCACTCAAGTTAAAGAGAGCCAATGGCTGAAGTGGGCTGACTCACTGCCCTATGCTGTGGTAAGCAGAAGCTAAATGTGAATGACACTTGGAAAGACTGATTAATGAAGAGGGCTGACCAAAAACCCTCTATGTATACATGTGTGGTAGGGGAGAGGATGTAGCCTAAGGGTTAGGGCGGTCGACTTCAAATTTGGGGAACCGGGTTCGAGTCTTGGCAACAACGCTCAACATCCTGTGATTCTGGGCAAATCACTTAATCACCCTGTGCCTAACAAACAAAAAAAAGTGAATGTGGAGGGAATATGGACACAGGGGAGAACATGGCGGCCGTGAGCTGAGCGGTCGCTTGCCGCCGGTGGTGCTCTCGTCCTGAGGTGCCGTACAGCAAGCAGGAAAAAAACGGCAGGAGAATGGCAGGAAAATAGAATGAATTCGGTAGGATAACCGCGTCGCAAAACTTTGTGCCTGTACTTGGGAAAAAAAACGATCGATAGTTCTCTACATACCTGGGGATGTGTATTGGAGTGTTTTCGGACCTCCCACGTTGGTCCGCAGCGGCCCTGGAGCTTAGGAGGGGCCGGAAGGCGGCGGCTCGCGGATTCCTTCGTGTGGAGTCCGGAAGAGGCAGAGGCAGCACAGGGTGCCCTGCTGCGGCTGCCGAGGCTGTGGTATCAGCCGCTTTGGAGAGGCCAGATGGTGGTGTGGAGTTGGGCGGAGGGCTGCCCACAGAGAGCAGCGGGTTGATTTCAACTACACGGAGCCCAACGCTGGATCTGTGTGAGGTATTGGGAAGCCAGGAGGAGGGGGGCACAAGTGAATCAACCAAGTGCGGCGAGTTTTGTTTATCCCTCCCCCTCAGACCTCAGAGTTGTTTAGGTCAGACCGTGAAAGGTCAGGAGGGTCAGAAGGGGGGAATCCTTGAGGTCAGTACAAAACAGCCTAGTGGAGGCTTAGGGGGCATTAAGTTAAAGGCAGAAAAAGCCCTAGAAAAAGCCCCGACGACGATACAAGGTGCGAAGAAAGGTAAAAAACGAGGAGTAGCTGCGTGTGGGTCTATAAAAAGGAAAACTGTTGAAAAATCTGCCTCACTTGTGTATAAGAAGGGGGATACTCCTGGAGAAACAGTATCTGAAGATAGTCCTGATAGCTTGTTCTCTCGGCGCAGTGAGATCAAGAGTGCGGGCACTAAAATCAGTAGAAAGAAAGGTCGCCCCCTAGACTCTAAAATAAAGATCACCCCCTCATTAAGGTCATACTTTAAAGTCCTCCCACAGGTATTAGACGTGGCACAGCAGGGAGAGACTCTCAGGAACAACTTTGGGAAAGATCTCGGGACAGTGAGACAGCCCCCTCTAGGATACAAGGAAGAGCTTGACTTAAGAAATACCTCCACTCCCTCTCTAGTATCTATACCGGCAATACCTATTGTACCTGCCAAACAACCTGATGTTTCAAACAATTCAGAAATCGCAGGTATAAGCATGACTTCATCTGAAGGTAACAGGCTTGCCAGAGGCGGAAGCCTTGTCGCGGAAAATACGGAAAATGCAGAGGCTAGTGGTAATGAGAATAGTTGTGGCATTAGTAATCGAAGCATAGAAGGGGGGAAAGTTTCAGAAAAAGAGAAAGAGAGTCCCTCGGTGGCATCTTTGGAGGCCCTTTTCTCTACCCTATCTTCGGATATTAGAAAGGGGTTTGCTATCTCGGAGACAAATCAGGGGGAGATTAGGCTTTTTTGTGAATCTCTCGAGAAGAAATTTGACCTCCTAAATTCCAGGACAGTGGCTCTAGAAAACACAGTGGAGGAGCTTAAAGACAATCTGGGAGCAGCCAAAGTTGATATCTCAACACTAAAAAGGAAGAGGTTGTGCTCCGAGATAGATTAGAATCGTTGGAAAACAACTCCCGACGCAACAATCTACGCCTTCTGAACATCCCTGAAGGGAAAGAGGGAGAAAATCTTAAAGGTTTCATCGTAACTCTCATTAAAGAAGCGGTTCAGATTGAAGAGTCTGAGGAGGATTTGATGAGCGATATACAGAGGATCCACAGGGACCCCTTTAGGAGACACCCCAATCGCACTAAACCAAGAAAGATTTTAATAAACTTCCTGACTTTTTCCCTGAAAGAGAAGATACTAATTGCTGCCCTTAAGCAGAAATCATTGAAACCTAGAGATTTCACTTTTGAAATTCGTTCGGACCTAGCTCGAGTCACATTAGATCGACAATGGGAGTTGGGGAAAAAAATGGATGATTTTGGGAAATTGGGGGCTGTCGTCCATTTAAAGTTTCCAGCACACTTAAAAATTATGCATAATAATAAAATGTATGATTTGAAAACAGTGCAGGAGGCGGAGGAGCTTTAGGGAAACTTAAGTAAAAATCCCTAACAAGTTCTTGAACTGGAAAATTACATTATAGACCTATTAGGGTAGGTGAATAGTGGAGGTGAAAAGTATAGTATACTATGATAAATATCTATAAACCTACACTTACACTCAGTGTTAAGATATACATGAGAGAAATAGGGTTGGGAACTGGCTCAATTTAGAATACACAGGGTTCAGGGGGGTCACAAGGGTCACAGTATAATATATAAACCACAACATAACACTACTATAAGATTAGAAACAATATTATTAATGGCGAGAGGTTTTTTTTTTGTTTATTTTGTTTTTTAGCTGTTTGCTGTTTTGACTGTTTGCTTACTTTAGTAATTTGTTACAGTCAGGGACAGAGTAGGGTATCCCGGCAGGCAGAATCTGGACTCATAGTCCAGGTAAATGGGGGTAGGGTTCTCCGGGGAGGGTTTCAAGGGTAGAGTAGGGGGAGCACGGGAGGGGGAGCATTGGGGTAAAAAATATTTTTAAAAAAAATCCTCATTCACCTCTTGGCCTGATTATTTTTTTATCGGTTATTGTTCTTGGTTTGGTGTCGACATTCGGGCAGATTCGGCATATTCAGGGTTTCGCTTTTTAACCTATCATGAAAACGTTACAATGTTTGTCCTGGAACGTTACTGGTCTCCGGGTTAAAAGCAGGAGGGAAAAAATTCTTCAATATCTTAAGGACTCCCCCGCTCAGATAATTATCTTACAGGAAACACATCTCCTGAGAGAAGAAATAAAGGGGATCTGTGGGAAGCTTAGATGGGTGGAACACTGTGTTAGTTCCTGTCAAAGTGCTAACATTAGGGGGGTAGCCATTATAGTAAAAAAACAAGCAAAAGCTCGTCTTTTAGATACTAAGACAGATTCAAGTGGCAGGTGGGTGATTGTTAAATTACTTGTTCAGGATTGTTACTTGACAGTGGTAGGCCATTATGGTCCCAACCAGGATGACCCCTCTACATTGAAAATTATCTTTGCTAACTTGCTGGGATTCCCAGATTCGACCATTTTGGAGATTTTAACATAGTCTTAAATCCTCAACTGGATAAATCACTAAGTAGTAGGGCAAATGTTTTGTCCAAATCAAGGACATACCTTCAGCTGATGATGAGACAGAATGCCTTATCCGATATTTGGAGGGAAAGATCAGGGACTCAATTAGGTGTATCATTTTATAATCGGAAATACGGGCATAAATCCAGGATTGACTATATTTTGATTAGTAATGATTTAAGGGGTAGAGTTAAAGACATAGGCTATTTGACACCTCACCTATCAGATCACGCGGTGGTGTGGATGGATCTTAACTTGGTAAAAAAGAACAATTGAGGGTGTGGACACTAGACCGTACACTTCTTCTAGATGAATCAGAAACTTGTTACCTGTCTCAGGAGACAGAGTTTTTCCTAAATATAAATGTAGGTTCGGCAGAGATTCCGGTGGTGTGGGATGCCCTGAAGTCTTACCTGAGAGGGTTAATAACAAGTAGGACCTCTTATAAAAACAGACAGTACAGGGAGGAAGTTGCACACATTGAGTGTGAAATGAAGGAGGTTGAAAGAAAGATCAACAATGAGGTAGATCAAGTAGCTTGTCAGGCACACGCTGTGAAACTGAGAACTTTAAGGGATCACTTAGAAAATATTATGCAGACCAGGATCGCGACACGATGGGAAGCTAGCAAGCTTGCCCATTTTGAATATGGTGAGGGGGCTAGTAAACTCTTGGCTTGGAAGGCCAAAACCGACAGAGTACGAAATTTTATAAAGCAAATTGACAATGAATACACTAATTCATCGGTAGTCAATGATGAAGAGATCAGAGAAGCCTTTTTTACTTTCTTTCAAGATCTGTACAAAGAAGAGAAAGAGGTAGATAGCAACCGTGCACGGGAATGGCTGAATCAGATCAACCTTGCCCCCCTTAAACTCCTCCCAACGAGAAAACTTAGAGATATCTCAACAGGAGGTAAGGAAGGCCATTTCTGCTTGTAAGGCGGGTAAAGCGGCGGGGCCGGATGGCCTTCCTGTAGAGTTATACAGAGTCCTGGGGAGGTAGTGATTCCGACAATGACAACCCTCTTCAATAAAATACTACTAGAAGGAGTTAGACCCCCTCTCTCATGGGGAGAAGCCACCATAACATTGATTTTAAAACCTGGGAAGCCTCCAGCTCATTGTGGGTCATATAGACCTATTTCACTTTTAAATACCGACTATAAGGTTTTTACCAGAATTTTGGCTGATAGGTTAGGGGTGGGGGCAGGTGGTTTGCTGCATCCAGATCAGAAGGGTTTTTGAGAGGTAGGAATCTTTTTGATCTCACCCATGATTTCATAGGAGCCATTGATTTTGCCTCCACTTTTTCACTTCCACTAGCAGCAATGACATTGGACGCCACCAAGGCTTTCGATAGGGTCAACTGGAACTACCTAGCTGCGGTACTGGAGAAGTTTAATTTTGGGCCAAAGTTTAGTCGAGTTATTAATCTTATATATAGTAGCCCTTCGGCGAGACTTTTGGTCAATGGAAATTTGACCAAACCCTTTAAGATTGAAAGAGGAACCAGACAGGGCTGCCCCCTCTCCCCTCTCCTATTTGACATGTACATAGAGCCTTTTGCTCAACGTCTCAGAGAGGAGACGGGTATTATACCATTTAAATGTGGAGCCTGGGAGAGAAAGGTAGCCCTGTATGCGGATGACGTATTAATTCTTTCATCAGATCTGGAGGAGTCCTTTTCCAACGTTATTCGCTTAGCACAGGATTTTGGTCAAGTCTCGGGATACGAATTTAATGCAGGAAAAACAGAGATTATGTCATGGAATTTGCCGGGTGTCGACATCCTATTAGGAGCGAGATGAGATATTTGGGTGTGAAGATAGTCCAGAATATAGAAAAGATTGCGGAGACTAACCTCTTGAATGTTTCGAGAGAGTGTCAGAAACTTTTGAAATCTTGGGCCCATCTTCCTCTGACCATTTTGGGTAGAATTAATTTAATCAAGATGGTAATCCTTCCAAAAGTTACTTTTCTTTTTAATTCCATCCCTTTATATTTTGAGAAACAGGCAATTGATAAACTCCAGCAATCTATCAATTCATTTGTGTGGGCCTTTAAAGCAGTGAGGATATCCTGGAAAAAGCTAAGGCGTAGGAGGGAAAAAGGGGGCCTCACATTACCAGATTTACAGTACTACGCCTGGGCTTTCCAGCTGATGCATTCAAGAATGTTGTTGAAATCCCCAGATTTATCGGGGAGGGGGTAATGTTTTCGATCATGTTAGATCAAGTGGGATTATCTAAAGAGAGTTTTCTTTTTAAATATGGAGACCAGAAATTTTTCAAGAAAATAAAATTGAAAGTCTTATTGAGTGCGGCCCGTACATGGGACAAAATTAAACAATGCACGGGCTTGGGCTATTTTTCAAGTCTGGCTCCACTGTGGGATTCCCCGGGGGTCCCAAGCTGTTTGAAAGATAAATTGGCAGCCTCTCTTAAAACAGCTGGTTTTTTAGTGTGGGGAGACTTAGCTGCGGAGGGCTCACTTTTAACTTGGGCATTATTAAATGACAAATTGGAGGAGGGCATGTCGAGATTTAAATATCTACAATTAAAAAGCTGGTCCCAGAGTCTTAAAAAACCTATAGGTGAAGGGAATGAGCTGGAAGAGCAACTGGTACAGAGGCCGACAGGAAAGAGGGAAGTATCTTTCTTTTATTGGTCTATTGAAGAGGCCATAGACGGGGATTTTAGGCTAGCAGAAGAACTGTGGGGAGCATTAATACCAGATACAGATTGGGTAGATCTGTGGCAAACCTCTTTTAATATCTTATTTGCAGTCGTAAAGCCAGCCTGGTTCAGGAGAAACCACTATTTCACCACACACAGAGCTTATTTATCCCCAGCTAGACTTTCTAAAATTGCCAAGGGTCCCCCTGTTAGTTGCAAAAAATGCGGTATGGTGAATGCCTCGGATACACACATGTTTTGGGATTGCCCAGCCATCCAAGTTTTCTGGGAGAGAGTAAGGAACACCTTAACAGATATCTTGGGGCTCCCAGTACACGTTTCTCTTGGTCTTATTATTTTTGGTATATCAAATGAAATTAGAGGCCTGAGCAGGAGTTTCCTGTTTTATTCTATCTTGTTGGCAAGACGAGAAATATGTAAGAAATGGGTTGAGGTCACACCCCCACACACTCAGACTGGTTGTCCTCCTTGTATAAAACCTCCAAGACTGATCTGGCCAGACTGAAAAATAGTAGAAAGAAAGCCGTATGGGATTGTCTCATAAATTGGACTCTCGGTTAATGAATGTTGATAAATACTCCTTTATCCTATGATTAAGCCTCATGGGAAGCTCTCAGACTATGCTGGGCCTCGTCCTTTGGTTCTTCCCACTGTCGATTTCGGGTGGGCCTTAAGCAACAGTCACTGGTTGTGAGTAATCGGCAGAGAGTGAGACCACCCTCTCCTCGATAATGGGAGGTCAGCAACATGAAGGGGGATTATTTGCTATTGGTAGGCGGGTGACACCTCGAGGGCCTACGTCTCAAAATTGAGTAACAGTGGCGACTTCCCTAACCTTCTAGTTGTCTGGGGTTGGAGGCGAATGAGGGGAAAAAAAAAAAAAAAAGTGAATGTGTCCTCATGAAACGCAACTGGTGCCAGTGGCGGCTCCTCCCTAGGGATGTGGGGGCGTCGCCCCACTGCTTTCTCGCAGTGCGAGAAGGCAGAAACATAAAATGGTAAAACTACCATTTTATGTTTCTGCTTCTCGCACTGCGAGAAAGCAGAAGTGCCTGGAGTGCCTGGTTGGGGGTGGGCGGTCCTGCTCGAGGGCAGGGGGGGAGTGGCTTGCCCACTGTTGTGGGTACTGACTGTTTGGTCGGCCCCAGGGCCGACCAACTCAGTCATGCGCACTCTCCCTTTTTCTCTGTGTAGGCTGCATAGAGAAAATGGCCTGGCTGGGGTGCTCTCCGCTGCACCTCACCAATCACAACGCTGCCATTGCAGCGTTGTGATTGGCTTAGGGTAGGGGAGGGAGGCTGCCTGCTTCTTGTTCCTTCAGGATTCAGAACACGCGGGACCCGGCTGCGCCATTACACCGGCCAGGAGCGGACTCGGAGGCGCCTCGGTACCGGCGGTAAGGTACGTAACATTTTATTTTTATTCCCCCCACCGTGCCCCCCCCCCGCGAGCATGCCGGCCGCGGCTGGTTAGGTAGTCCAGGAAAGCATTGTTGCCAAAGGGCACTAAGAACATGCCACCTGGAAACATGTTCAGTTTGATAACGTGCTGAGCCATTATTAGATCATTTTATCTACGATCATATACCGTCTCCCAGCCCTTATTGTGCTGTTGACAGTCTGTCGTAACAGAGACTCAGGAATTTGAAGCATGTTTGTTTGTTTTCCTTACTGGACATTGATAAGGACACACCCAGCCCCCCGGGCAGCCTCCAGGCAGACTGCCAGCGAATTGACAGAGACCATCAAGCCACCCAGGCAATACTAGAGTTACCCTGCCAATATATCAACATTAATGCACAAACACATAACCGACACAAACCTTACTGGCCTGCCACCAGCTCACAGAGCTCGGCTTTTTAAACCCAGATTTAACTACAGCGCCTTGTGTCAAAAAGTGCTACTTTACCGCTCTGTGAAATGTTTTGAAAAAAGTAGTTCCCATCAGCAACTAAGGGGCTTATTACCCCTGAGCGGTAAATGTCACCTCTTAAGTAAAACTGTAGTAATCTGCTTAGCTGTTATCTATTTGCCTAGCTGTGATGTCATCCATTGGGCTATGGAATGTTACTGTTTGAATTGAAGGAGCTGCTGTGACAGTTCCCTGGAGGCTGTGGAGACGGACGGTCATTAAACTGTGTTTTCCCACCATTACCTGTTCGGTGGTGATTACTTCAAATTTGGCGACGAGGTGGTCTGACCGTCGGACGTCTCCACCCACGTGTGCAGCACTCTCGTTTGTTACAGTGCGCTTCTGCTCTCGAGTCAGCTGTGGGCTGACAGTTAGCATATACTGAGTAGCGACTATCAGGGCAGCGGAGGAGTGACGGTTCCCGTGTTACAAGTCATTCCCTGGCGGTGTTCACCTTTCTTGAGACATCAGTGGGACGTCGGTCCTGGTGTGAGGTGAGCCCTTCTCCGGTGTGAAGTGAGCCCTTCTCCGTCGGTCTTGGTGTGAGGTGAGCTCTTCTCCGGTGTGAAGTGAGCCCTTCTCCTGCAAATATCCTGGGACATCGTGCAAGACATACTTTTCTAGTGCGCGACTTCCTCGGACATCACCTGCGTCCCCTGAGGGTCATTGGACTTTGAGTGGTGGGAGCGGAGTGGCGTGCTGCTCAGGTACTTTTGTCTGTGGGTGTCCGGAGTGAATCTGACCTTCTCCTTGGCGAACCTGCTCCAAGTGATGACGTATCAGAATGATCGCTATCTGACGTGTCAAGTGTGACTTGCACAGCATTGGTTTAGAACAGTTCCGTTTGTGTGCGGAGTTTCCATGACAACCAGCGTATGACGTAGGACGCATTTCATGCTGGTGAGGACTTCTCCGAGTGTGTGGTATCCCTGGCAACCAGCTTCTGGCATATGGAGAATTCGCGCTGAAGAGGAGTTCTTTGTTTACTGAACTCAACGGCATCCATCATGCGGGGTTAAGAGGAGTGGAGTGTCTACCGCTTTCGAACATTTCTCTGGTGTTTGTTTTGTCAAGGAGCAGCAGTTTTCAAGTATTTTCGTTTCGAGCAACAGTTTTAAAGTACTTTCGTTTTGTTTTACTTCACAGTGTTTGGTTTATTTAAAAAACAGTATTAATCCATTAGCATTACTATTGATTTGCCCAGTCTTAAAAAAAAATAAAAAATTATTCCACTAGTCAACTGTTAGTTTTTACAGTAATTCGGTGTATGACTCAGAGGTATTTGCTACTCTTCTCATTATATTTTGATTGAGTGTACTGTGTGACCCTGAGGGATTTACTTACTCTCTACGGCTTTAAGGTGATAGTTAAGCATTACTATTTTGTTTTCATTTACTTTATAACATTTGTTCAATTCAAAATGCAGAGTGTTCAAGCACCTCCACCGTTTTTACAGCTTCCAGGAGACCCTCCTGTGCGATGGAAGGTTTGGTACAGAGCTTTCACAAAGTATTTAGGAGCTTTGGGGGTTTTAGATTCAGTGCGGAACGTAGGAGATTCATTCTGGAACACAACTTAGGTTTAGAGGGGCAAGCTGTTTTAGAACATTTACCCCCTCTGGAAGTTCCCGAAGGTGAAGAACCTCTCAATGAGTTTGACCAAGCAGTAGCCATGTTAGAAAAGCAATTCGATGTAGAAGGGAGTTTGGTTGTAGCGAGGCATAAGTTTTTTACAAGAGAACAGGAAAATGATGAAAGTATTGTAACTTATGTTGCCGCATTACGCATTCTCGCATCTGAATGTGAATTTGAACAGTTTACCTCGCAACTTATAAGAGATCAAGTTGTAGCACATTCCAAAGATAAAAAAGTGCAAGAGAAGTTATTGACGTTAAAAAATCCATCGTTAGAAGAGACTATCACTATTGTTAAAAGTATTGAACTGTCTCAGTTAGCGTCTAAAGAGTTGAAACCAGATAAGATGAATGTTGGGGCAGTAAAGGAAAACAAGGAGCCTACAGATAAACAAGTGAATGTAATGCGTGGAAACAAAAACACATTTTACAAACCTGAGAAGAAGTTCAACCCTCAAAAGAATGTGTGTACAAAGTGCGGTTTTTCTTCGCATTATCCCAACGCTCGCATTTGCCCAGCTAAGAATGTTTCGTGTCGCAAATGCGGGAAACTTGGGCATTTTGCGAAGATGTGTATGTCAAAGGGCAACCCTGTTAACTCTGTTCGAGAGGATATAGACAATGCTGAACAAATGGATGATTTGGTGAGTTCCTTGAGGGATTTAATCGTAGTGGTTAAAGATGATGCTGATGAGTGTGTTGATCCAGTCGTGGAAATAATTGTGGATGGGAAGTCCATTCAACTGTTGGTGGATTCTGGGGCACGCATGACTATGGTCACAGAAGAATTGTTTGAGAGTGTTTGGGAGGACAAGCCACTTGAGCCACCGGATAGAAGTCCTGTATCCTATGAGGGTAGGAAAATTGAGCTTAAGGGTTTTTTTGAGACTAGTTTGATTTTCAAAGAGAGGCGCATTTTTGGGAAGGTTTATGTGGCAAAGAAAGGACTTAATATTTTGGGGTGGTATCACCAAGGTTTATTTGGTATGACCCTTAGACCAGGAACTAAGGAGCAAGTCTCAGTGGTGGATGAGTCTCAGCAGCCTAAGTGTGTGATGGAGTGGTGTGATAAGTTCAAGAGTGTGTTTGCCGATGGTTTGGGGAGCATTAAAGGGTTTAAGCACCGTATTAAAGTGAAAGATCAGGCTACCCCTGTGAAGCACAAACTGCGCAACGTGCCGTATAGTGTGAGAGATGATCTGTCGTGTGAACTTAAAAGGTTATGTGAGTCTGGTGTTATTGAACCGGTGGAGTCGTCCTTATGGTTGTCTCCATTGGTTGTCGCCCGTAAGAAGGACCAAAGTTTGAGAGTGTGCATTGATTTGCGCAGTCTCAATAAAGAGATTTGGGTGGACTCCCATCCTCTTCCCCGTATTGATGACATTCTTGGGAAATTTGACGGATGCAAGTTTTTTTCAAAAATTGATCTTTCATCTGCCTACCATCAGGTGGAGTTGGATCCAAGTTGTAAGCATGTGACTGCTTTTGTTTCGCCTATTGGCACATTTCAATTTAGGCGTATGCCTTTGGGCTTGCATCTGCTGCTTCAGCCTTTCAACGTATCATGGAGAGTGTTCTGGAGGGGCTGGAGGACACAGTGGTCTTTCAAGACGACATTCTGGTCGCTGGGAGGTGTAGAGATTCACATGACAGACAACTTACAAAAGTTCTACAAAGGTTACAGGCTAAAGGTATTGTTGCTAACAAGCTGAAAATGTGTGTTTGGACAGGAGTCCATTGAATACCTGGGACATTGTATTTCAGGTCAAGGTATTCAACCCAGAGAAGGGCTGATTGAGGCTATCCGGAATGCTCCCTGTCCTGAATCAAAAGAACATGTTTCTTCTTTCCTGGGTGTGTGTGAGTTTTATTCTAAATTCATCCCCAATTTTGCTGCCAAGACTGTTCATTTACGTGAGCTTCTCAAGAGAAAAGTTGTTTTTGTGTGGGATAAGGTGTGTCAAGATGAGTTTCTTCGCATCAAGGAAGAGTTAGGTACGTGCAAGGTGCTTACACCTTTTGATCCTCTTGTACAATGTATTGTATCGGTTGATGCTAGTCTTGATGGTTTGGGTGGCATGATTACTCAAGTGAAACATGGTAAGGAGCATACTATTGGGTTTGTTTCTCGAGCTTTGCGACCTAGTGAGAAAAATTACTCGGTCATAGAAAGAGAGTTATTGGCCTGTTGCTGGGCGGTTGAGAGGTTTAAGTGTTTTCTTTGGGGTAAGTCTTTCAAATTACTTACTGATCACAAGCCTCTCATTCCTATTCTCAATGGTCATATTGTTAAAGAACATACTCCAAGGATAGCGAGATTGAGTTCGAAGCTGCTGCAATACAATTTTGAAGTTGCACACATACCAGGTGCGAGGAATATCAGGGCAGATTTTCTGTCAAGATCACCTCTTCCTCTTACTCAAGAGGAATTATGTCAGGGTGACGACGATGAAGAATGTTTGATTGCAGCAGTTGATGTTTGTGGTGTGGGAGGTTTTTCAGAGAAGGAGTGGTTTGAAGCTATGCAAACTGATTCTGTTTTAAAGAGAGTGAAAGAACACATTGTTTTAGGCTGGCCTAAGGAGAAGCATCTTGATGCTGAACTTCAACCCTATTCCAAGATTTCCATTGAGCTTACATTGGAGGGTGGGGAGTTAATTTTACGTGGTGACAAGTTTGTTCCACCGGAATCCTTGAGGTCACGCATCATCACTTTGGGCCATGAAGGTCATTTGGGACAAACTAGCACTAAGAGAAGAATTCGCTCTATATATTGGTGGCCTTCAATGGACAGGCAGATTGACGAGGTCGTTAAGGAGTGTATTATTTGTTGCTCGAGCGACAAGGTTATCAAGATTTCCACTCCCCCTGTACAAGTGGTTGCACCTCCCAGTGAACCGTGGATGAAGTTAGCGGTAGATTTTGTTGGGCCTTTTAATGCTCTTCCCCGGAGATACAAGTTTGCGTTGGTTGTAGCTGACTATCATAGCAAGTGGTGGGAAGTTCATTTTATGGTTGATCCCAACACTATGGAGGTCATTCGTTTTTTTCAAAGTTTGTTCTCTAGGGAAGGCTTTCCCAAGGAGATTGTCTCAGATAATGGGGTGCAATTTACTTCTAAAGAGATGACAGAATTTTTATTTCAGTCTGGCATTCTACACCGCCGTGTGGCTTTATATCATCCCCAGGCCAATGGTTTCATTGAGCGCATGAATCGCATCCTGGTTGAGTGTGTGCAGTGGGCTTTATCTAATGGTGTTGACATTAAGAAAGCTGTCCACAGTATGTTATGGGCGCACCGCACTACTCCTGTCCAGGCCATGGGCAAAAGCCCATTTGAATTGCTGCGTGGAAGAATTGCCACTTTTGACATGTGTCCTGCCTGGATGAGACAGTGGGGTCTGAGTTCAAAGGTGGGAACATCGAGCAAGCCTTTGGCTGTTCCTCATGATTCTGATCTGAGTGTAAACAAATCTACATGCGATGTTTCTGTAAATGTGAACAAACATGTGTTTAATTCAAAAGTTTCTGTTGGCGATTGGGTCAAAATCAAGCTTCCCACTAAGGTGCCAAAAGGATTGTCCAAGTTCAGTACCCCAGTTAAGGTAGATGCCATTTCACGTTTTGCTGTCAGGGTCAATGGGAAGCATTGGTGGAACTGTTCTAGGGTTTACAAGATTCCCAAAGAACTGGTTCTCAAAATGAGACTTGAGAGTGGTGTGGAGAAGAATGGAGAGTTGGGTCCATCTCAAGGTCCATCAAAACCCAATTTTTCTATTGTGCGTAGGAGTCTTAGGAGGAGTGTCCCTCCTAAACGCATGGATCTGTAGTGCCTCCTAGTTTCATTTGTGTTCTTATTCATGGATCTACATATGTCTTATTTCTTCCTGCTTTTTTTCTTCTTTGTTTTTATCACTTATCTTAACACCTTAATGTATTTTTCTGTTCCTTTTATTCTTTTCCCTTTGCCTCTGTAATTTTTTATGAAAGAAGGGAAATGTTGTAGTAATCTGCTTAGCTGTTATCTATTTGCCTAGCTGTGATGTCATCCATTGGGCTATGGAATGTTACTGTTTGAATTGAAGGAGCTGCTGTGACAGTTCCCTGGAGGCTGTGGAGACGGACGGTCATTAAACTGTGTTTTCCCACCATTACCTGTTCGGTGGTGATTACTTCAAAAACCATTCGATCGAATTAAGTCTGGTGCTAAAATAACGGCTGGTGGTAAATGCAGAGCCCTTGGAGGGAATTGTAAAATCACTGGTTTCCCCCATGACAGTCCAAGATATGTAGCATTGAAGGATGGTCACTTCTGTACTTGTTTAAAATGGTGTCCGAACTGTGAACTGCTTCTTCAAGGTGAATTGTAGGTCAGATATGGACTCTGTGTGTTCAGGTAGGATAGAAGAGTGTCTCTGAAGTGGGTGTTTGTCACTGCTCCTGAAATTACCATTGTTGTTTATGGTTGGCAACCTTTGCATACCACCAGTGGCACATTGCTGAAAAGCAACTCATGATATAGTCTGCTGATGGCAGTAGGTAATACCACAACTGCTGAGATTACCGTCTGACAGTGTGGTAATCTCTGTGGAATAATATCTCACCACCAGCTGCATTTCTTCCAGAAAAAGGTCTCATCCGTATTAGGGAAGCTTTTTTGGGGACACAGGCAGGCTTCTTCATTGGTTTCACCAACTATATTCTATTATATTGGTATTTACATAGTCAACCTTGTTACTCCAAAGCGCTTTTAAGACAAGAATCAAATGTTTCCCAGTACATGGGGCAGCGGATTTAGGACAGCAGTGTCGTTGTCATTTATTCTTTTCCAATATTTCAGGCGTATTCAGTCATTCCGAGCGTTTCATCGGAGCATGTAGCTGTTCCATCTCTGTGCTCTCTCTAGATCTAGAAACTTTAACAGCCTCTTGGGCCACAAGATGTACAGATGATAGTGTTTAGTCTCTGCTGGACACGTTTGCTTGTCATGTGCTCTATTCAGCATACTTGGTGACATTTTGGCTTGGTAAGAGGGCCTAGCTGGTAGTGGATGGAGTCTTAATATTTTGATCTGTTAGAGCAGATTTTTTTGAGTTCTGAAATTGTTTGGGAAAATGTTATCTCAGCCACAGTTCAGATTGGGTGCAATTATTTGACGCTGACATGCTGTAATACCTGTGCCATGCCAGTGTAATTACACCGAGCCCTTGGTGCTGCCTTTTGAAATCGTGCAATAACAACATGACAAAAGACACGAGCGGGCTGGACCTGAGCTTCCTGAACGAAGAAGAAGCGAACAAGATCCTGCACGTGCTGGAGAGAGATGATCAGCTGAGGAGGAAAGAGCGGGACAGAGTCAGGTACCTCGCATGGGACTGGGGTAACTTGTGTGTGGAGCCTAGGGCACGGGGTGTCTGGGGAGCGCACGTGTGTGTCTGTCTGTCTATTTGTCTCGAGGGGCTTGCGTGCCGCCTCTGGGCTACCGCCTTCTGTGGAGCGTGCACTGACATCTGGTACTTCTAGCCAAAAATGTGTTATCGCAAAAACAGAACTTTGCTTACCATACTACCAAGAATATAACAGGAATGTGAAAACTACTTACGCATGTATTTGGGAAAATTGAGACTTGGGACCAGGTTAGGTTGTAGTATGGTTTGATTTTATTATGGTAAAGTGTGTTTGTTATGCGGGTAAAGGGCTGGCACGTAACAGTTACAACATATTATGTAACTCGCACCTTGCTGTGTTGCACGATGTTGTATGTTAAGATATATTATGTTCAGATATGTTGTGGTCTTTTATATAGAATGTTTTGCGTTACTATGTCATACCATGGTGTACTGGAGACGCCGAGTGAAGATGCCACTGGCATGCCCTCATGGATCTGTGATGCCAAGAGCACCCTGGAAGTTTCCAGTCTCCAATGCGTCTGTGCAATTGTTACTTTGGGTTTGCAGTAGGAAGGTGGCTAACCGTGTGTGTTTCGAGCAGTGAGTGTGTTCACACACCTTTTCAAGTAATGTGCATGCTCGCCACCTTTTAACCGCTGCAAACACAGACCCAAGTCTATTGTATTGCATAATGCAAATGTTTGTAAAGTTGGGGTAAAAGCCATGCGGCCAGATTGTGTGGAGGAGACAGCAGCTGTGCTGGCAGGTTGTGTGGTAGGACTGCAGCCATGCTGTCAGATTGTGAGGTGGGGACAGCAGCCACGTTTCACAGGTTCTGTGGTGGGTACAGCACGTCTTCTTAAATGTGACATGGTGGGGTCAGCAGCCATGCTTGACGGGTTATGAGATGGGGACTGCAGCCATGTTTACAAGGTTGTAAGGTGGGTAAAATAGCCATGCTTGACAAATTGTTAAGTGGGGACAGCAGCAATGCTGCTGGGTTGTGTGTTGGGGGCAGTACTGGTTGGGGGATGACAGCCATTCTGACAGGTTGTGCGGTGGGAACAGCAGCCATTCTGGTAGGTCATCAGGGTGAGGAGGTGTCGTAGGCAGCACTGGTGTTGCACAACTCTGCTGCCAGGTTTGACATGATGAAGAGTTGCACATTTTTAAGGTTTTAGTCCTGCTGCAGTAAGAGTGGTTATGGTGTGCTCCCTACTCCCTGTGCTTTATCAGAGCTAGTGTGAAAGATTATGTGAAGCGGAGTTTAAAGCCTGCTTGGCTGCATGCAATATTGCTATCAGCCGACGGACAGCCTTGTCGGTGGGAGGCATGAGACATGCATCTGGGGCTACCTCCAGCAGAAACAAACAATTTAGCCATAATGTTTACTCTTTTGTGTCGGAGGGAAGCGCCGGGATCCTCTCCTGTCAATTAGTAACGGGGGCACATTAGACTTGTGAAAGAATAGTACACAGTGGCACAGATGGACAGAGCACGTGGTAGGCCGGCGTCTGATATGCATCCGATTAGACTGACAGTTTTGCCAGTCATTGTCTTTGTTAGAACAGATTCACAATTGCTTTATTAACCTTCCTGCTTTCTCAAATTTGCTTGAAAATGCACCATTTGCCCACTCTTTTTTCAAAATTTTCTCGGGGGAAGAACCCCCCCAAACACTCTGTAAGTGGTTCGGGCTCGCTCGCTACGCTCGCCGCAGTGCAGTACGAGAATTGTTTTACTCCCACCACTTTCAAATGTCACCAGCCGCCACTGACTGGTGGTCATGTAAAGCGGTCTGATACCTGATTTCGGGTCAAGTTCGTGCTATATAGAACTTCGGAAAAAAAAAAATGTGTGTGTATTTTTACTATGGATTGTGTTGAAAACATGAGGACAGCAAGACAGCTAAAGCTGCTTCTAGGCGAGACCTAAAAATGGCCCTATGGAGAATCTAACAATTAACTGCAAAGTACAAAGGACATTTTTCGTTCCATTTCTGCCTGAAAAAATGTACAGATGTTACACATTTTTGATACTAAATAGTTTTGCATGTATGTATTCCTGCGAATCTAAATTTGTGGCAGAATACAAAGAACGTGTCAAGTAATTCTTCTAGAATTCAAAAAACATTATAAAACATATTCCAAATGTAGGTGTAAGCATATGGGTGAACAGTTCGGACTTTTTCAGGCAGCTTTTGTTAATTGGGTCCTGCCATGACAGAAATATATGTTTATAGCATACAATTTCATGTGTAAATTCCGAAGACCATGGGTGACTTACATGTATGTCGGTGAGCTCTGTGACTTCTCGGTCCTAAATATCTGCACAACAGGAAGTTGCCTTATGGTACTCCCACAAATGACCAAGACCAGTTTCAGCAAATGGCCTCGAAATAGGCTTTTTTTGCCAGAACAAAACAAGCATTGGCAACGCCGATAGGATTGGTGTTGGCTGCTAGCCTTTTGGCCTTGTCAGGACTGGCTTGGGGAACTAAAATGCTCAAATCAGCCTGCTCCCTTCTGCTTCTCACGCTAGCTCTTTCTATCCATCATCCATTCTCCCCTCTTCCTCTCTAATCTGTTAATCTCCACCGCTCTCCCTCTCTCTCTTTCTCACTCTATGAAGCTCCTGTGTGCCTGCTGCAGTTATTCTCATAATCTGGAGAAAGTGACAGAGGTACCAGCAGTGGCCTTGTGCTTACAAGACTAGCCTCCAAAGACTCCAGCCCAGTAGGATAATGCCCGATGGAATAAAAGGCCAGTCCAGCCCTGGGCTTTGTCAATGCTTTTGTTTTGCTACGTTTTTGTAAAACTTAATTGTTGTTGGAGTCGCTTGGTCCTATGCAGTTTAAAAAAAAAAACATTGGCTAATAGCAAAAGATTATATTTGTTTACAAAAATCACAGAATGCCAAAGTAGTCTCTGGCACTGAAAGGAGCGGATGTGCACTTTGTTAAAGAGCAGAATCCCGTCACACACAGTGAAGTTAGCCAATTACTGACGTGGGCCTGAGCCTTTGCCCATCGACGTAGGCTGTAATGGATGAAAGAAATATGTGAATAACAACAGATCAATGGATGACAAGGGCAGGCTGAAAGCCCATATAAGCATATTTTATATGTATATACATATAATTTTTGTAAAATCAAAAGGACTTGGCTAAAACCAGAATGTTGGACTTAGCCCTTTCTGCAGGGTCACCCTCAAACTTTTTCCCATCACTCCTCCATTTTTGATCAATTCCTTTTGGTTAACCCTAGCACTCTGTGCACTTTACCACTGCTAACCAGTGCTAAAGTGCATGTGCTGTCCCCTTAAAACATGGTACAATTGGCTTATACCCTATTGGCATATTTAATTTACTTGTAAGACCCTTGTAAAGTGGTATACCATATACCCAGGACCTGTAAATTAAAAGCTACTTGTGGGCCTGCAGCAATGATTATGCCTCCCACTTAAGTAACCCTTTAAACCTGTCTCAGGCCTGCCATTGCAGCCTGTGTGTGTTCAGTTTTAAACTGCCATTTCGATCCGGCAAAATAAACCTTTGCCAGTCCCAAACCTTCCTTTTTAAAACACATAAGTCACCCCTAAGGTAGGCCCAGGACAACCCAGAGGGCAGGGTGCAATGTATTTAAAAAGCAGATCAAGTACTTTTACGTTTTACATGACCTGGTAGTGAAAAACTCTTAAATTCGTTTTTCACTACTGCAACTCCCATAGTATAACATTGGAGTTACATTTTTAAATTCTATCAGTGTAATTTCCAAATGGGAATAGGTAACTAGTTCATGTTTGGTGGTACTCTGGAATCACAATTTAAAATCGTAACTTATGGTGAAGTGGGATTTAAAATTGTAATTCTGAAAATGCCACTTTTAGAAAGTTGGCATTTTCCTGCTTTAGTCATTTAAGGCCCGATTACGAGTCTGGCGGTCTGAGGACTGGCAGACTCACAGGGGTGCGGCAGTGGCGATCCTGCCAAGCATATTACGAGTTTCCTCTCCACCAGCGGTGTCATGGAGGTTCCTCCTCCATGTACGCCATGGCGGAGAGGAAACAAAGGGGGACCTCCAGCATGTGCCCCCCCCCTGTGTGCATGCACACGAGTTCCTGCACAGCATGGACTTTCGAGTCCATGCCGTGCAGGAACCAAGTTGTGCGATCCCATTGTGGTGCCTTTTTAAAAGGCACTGCCGCCTTTGAAAGAGGCACCGCCACGGGACTGCCTTGCCGCCCACCTGCCAGACCACTTTAAAGTCATAATCTGGCAGGTGGTGGCAGCGGGTCTCGGCCATGTGGGGGCGCGACGGTGGCATACCGCCGCCCTCGCACCGCTGAAACTCGGAATCAGGCCCTAAGTGTATGTAGCCTGTACCTGGGTCACATGACTGGTTGTAGCTGACTGTTGAGCTTTGTGTATTCCTCCTAGACAGGCACACACAATAGGGAGCTTAGGTGTGCCTAGATGGGCCATCACTGGCAGGCTGGAAGGGAGGAGCTGGGCATAGCCTCACTTACACTTGAATAGGCTGTGTCCTGCCTCCACACAAAGTGCTGCATACCCCCTGTAGTTAGTCTGGAGCCAGGACAGGGAAGGCAGGATGCCTGGGGACATCAAAGGGAAACCTCTAGAAGCTTCTCTCCAACTTCAAAGGCACAACTGGGTATAAATACTGGACCTCAGATACTAACTCTTCAGTACACTTCTGGACCTGCCTCAACTCTGCCAGGAAGAAGGACTGCTATGCTGCTACAAGGACTGCCACTCTGCCGGGCTGTTGCTTTAAAGGAATTGCTGCCCTGCTGTGCTGGCCTGCTGCCTTCTTGCCTGGAGATGAAGAACTGGACCTGCAACTTCATCTTGAACCCAGGACCCGAGAGCAACACCAAGTGCTAGCCTGCTGGCCTCATGATCTGAACCTCAGGGACATAAAAGGTTCCCCAACCAACTCCTGGACCCAGTTGCAGCAAGCTCCTGATCACCAAGTAGTACCCCTCAGGTCCTGGACTCTTGGTGTGGGTCAGCAAGCTTATATGAAGCTTTAGGGCTTTTTGCGACCATGAACGGGCCCGTTTGCATCGAGACCATGGCGTTCGCACCAGAAACCAGTGCAAGCTGCCACCAGCCCGTCTCTTCGCACTGCAGCTTCGACCGCTCATGGAGGACCACCAACGCAAAGCTCCAGCCTGCCCAACCGCGATGCCTGGCCTGCTGTTCGTGCCATGCCGATAGCCTCCCGCGATGCTTTTCTTGCTCCTCGCGGCCCTCTCCAATGCAAATGGGGCTCTTGGTTCAAAACTTGAGAAGGTAAACCTTCAGCGGGACTACTGTGGGAAGGTGTCCAACCTGCATCCCATGGCGGTCGGCCTGAACCTTTGACTTTGACTTTGACCCAGTCCAGCACAACCAGATAGCCATGGTTGGTGCTGTGCGCTTTTAGGCGTTATTTTACACTTTATTCTTTATAATTCATAACTCCAGTTCTACTGATTGCATTTTTGCCATTTTGGTCTTGTTTTATTTATTAAATTTAGCTCTATTTTTCTCATTTGGTGTGGTATCTTTTTGCGTGGTGTTTTCACTGTGTTACTGTTTGAAGTGTTGCACAAGTACTTTTCGCATTGCCTCTAAGTTAAGCCTGACTGCTCTGTGCCACGCTACCATGGGGTTGAGCACAGGTCAATTTGGGGTTTTCTTCTGCCTTACCCTGACAAGGATTGTGGTTGCTGCTTCACCAGGGCTCACACCCTAGTCAACCAACAACCCAATTTCTTACACAGACCTAACAAGTGAGTGCCCAAACCGAAAAGAGCGATTTTGCCTGAGGCTCCGAATATCCTTGCACCAAAGATGTGGAGAATGCATGACTTCGCAAGAATTGCCCCCTTTAAGGTTAAAAGTAGTCACTGAGTAACTGTATTGGGACAATTAATTAAAACTTACGTGTTTTATTTTTTATTTTACGGTTAAAGGATAACACCATCCCGGGGAAGGGGCAAAGGAGTATAACATATGAGTTACAGATGGAAAAGGGAAAAAAAGAGTAAATGTCTAATGTAACACTGGGATACTGCTACTATGTAAATTAGATTTTTTTCTTTTTTTTTTTTTTAAATTCGACGCGGTCTTAACATTGTAAAAGTATTAAAATATGGGAGAAGCAAAATACCTCAAAATGTAGGAAGAAAAGAAGCACAACCTAACGTCTTGGGGTAAACTTCAACTTCAGGCAAAGTGTTCTAAAGGGGTCGATGAAATTGTGAGCTTGACTTACACTGCCGGGGAAGGTTTGCACACACCACACCAGTGACGTCCGATGTTAATTCTTTCTCCACGTGAACAGGGATGTTTGGAATTGTGACGATAGAGGTAATTAAACGTTGGTGGGAAATAGTGATAGTCAGATAAAAGATTGCATTTTTTGCTGGAAGAACAAAAAATACACTGCAATGTGCCTTCTAATGTCAGATGAAAACTAAATTGCCTAAAACAAGAACACTGTCATATACTGCCCTCTGCTGGAATAAGTTCAGTATTATATTTGCCAATATGAACTTGGAAGCAATACGATTTCTACTGCCCATAAAAAATAATCCAGAATCATTCAGTTCTGTCTGGACATCCGTGAAAATGACTGGATTCCATCGCAGGACCGGATGCTTCTCAATCTTTGCTACTCAATTTACAGCAGCCAATGAAAAAACAGTTAAACATTCAAAACACTACATTTCCCATGAGGCTTTGAACCACGCCTCCATAAACCACCAATCAACAGTGTCCAGCATATACAAACGAGGGAGGCACCATCTTTACCGCCTCTTTCTTTGCTGCTCCGCAGTCAAGATTAGTGCCTTTCTGTTTTGCATATCGGAATCTGTTCTTATGGTACTACTTGTGCTTGTTAAAACATTTAGGGGCCGATTCCGATCCCGGTCGGAGGCGCACCTAACACCATTCGGTCGGGAAAAAAGCCATGCGAATGCCTGTTTCCCGACCGATCCGCACATTAATCCGAACGAACAAGTACGATGCGCACAACAGCACAGATTCCGACCCAGTCGTACTCACCCAATCCAGGTCCTGTTCCCCGACCGAGCCGGATCCGGAAACGCAGAATCGAGTCGCACGGAAGCCAAAATGCACCCTCGTCCGGCCGGACTAGTACGATGCGCTTCCCGTACGCGCCGAACCGGTCGCTACGCACGGCACGTCAAAGCATCCGGGAGAGGCGCACATAAGCTCCGATTCGCGCCACAACACGATCCACGGCTACGAGACGAACACGCCAGCAACGAGGACGAGGCGAAGCAACGAGAAAGACGAACGAGACGAACCAACCATGAATCCCATCGTTCCGATCCTACCAATATTCTACATCTACTACCGGAACAGGCACGGACCCGTACGGTGCAGAAGGTAAGCCAGACACCAACCACAAAAACAAACTACACGTACCCGACATATCACACACACACAGAGGGATGCAGAAATTACTTACACCAGCAACAGCAGCACCATAGGGGCGGGATGGCCATCACCAATGCCACATATACACATAGGGGCCCGGATGCCTGTCACTACTACCACCCTTACCCAGGGGTGCCAGATGCCTACCACTACTACCACCTCTACCCAGGGGTGCCAGATGCCTACCACTACTACCATCTCTACCCAGGGGTGCCAGATGCCTACCACTACTACCATCTCTACCCAGGGGTGCCAGATGCCTACCACTACTACCACCTCTACCCATGGGGGGCTGGATGCCTGTCACTACTACCACCCTTACCCAGGGGTGCCAGATGCCTACCACTACTACCACCCTTACCCAGGGGTGCCAGATGCCTACCACTACTACCATCTCTACCCAGGGGGTGCCAGATACCTACCACTACTACCATCTCTACCCAGGGGTGCCACATGCCTACCACTACTACCACCTCTACCCATGGGGGGCTGGATGCCTGTCACTACTACCACCCTTACCCAGGGGTGCCAGATGCCTACCACTACTACCACCTCTACCCAGGGGTGTCAGATGCCTACCACTACTACCACCTCTACCCAGGGGTGCCAGATGCCTACCACTACTACCATCTCTACCCAGGGGGTGCCAGATGCCTACCACTACTACCACCCTTACCCAGGGGGTGACAGATGCCTACCACTACTACCACATCTACCCACGGGGGGCTGGATGCCTGTCACTTCTACCACCCTTACCCAGGGGGTGCCAGATGCCTACCACTACTACCACCTCTACCCAGGGGGTGTCAGATGCCTACCACTACTACCACCTCTACCCAGGGGTGCCAGATGCCTACCACTACTACCATCTCTACCCAGGGGTGCCAGATGCCTACCACTACTACCACCCTTACCCAGGGGTGCCAGATGCCTACCACTACTACCACCTCTACCCATGGGGGCTGGATGCCTGTCACTACTACCACCCTTACCCAGGGGTGCCAGATGCCTACCACTACTACCACCTCTACCCAGGGGGTGTCAGATGCCTACCACTACTACCACCTCTACCCAGGGGGTGCCAGATGCCTACCACTACTACCATCTCTACCCAGGGGTACCAGATGCCTACCACTACTACCACCCCTACCCAGGGGTGCCAGATGCCTACCACTACTACCACCTCTACCCATGGGGAGCTGGATGCCTGTCACTACTACCACCCTTAGCCAGGGGTGACAGATGCCTACCACTACTCCACCTCTACCCAGGGGTGTCAGATGCCTACCACTACTACCACCCCTACCCATGGGGGGCTGGATGCCTGTCACTACTACCACCCCTACCCATGGGGGGCTGGATGCCTACCACCAACAACACCCCCACTCACAGGATGGCTAATACATGACACCACAAGCACACACCAACATAAAGAATGCAACATAAAGACACCCCCCCCCAACACCATGACAAGCGTGTGTAGACTGTGTCAAATGCCTACAACACTGAACATGACTTTGAACCTACAATGTGACCCCCTATCACATATGCCACACATAAATGTGTGTGGCCCCCACAATACAAGCAGGCCATGACCATTGTGGCAATGGGGTCCAAAACCCCATCATCACAGTGACCAAAATGTAAGTGTGGGGCCCATAGCTGAAGCACATCTTGAACATTGTGGCAATGGGGTCCAAACCCCCATCATCACAGTGACCATAATGTAAGTGTGGGGTCCATAGCTGAAGCACATTTTGAACATTGTGGCAATGGGGTCCAAACCCCCATCATCACAGTGACCAAAATGTAAGTGTTGACAAAGAAAAAGCTGCAACTGCCAAACTGCATGGATGATTCCTGGTCACAGAACAACAAACACATCAGTGGCAAAGTAGTGCTTGTGTCCCATAGCAACATAGATTGGGGAGGCAAACAGTGCAGTGCAAATAAGACATACCTTTGGCCATGTGCAGACAAACATCACCCATGGGGGCTGACACTGTCAACATTCATCAATGACACAATGACAGAAGTGAGCATCAGAATGCAGACCCACATATTTGCACCAATGGGCACACAAATGCAGATACCCTGTGGAGACTGTAGATGTGAGGTGAACAGATACCATACCATGGCAGCAATGGGACACACAAACAATGATCATTGTGCTGACTGATGACCTAGGAGTCCCAGGGACAGCAGGGGAAACACACCAAACAACATACAGCAAATGGCACACTAAAGATATGCCAATGCAGTGGTGCAGATGCACAAACACAAACAGGCAGACCCACACTGCACATCAAACACAACAGGTGAGGGGGGGGGTACCAGTGTCCCAGGCAACCACACAACACATGAGGAGGCCTGAATACCAATTACACAGATGTGCATACAGTGCCACACAAAGGCAACTCATGGATCCAAATCCCCTATGTGGGCAATCAGGCATTGTCAGATGAGAGGGAGCACAAATCACACATGTCACACAAGCATGTAGGAACAGCAACTGACACAGCAAGACACAGAGACACCACAGCACTACCCCAGGGCCCCCACAATGTGGTGACCCTGGGCTGCATTACAATCCCACTCTGATGACAAAGCTAGATGTCGTTCACACTGTGAACCACAGTCATGGGTCCTGAGCAACAAACTACCATCACACCTACACAAGCACAAATCAATCAGCATGGCCAGTAAGCCAAGGGCAACATGTCGGCAGGGGTGGTATGTGTGTTGACAGTCGTTGGAGGGGTGGGTGCAGGGGGTGCAGCTGGTGGTCCTGCTGGTGCTGCATGATGACTTGCTCCGGAGGTGCCAGGTGGGTCTTCTTCATCCGAGGAGGGCAGAGGCTGTTCCACACCAGTGAGCTCCGTATCCTCTTGAGCCTGGGACGGGGACTCCTCAGCGTCTGCTGCTGTGTCCCCATCATCACCTGTTTTTGGGAGAAACACACAATGTATGTTATGTTTCTGCAGGCATCACTGGTTGACACACCTGACAGTTGTGACTGTGCCTCTGGATGCGGGCCTGTACATTGCATTGTCCTAAGTTGTCACAGTCAGGGGTTGATATTGGTGTAGCACATTGTCCTGCATTATTTGGGCATTTCTATGTGAATGTTGGGGTGTGTACATGGTCTGCATTGGTTGTATTTGGTTGACATCCGGCCCTCCTTCCCACCCAGCCAGATATTCCACCATGGAACGTGCTTCCATTGCACGGAGTGCAAGTTGTCTTTCGGGATGTCAGTCAGTGGTGTCCTGCTGTTGTTTGGTGCACAGTTGCCAGCAGGGCCTTGTGCTCCCCACAGCAGTAGCCAGTGTCAGCCATCTTGTCAGTTGTTTTCCACTCCCTGTGATGTGCGCATGGTTCAGGGTGGTGTTGATGAGACAGTTGTGGGGGTGACCAATATCTGTGACTACCACTCCCATCATGCTATTGCCTCCACCCCACTTCCCAGCATGCCCATACTTACTTGCTTTTGGGTGGACTTCACTGTGTGTGAGTGTGAGTGCAATGGCAAGATGGCTGGCAGTGGTGTCCTGCTGTTAGTTGGTGGACAGTTCCCAGCATGGCCTTGTGCTCCCCACAACAGTGCACCAGTGTCAGACATCTTTGATGGGGCTTTCCACTCTCTGTGGGGTGTGCATGCTTGAGTGTGAGCTTGCTGGGCCATGTGGGTGGGGGATGTTGAGCTGTGACTACCACTCCCATCATGCTATTGCCTCCACCCCACTTCCCAGCATGCCCATACTTACTTGCTTTTGGGTGGACTTCACTGTGTGTGAGTGTGAGAGCAATGGCAAGATGGCTGACAGTGGTGTCCTGCTGTTGGTTGGTGGCCAGTTCCCAGCATGGCCTTGTGCTCCCCACAACAGAGCACCAGTGTCAGACATCTTTGATGGGGCTTTCCACTCTCTGTGGGGTGTGCATGCTTGAGTGTGAGCTTGCTGGGCCATGTGGGTGAGGGATGTTGAGCTGTGACTACCACTCCCATCATGCTATTGCCTCCACCCCCCTTCCCAGCATGCCCATGCTTCCTTCCCTTTGACTCTGCTTCCCTGTGGGGTTGTGTGCCTGTGCTGACAAGATGGCTGACAGTGTTATCCTGGGGTTAGTTCTGCTACAGGTCCCATATGTGTCCCTGTGCTTCACACAGCATGACCCAGGGTTGTGGTTCTTTGTGGGATATTTGATTGGAGTGTGAGGCAATGCATTCTCCCAGGTGAGTTGTGTGGAGTTTGTGTTAGAGGGTGTGTGGGTGGAGCTGCTGGTGACTATGGTCTGTGCTGTGAGTCCTCCTTCCCACCCAGCCAGATATCCCACCATGGAACGTGCTTCCATTGCAGGGAGTGCAAGTTGTCTTTCAGGATGTCAGTCAGTGGTGTCCTGCTGTTGGTTGGTGCACAGTTGCCAGCAGGGCCTTGTGCTCCCCACAGCAGTAGCCAGTGTCAGCCATCTTGTCAGTTGTTTTCCACTCCCTGTGATGTGGGTATGGTTCATGGTGGTGTTGATGTGCGTATTGTGAGGGTGGGCAATATCTGTGACTACGACTCCCATGATGCTATTGGCTACACTGACTTGCCCAGCATACACAGAATTCCTTTCTTTCAGTGGGCTTCACTGTGTGGTGGTGTTGTAGTGGTGGCTACATGTCTGGATGTGTTTGTTAGTTGTATTTGTGCCACTGCCTAGCTGTAGTTGTGTTTGTACATGTGATGAGACAGTTACATGTCACTATGAGATGCCATGTGTTGTGTTTATCTGACTGATATACATTTTGGGATGATTCTGTTCTGGTTGCTGTGTATTTGCTAAGGGTGCATGGTTTGACTCTCCCCTTGACAGTGATGTGTGTGTATTGTCGCACAATATTGTGTACATTTGTTGTGTACTCACCAGGCTCTGGGATGTTTTCTAGTCCATATACGCTCACTGGTGGTAGGATGGCCCGCACCTTCTCCTCCCAGGGCCTGAGGTATACTGGCTTGGCAGGAGGGCCACTGCCGGTGTGTTGGCTCACGAGGTAGTCCTTCTTCAACAGCTCCTGACCCTCCTGCGCACGTCATACCACCTGTTCTGGATGTCTATCTTTGTGCGCAAACATGGTGATTGTGCGTTCACCCTGTCGACGATCCTCTCCCACATCTTGGTTTTCTGCGACATGGGTGTCTGTTGGACCAGTGTACCAAACAGCTGTGGCTCTACCCTGAGGATCTCATCTACCAGGACTTCCAATTCACTATCTAGGAACTTATGATTCTTCTTTGGGGGCATGGTGATGGGTGGTGTGCTCCCCACAACAGTGCACCAGTGTCAGACATCTTTGATGGGGCTTTCCACTCTCTGTGGGGTGTGCATGCTTGAGTGTGAGCTTGCTGGGCCATGTGGGTGGGGGATGTTGAGCTGATGTGTGTGTTGGTGTGCAGGTGAAGGTGTGTGAGTGTGTGTTTTGCTGGGTGTATGTGAGGTTGATATTTGTTGAGATGCTGATGGTGTGTGGCTTGTGTGATGGATGAGCTGTGGGTGTATGGTTGCTGTCTGTTGAGTGCTGGCAGGTAATTTGAATTTGCAAAGGATCATGGTAGGGATTTGTGTCCTTTATATGGGTGGAGTTGTGGGTGTGTCTTTGTTCCCTGCCCCCCAGTATTTATTGGCTTTGTAATTGCTTGGCCTTTTTTTGTGTATTTTCCCTTTGTACTTTTCGTGCATGTAGGAGACGTTCTTGTGACCGAGTCGGACCCTGCAGTTGTCTCGTACGAGCTTCTCCGATTCGTTCACGCTGTGTTTGTGCTGTTTTCTATGCTGCGTACGCGTCGGTCGTGGTGTTTTGGGTTGCTTCGGCTCGCAGTTTTGTATGCGTGTCGGTCGTACGGCTTGTCCTCCGTGCGACTCGGTCGTGTTTTCCACGCGTTGCATCGTACTTGGCGGGTAGGAGTTCGCGGGTACGTTTTGTTCGGGATTGTTCCGGGTGCGTGTCGGTCGGTTAGATTCGCGTGATTTTCCGGCCGTATTGCTGTTTTCCGCGCGGCTCGGTCGTTTGGCTTGTGTTCCGTACGAGTCGGTCGGGTTTTGCACGCTTCTCATCGTACTTTGCGGGTCGGGCTGCACCGGTACGTGTCGGTCGGAATTAATTCCGGCTCCGAGTCGGTCGGTACGTTTTCCGGCCGGAATCGGAATCGACCCCTTAGTTGTGATTGTTTCGCCTTGTTTTAGATTGCTTTAGATGGTTTTTCTCTTGCGATAGACATTGCGCGCTCACGATCGGCTTCCGTGCTCGATCGGCGCCCGGACCGCGATGCGGTCTACTTGAAGTATTTCTCAGTTGTAATGCGCTTGTTTGATTCCTTTTTGTTGTTTCCCCGATAACGACGCGTGTTGCGCCTTCCCACCAAGTATTGTTCTTTCTGACTTTGCCCCAATTGTGTACTTGTTCGGGTGGCTCTGCCACTGCAGTACGCGTGCTCCTCGCGCTACTGCTTGGGAGTGGCCCCTCCCGGGAGCGAGGACGCGTATGTAACACAATTGGGCTACATACACGCTGCCTGTAAGGAAGCCTGCACCCATCCCAGTGTACGCGAGGCAGCTTCTCAGACGCATGCTGGAGCCGCCTTTCCCCAAGGCTGCAAGAAAAAGGGGATCTGCAGATTTGTGCTGGTACCGGGCCTCCAGCTTTAGATAATTTGAATTTTTAGTACGTTTTGACGAATCCTCTTAAGGATAATTTTTGGAAACTTCTTATATACTGACATTGCATCCTACTATTGGAAATATTATAAGAAGCTTATCCTTCAGGCTGTCAGGGCTACTCTCCCCCCTCGTAAGTCCTGCAGTGACAGCATTTTTGGTACCTTGGCCTATCTGCACCAGCTATTGCTCCCTCCTGACACCCTGCTTACAAGCTGAACAGGGCTGCAAATTATTGGCTTCCCTCTAGGGATTTTTTGATTGGAGTGCACCGAACTCCGTTTGGCATGTCTGACTATGAGACTTACGAACAAGATCTGGCTGCCTATAGCCCAGGGGAAGATGAAGATTTTTTCTATGATGAAAGCATGGAGTCCATGATTGACAAAACGGTGGAAAAGAAGTTGGACAAGGCTTTGTCGTCAGCCCTCCTTCCTATTTCTCAGCGGTAAGACAAGCTGCTAGGCATGGGCAGCGTGGGCAGCTGCCCACAGCCTCGCACTCAGCCCACCAGCATGGGGCCCGCACCAGTGCAACACACCACCAAACCTTTTGTGCCCCTGCCGATCCCATTGAAGAAAGGTGTCTGTTTGTAATTGGGCTTACAGGAGGGGGCCCCCTCCCTGGGCCTCTCAGGGATGGTGTGGGGAGGCCTAGGGGAGGGGGATACTTCATCTTGTGCCAGTTGCAAGGGAACGCATTTTGTCCTGCAATTAGGCCTCCTGACCGGCTGCCCATTGAGAGACACTGCGGGACACCCATTGTCAGCACTTTACCATCTGCACAGTTTTAACTCTCAGCCCACAAGCTATTCTCACACCTTCAGCATGATATGAGCTGTGAAAGAGGTGCTTGTAGGTGGCAGAGAGGGGAGCTGCAGCCCAGGAGGAGTCTGCACAAAGCAGCTTCCGGAGCCCTGAAGGTGTCACTTATGTAAATTAGAGGGGCCTCGCACATTCCCCTTCGCCCGAGGCCCCAAAAATTCTAGAACCGGCCCTGCTGGTAGGGAGTGCCTCACCCCAACCCCACACCCTGCCCAACCCCCCCAACTTCCTCATCTGCCCCGACATGGCCACATGTAAAAATAATTACAAGAGTTACTGGAGGAGCCATGGACCATGACTACAGTGTGGCCCCTCTGGCCCCTCCGCCACTCTCCCACCCTAGGCAACAATTCCCATTACTGATACGGACACAGACACCTCCTCTTCTCACGAGTCTCAACCCCGCAAAGGTTCGAAAAAAACACAAACACTCCATCGCTAACATCTCCCTTCACTTTTGATCATGCAAGCATTATTCACCCCAGATCGTCAGACTGGTCCCCTGCCCCTGCAGTGGCAGACTACATGCAACTCAATCTCCGTTAGAGTTTCGATAAGGAAGTCATTTCACAACTTCGCTCTGAATGTCCCCGCCCAACCTCCCCTACAAGACTGCCCTCATACCTGATATTGACACCTCTATGCAAACCTTTTTGAAAAAGTACAGCAAAGACCCCAAAAAAGGTGGCGATAGAGCCCTAAGAGCCTGTCAGGACAATCATTTTGATGTGTCCAGACACCTAGCTATGATTCTAGAGTTGGCCCTTCAAGCCCAAGAAACAGGAGCGGCAATCCACCCAGAATTACTAGCAGGCTGGACTCGAAGGGCGATCAGCCTCCTTGGCAACGCTAATTGCTCCCTTTCGTCTGAACGACGCAAATCTGTCCTTCTATGTATAGATCCACAGCTAGCTGAATTGGCCTCAGCGGAACCAGGCCCACTGGCAGAAGGTCAGTTGTTTGGAAATCGCTTTGTCAAGGACATAGCGAAATTTGTGAATATCTTCACTTCATTAGAAAAATCTCAGACATCACTCAAGCAAGTGTTCAATACCCTTTCTGGCAGGGCCGGTCGTGGCAGAGGACGCTCGACCAGCCACTTCAACCAGAAAGGTCCTCAACGTGGATACAACCCTATACGCAGGGGTTACGCTCAAGACCCAGCCCCAGCAGGTTTCTATCCTACACGATCCAGGGGCTTCAGAAGGCATTTCAACTGAGGTGTCAACAGGGGATTTTGAAACAATGACACACAATCCACAGGTAATGTCTTACCCTATTCTTCCGACGCTTCCTTTGGTGGCAGAGTGAAACATTTTGTGATGAACTGGGCAACAATTACCTCAGATGCATGAGTACTAAATTCTGTCCAAGGCTATCAAATAGAATTCTCCAAGGTCCCCATCCAAGACTCCTCCCCCCCCCCCTCCATTTTTCCCATCAAGAAAAGTTTTTTATCGACTCCGAACTGCAAGAGCTTTTGACAAAACAGGATATTGCTGATGTGGACCATCACCCTGAGGGTTTTTGCAGCAATGTCTTTTTGGTACAAAAGAAAGGAGAAGGTCAGAGATTAGTCCTGAACCTCAGAATGTTCAATCACTTTGTGATTTACCGTCATTTCAAGATGGAAGGCATCCATCTTTTGAGAGATCTGCTTCAAGAACAGGACTGGATGGTCCAACCAGATCTCAAAGACGCTTATTTGACGGTCCCCATTTCTCACCCTCATCAACATTACCTGCAGTTTCAATGGAAAGGCCAGTGGTATCAATATCAATCCCTGCCATTCGGCCTGTCGTCAGCCCCTTCGGTATTCACCAAACTCTTAAAACCGGTAGTCACTCGTCTAAGAGAGATGGGAGTTCGCATGATCATCTACCTAGACGACATGCTTCTGTTGGCACAAGATCGCTCATTACTGTTATCACATCTGAGTTGGACGGTGTCTCTCCTTCAGAATCTGGGTTTTGTCATAAACTCCACGAAATCCATGATGACACCTTCCCAACAGATGGAATTCTTGGGATTTCACATAAACTCAGTGACAGCACAACTTATTCTTCCTCTTGTAAAGATAAAAGCCATCAAGAGAGAATTAAAAACGACGTTGTCGAAACAGATGGTATCTTTGAGATCTCTGGCCAGGATTGTGGGGTTGTTGGCATCCACGATCCAGGTGATTTTCCCAGGCCCTCTGCATTACAGAGCTCTACAACACCTAAAGATTCATTACTTAGAACTGAGTTTCAGCTACGATCACTTGATCCCTCTGACAGACGAAGCTCAGGAGGAGCTTCTATGGTGCCTCAGACATATGGAAGCATGGAATGTCAAGGCCATCTTCAGAGTCTCTCCAGACGTTGTCATCGAGTCAGACGCCAGTCGCTGGGGTTGGGGCGCATGATGTGGAGAGTTTGCTACAGGCGGTCGGTGGTCAACCGAAGAATTAAAGCTACATATCAATTGCCTGGAACTTTTGAAGGGCTCTTTTGTCATCAAGTCAATCTCACCCACAAAGAGCAATTGTTGCATCCTCCTTCGGATGGACAATGTGTCAGTGGTCCAATATATCAACCGCCTGGGAGGTACAAGATCTCGTCTTCTGGCCAACCTAGCCCGAGACTGCTGGCACTTTTGCCTCTTGCAGAAGATCACAGTTATGGCAGAATACATCCAGGGCAAAGACAACCTGGTAGCAGATTGGAATTCCAGGTTTATGACAGACTTCAGCGACTGGAGGCTCCATCCCTCCCTCTTCCAAGAGATCATGAATATGCAAGGCCCATGTCAAGTGGATCTGTTTGCATCCCGTCTCAATGCCCAACTTCCCCGGTTTTACAGCTGGGGACTGGACCAGATGGCTTTGGGGACAGACGCTTTCCTTCAACCCTGGGGCTTCCAGACGAATTACGCGTTTCCCCTGTTTGCAATGATCCAGAGACTAGCAGCCCATGTCTGCCGACATGCAGCGACTGTGGTGTTAGTTACTCCGTTGTGGAAAACACAATCGTGGTTTCCGACTGTTGGAATTGACTGTGGATCTTCCCACTTGCCTACTAGTCTTTCCTCAAATGCTCATGGATCCAGTCGGGTCGCCCCACCCTCTTGTTCTTCAGGAACAACTGACGCTCATGGTATGGAAAATCTCAGGAGACATGAACAAATTGATGGAATTTTAGCTGCTGCTGCCGACTTTATACAACAGGCTTGGGCTCCATCCACCCGTAAACGATATTCTTCTGCATGGAATCGATGGGTGGGTTGGTGCCTTCAACGTAAGGTGGATCCCGTGGGATCTGAGTTGAAAGATGTCCTTAACTTCCTTTCAGAATGTGCTGAATCCGGTCTATGCTACAGGTCAGTAAACAATTTTAGGTCCGCATTTTCAGCAGGACATGACCAAATAGATGGTAAATCGGTGGGTGTTCATCCGGTAGTATGCAAATTATAGAAAGGAATTAGAGTGTCTCGACCACCAAGACCCAGATACACTCATTTGTGGTATGTTAACAATGTCCTTTTCTTATTGGAATCATGGCCTGAAAATAAAGATCTATCATTGAAACAATTAGCCAAATTAACCATGTTTTTATGTTTAATTTCTTGCCGACGTGTGTCGGATGTAAGTGCATTAGACTTAGCAGGTAGGTTGTTTTCTCTACAGGGTGTCTCTTTTATTATTTCTAAACGAACTAAGACTATGTCACGTTCCATTGACTATCCCGCTTTTCCTCACAATGACAAACTTTGCATAGTAAAATGTTTGAAGGTGTATGAAGAACGTACCTTGATGCATAGGACGGATCCTTTGGGTCCTTTACTTTTGGCAATACAGAAACCATTCCGACCTGTGTCGGCTGCTACTCTAACACACTGGGTAAGATGGGTCATGGCTGAAGCTGGAATTGACATTTCTTTGTATGGTACTCATTCTACCAGATGTGCTATGGTGTCTAAAGCCTTTGTAATGGGGTCTAGATTAGAAGATATTCTCAGAGCTGCTGATTGGTCTTCAGATTCAATGTTTACATTTTTTTATTACAAACCCATTGTACATGTTTCATCTGTTGTGGTTGGTGAACTTTGAACCAGCATAATTGGAGCCTCCGGTCCTGACATAGAATAGAAACTTTTCTAGCTTGTTGCGACAAGAATTTTAGATTTTATTAAGGCCACGGAGGCGAGGATTATCCCACCCGTTGGGACAGGTGAGAGTTGTATCTTCTACACTGTTGTGAAATTGTATGGCTTATTTTGATGCTGTTTTTTTCCCTCCCTGATTTTTCTATTCAAGATTATGATTCACTCGAACTCAAACTTATTTTTGATTGCAGGAGCGGATTCGAAACAAAATTGAAATCTCTTGGATTGATGTCTACAATGGCGATTGGTTCTGCTGGATCTTTGGATGTTGTCTCGTTTCAGATCTGTTCGTGTGGATTTACTCTCCATTGGGGGTTGGAACTGTATCCTGTTCTGGTTTGGATGGCTTATAGACTGCTTGTTCGCAAAGAAAGAGGCAGTAAAGATGATGCCTCTCTATTTTGGATATGCTGGACACTGTTGATTGGTGGTTTATGGAGGAGCGGTTCAAAGCCTCATGGGAAATGTAGTGTTTTGAATGTTTAACTGTTTTTTCATTGGCAGCTCTAAATTGAGTAATAAAGATTGAGAAGTATAATCCTCGCCTCCGTGTCCTTAATAGAATCTAAAATTCTTGTTGCAACAAGCTAGAACATTTTCGATTCTAGACCCGGATGAAACAAGCCGATGCTGCGGGCACATGCGAAATGATGCACTGAATGTGCCTGCAGCAGCCACGTCATTGCCATCAAGCATCACCCAAATTAGGTGAGGGAACGCCACTACGGAGCCAGTGGGAGTACACCAAGCACGTTTTGAAGGAAAAACACAGGCACTGCCCAAACAAATGCTGTACTTCTGCTTTCTAAGGTGTGGGCGTGGCCAATGCCTCTCTCCTGGAGGCAACAGCTGCACCATAAAAATTACTCCCACACCATGAAAGGAAATTCCCAGGGTGTAATAGATTTTTTTTTTTTTAAATCCCACTTTGGGAGTCTGTTTATGAAAAACAAAGGTTTGGTGCATGACCACCTGAAAGAAAGTGGTTGCGTACTAAACTTGCAGTGCCTTCAGAGGAACCACTGTGATGGCTGAAGGCACATGGATCACTGCTGGATCGGCACGGATCTCTAAATAGAGTGAGCAGTAGACCATCAGGGTGACATTTGTAATGTCTTTGCTATGTGGATGTGTAGGTGAATAAGTGGGTGTGTTAGTAGCTGTTTGGGTGAGTGTGTGGCTCTGTGAGTAGATGTATGGGTAAGTGTCTGTTGTATGAGTAGCTGTATGGGTGATTGAGTGGTTGTGTAAGTGGCTGTATGACTGACTGGATGTGTGAGTAGCTCTATGTACTTGTATGGGTCTGTGAGTGGTTGTGTGGGAGTGGGTGTATGTGAGGTTGTATGGGGGTGTGAGTGGGTGTGTGAGTGGTTTGGTGGATGATGTCATCAGTGATGTCATTTGAGATGTAATCTGTGATGTTATCAGTGATGTCACTGACCATGTCATGAGTGATGTAATATGTGAGGTCATCAGCAGTTCATTGAAGGGGCGTAAGTTACAGTTAGCTCAGGTAACTATAACTGCTGAGTTTCACTGGTTTTGTACAAGTGAAATCTGAGGCTAACTATAACGTACCTGAAAACTTTGGTTTTTTCTGTTATTTTTCATATTGTTTTTTTAATTCTATTTCCCAACTATAACATCCCTGTAACCTTTGATTTTTTAAGTGAAAAAATATATATATATATATTTATATCCAACAAACAAACTGCAACAACCTCCAGTAAAAGTATCCTGGATCGATGATTACAGAGCCGACACTCAAATTTCAAGTCCAGCGTATGTTTTATTCACACACGGCAACAACAAACAAACCCAACGCGTTTCGGAGTTCAGGCACTCCTTGGACACGGGTTAGGTGTATGCTTACTTCCTGCCTTATTTAAAGAGGCAGACTGTGCGTTTACATTTCATTGACATAAAGAAAATACTTTGTATTGTTCGTATAATTTTTTATTTTATTATTTTTAACCATAAAGAAAAGCAATTTATATCTGCAGTTTACAACAGTTTCAGCGCGCTTTGGAAAAATACTTTGCATTGTGAATTCATAATGTGAAGCAAGTACGGACTGCTAGAAAATAATAATTCCTTAGCATCTCTAATTCATTAGTGCACGGCGACAGTAAGATTTCAACACACAGTGCAATAATGGAATAACACTTCATATGTAGAAAAATACTCGATAGCGTCAGGTAGCAAACACAATTCACCTATTGTTACGCTATTCGAATCACCGTTTGTATTACATTTTGTCAATAAAGGTATTGAACCACTTCAGATCTTACTACATAATAATGTCAATTCAAAAACCAATTACGCCCCAGTGGGCAGTGCGGTCCACATTTTATCCCGCTGTTCTGACTCCCTGAATATTATATTAGCCAATGAAATCATTGAACAAACAAACGGGGGTAAAGTTACAGATTAATGCCAAGACATTATCCTCTTTTCTTCTGTATAGGTTTATGCCTTTTTAATGTACGTTGTTGTAAATTGTGGTTTTTATTAATACTTTGCTTCTTTGTTTGTTTCAAACGGAAAAAGTTTGAAAGAGCAGAAGAGCCATTATATCTTTAATTTTGTCAGCGGGTCTGGGTACATTTATTATGATTGTGTGGTCCAATATAGAACTGGTCTGGAAAAGTCCACCAGGATTTAATTAATTTTGAAGCTATGAAATAGCTTGTTTTTTGATTAGTATTTGTCCAGACCTTTGAACTACATATTTGGACGTGTGAATGCATATTATGGACAGCTATTGTATCGCCCACTTGGGCTTAATTGCTTTTTGTCTTGGCAAATTGGCATATTGATAAAGCCTGCTGCGCAGGCGAAACGCGTCTCTCTTTCAATGCGGGGTAGTGGGAGACCTGACCTTTAATAAATAAGCCTTATACCTACATACCTGATGTACGTGCCTCTTCTTCTCAGGAGCAGGATTGTCTGTTTGGATATATATATGACTTTTTGACAAAGACCGTGCTGTCGAAACGCGTCAAGTCAATAAATACTTAACTCCTGAATTGAAATCCTGTGTGCGACCCTTCTTGCGCTCTGGCAGCGCGAGATCATTGCAAATATATATATATATATATATATATATATATATATATATATATATATATATATATATATATATCACCAACAGACTCCTCCACAAGAAAGAGCAGAGGCCACACAGGGGAAAACCATGGAAGCGCTTTATTTCAATTCTGTGGCGAATGCATTTCGGCTTTAGATTCTGCCTTCATCAGCGCCCAGGTGTTTAGCAGGCTTCCATCATCACGGTAAGTTTGTCCTACTGCTCTTTTGTTGGTGAAGGTCAGCTCCGCCCCACAATTTCACCTTGCACCAATACCAGTTCACAAGATTGCTGTGAACTGCAGGCCCCAGAATGCATTGTTCCAAATCTGGGTGAGTGATACATGGAATGAAAATCAAACCAGAGTGGCTGGGCGGTAGCGCAGAGGATTCCGCAATGAAAATGTCCAGATATTTCTGCTATGAAAGAAATGCAGTGCCTCCTCGGGTCCCCAAACCGCTTCAGCCATTAAGTCCAGGAGTGCTTCTGACGGGGGCAATAATGGCAGTGCATCTCGCCCAGCATGAGGTCGATAACCTCACAACCGCCCTTCCTCCTCCTGAACAGCGAGGCGTGCCCGGACCATCCAATACCTTGGAATTTAAAAAAACTGCCGCAACAGAACCAGCGACGTCCGGGCCAACTTGCGAAGCGGGGCCTCTGTAGCGCGTCTCTGGCTGACGCGATATTAATCACCAACAGACTCCTCCACAAGAAAGAGCAGAGGCCACACAGGGGAAAACCATGGAAGCGCTTTATTTCAATTCTGTGGCGAATGCATTTCGGCTTTAGATTCTGCCTTCATCAGCGCCCAGGTGTTTAGCAGGCTTCCATCATCACGGTAAGTTTGTCCTACTGCTCTTTTTGTTGGTGAAGGTCAGCTCCGCCCCCACAATTTCACCTTGCACCAATACCAGTTCACAAGATTGCTGTGAACTGCAGGCCCCAGAATGCATTGTTCCAAATCTGGGTGAGTGATACATGGAATGATAATCAAACCAGAGTGGCTGGGCGGTAGCGCAGAGGATTCCGCAATGAAAATGTCCAGATATTTCTGCTATGAAAGAAATGCAGTGCCTCCTCGGGTCCCCAAACCGCTTCAGCCATTAAGTCCAGGAGTGCTTCTGACGGGGGCAATAATGGCAGTGCATCTCGCCCAGCATGAGGTCAATAACCTCACAACCGCCCTTCCTCCTCCTGAACAGCGAGGCGTGCCCGGACCATCCAATACCTTGGAATTTAAAAAAACTGCCGCAACAGAACCAGCGACGTCCGGGCCAACTTGCGAAGCGGGGCCTCTGTAGCGCGTCTCTGGCTGACGCGATATTAATCACCAACAGACTCCTCCACAAGAAAGAGCAGAGGCCACACAGGGGAAAACCATGGCAGCGCTTTATTTCAATTCTGTGACGAATGCATTTCGGCTTTAGATTCTGCCTTCATCAGCGCCCAGGTGTTTAGCAGGCTTCCATCATCACGGTAAGTTTGTCCTACTGCTCTTTTGTTGGTGAAGGTCAGCTCCGCCCCCACAATTTCACCTTGCACCAATACCAGTTCACAAGATTGCTGTGAACTGCAGGCCCCAGAATGCATTGTTCCAAATCTGGGTGAGTGATACATGGAATGAAAATCAAACCAGAGTGGCTGGGCGGTAGCGCAGAGGATTCCGCAATGAAAATGTCCAGATATTTCTGCTATGAAAGAAATGCAGTGCCTCCTCGGGTCCCCAAACCGCTTCAGCCATTAAGTCCAGGAGTGCTTCTGACGGGGGCAATAATGGCAGTGCATCTCGCCCAGCATGAGGTCAATAACCTCACAACCGCCCTTCCTCCTCCTGAACAGCGAGGCGTGCCCGGACCATCCAATACCTTGGAATTTAAAAAAACTGCCGCAACAGAACCAGCGACGTCCGGGCCAACTTACGAGCGGGGCCTCTGTAGCGCGTCTCTGGCTGGACGCGATATTAATCACCAACAGACTCCTCCACAAGAAAGAGCAGAGGCCACACAGGGGAAAACCATGGAAGCGCTTTATTTCAATTCTGTGGCGAATGCATTTCGGCTTTAGATTCTGCCTTCATCAGCGCCCAGGTGTTTAGCAGGCTTCCATCATCACGGTAAGTTTGTCCTACTGCTCTTTTGTTGGTGAAGGTCAGCTCCCGCCCCCACAATTTCACCTTGCACCAATACCAGTTCACAAGATTGCTGTGAACTGCAGGCCCCAGAATGCATTGTTCCAAATCTGGGTGAGTGATACATGGAATGAAAATCAAACCAGAGTGGCTGGGCGGTAGCGCAGAGGATTCCGCAATGAAAATGTCCAGATATTTCTGCTATGAAAGAAATGCAGTGCCTCCTCGGGTCCCCAAACCGCTTCAGCCATTAAGTTTAGTTTCCTAAACTGTTTAAATATGGACAGTCGTATTATGACAAATGTATTATTCCCTTCAATCTGTTTGAAATGTCTTTAACTTTGTGAGGTGTGTACCTTATGTTGGTGTTTTACTAAGGACTGAGCAGTCAAAAACATCTCCCCAAATCCACAAAGAACGTAATTAAGGGTATTATTTACAAACATCTGCATTGTGAACAAGGATAGCGCTTCTTGCCTCTTTAACATCTGAATAGACAATCAGCTGGTAAAGTTGGGCAGGTAATCTCTGCAGTGTCAGTTATGTACTCCATGGGGCCCATTAGGATGGCGGGCGGATCGCCCCCGCCGGGCCGGCGGTAGTCACCGCTGGCCCGGCGGGGGCGATCCGCCCGCCATCCACACTACAAAGACCCCCCGCCATATTATTATGGCTGGGGGGTCCGCGGCGGACGGAAAGACCGTCCGCCGCTTTTCCGCCGGTCGATGACCGGCGGAAAACATGGTTAATATGGTGGCGGTGTCTGCAAGACACCGCCCTCCATATTACGATGACTGCAGGGATCAGCCTTTCCATGGCGGCGTTGCCGCCATGGAAAGGCATGTGGTCTTTGCCTTTGGGGGCCCGTAGCGGGCCCCCAGAAAGTTGGGGTGGTGGTGGGTGAACATGGGGGGTACCTATGGTACCCCCCTGCATTGGCATGGACAATGTGGCAGGCACCGAGCGGTGCCTGTCTCCTTATGCATGCCAATGCACAACGTCTATTCCCAGCATTGTGGCGGGCGGTGCTGTGAGCACCGCCCGCCACAATGCTGGGAATAGGGGTTGCCACCGCCACGGTGGCATCCTAATATCAGGTGCGGGACCGCCGCACCCCTTGCGGACGGTCTCGCATTCCGTTACGGTGGCGGGCGGACCCCCATGTACGGTTTTTGTCATTTTTCAGCTGGATTCCAAGCAAAGAAGCATTTTATGAAAGTGGCCTTTTATGTAGCAAATAATGATTAACGTGCAAATATGAGCTCAGAGAAAGAAATATATTGCTGCTAATGACTTTAAACTTATATTAAAATAAAACAATTAAAATTGGTACAAAAGTATATGATGGTGACCATGACTATATTACAGAAAATAACGCCAATTTGTGCCGGTCCTCCAGAGAGCAGCATGCATGCAAATCAATCAGCATTACCTTGATATACATTTTGATGCACAGATCTTGATTATAAGCTGCACAGTACTGGCAGGGTGCAAACTCTGTACTCGTAATTAGTGGTACTGAGCTATAACACCCCTTCCAGGGCAGTGCAATTACATGGAAAGAAGGGGGCCATAAAAACTTTCTTCATGCCCTCAACAACTATGGGCTCTTTACTTCTTACACATAAATGACAGAAACCATTTGCAAACATAAGTATACTGTAGTACTTGCTGCAGAATTTAAGATTTTTAGTTGCCCTACCTACTGATCAGCTAGCCTATCTTCCAAACTTTAAACTTGTGGTGGTTAGCTCAAAATACTTTTGAGGCGGTACAGAAAAAACAGACTTCTAAGAAAGCCTGGAACGTGAACAGATTCTATTCACTCCTCCAAAAACACAACCCCAAGAACAACAAGTACAAGTGAAAGTTTACTCTATTGAAATATAAAAAAGAAACTCTGAAACTACGCTGTGACTTTCCTTACCCATGGCCTTCTGGTGAGAGGAACATCTCATGAAACGGGAACTGACGATGTATGTCCTTCTCAATGGTTTCAATCCATTGCGGATCCCCTGCTGCTCGGTCAAGTTCCTAGGTTTAAAAGATAGAACGCTTGTAAGGCAGGTGGATGGATTTCAGCCTGTGCTGCTTGGAATGGGATTTGGTCCTATGGTTAAGGTGAACTTGCAGTTATGAAAATGTATCTCCACTCTGGGGCTTGAATTCTTTTACATTTATTGAATTGACATAAGCCAGGTGGTTTCCATGCTCACTGTGCCAGAGACCTCAAGCGTCACTCACTGATGAGGCCCAACTAGGCTGAAACCTGGCAAGCATTGACTATGTTCCCATTCCTGAGGGACTTTGCCTGAGAGTTCTGGCTCAAGTGTTTATATTGGAGCAGGGCAAATATGGGAAGCTGTTAATGCCCAAATTATAGCTCTACAAATGACACATCATGAAATGCACATTTCAAAAAGAATATACCACACACACCAGAATGAATGTAATGTGTTTTAAAACCAATAAAATACATGGCAGAATCAATAAACCATGTTGTAAAACTAATTAGATAAAAAGCAAAATGAATATATGACTAAGTGAATGATATGAATGAAATACATGCTAAATTGAATAAAACATAGACTAAAATGCACGTCAATCATACGGAAATTATTATGGCCCTCACCGAAAAGAATATAACAAGCATTAAAATTGTTGTTACTTGCATTGAAAAAATATGACATTCATCTGACATGTTTTAAGTTGAATATGGCACATTTTAGAATGACTAACAAGCACTGAAATGAATATCACTCTCAATTAAATGAATATGACACATTAAAATACATTATATTTTGAAATAAATATAATACAAGTTGAAAAGACTATGGCACACCTTGAAACCTTGCACCTATTGTAGCGAATATGACTGGTGGGCAAATGAACATAACCCAGATTGAAGTGAATATTACTTGTACTGAAATTAATTTGACACACAGTAAAATCATTCTAACACACATGGACACTAATACGAGACACGTCAAAATGAATTGAAGCCACATTGAAATTAATATGACACATGTTCAAATAGATATAAGATTCACTGATATGAGTATGACCAGAGTTAAAATAAATGTGGCCTACATTAAAATTAATGTGACATGCATTGAAACGAATATGGAATTGACTCAGAGGAAAATGACATGCCTTGAAATTAGTATGGCATGTGTTGAAATGCAAATGAGATGTGCTAAAAGTATATAGAACACTTTAAAATAAATGACAATTGCTAAAATAGAAATGGCATATGCTTAAATGAATATGGCACAGGCTAAAATAAATATGACTGACATTGAGATAAATATGACATGAATTGAACTGATTATGATATGTATTGAAATTAATATGCCTCCTCCTAAAAGGACTATGACATGATTCAAAGTAAATATGGTTTATGCTGATATGACTATGATATGCAGTGAAATGAATACAGCATGCATTGAAAGTGATCGGAATTTCGTTAGACATGCCTTAAAATGAATATGACTTATCCTGAAATGAATATAACATTTGTTTCAACAAATATGACATATATTGATATGAATATGACACAATTAGAAATGAATTTAGCATACACTGAAATGAATATGACAAGGGTTGAAATTGAACACATGTTCAAATAAATACAGCGCCTGTTGAAATGAATATGTCCAATGTCAACATAAATATGGTGTGCTTTAAAATGAATATGACAATCCTGAAATCCCATGAGATAAGTGTGGCATATAACGAAATGAGTTAAGCACATGTTGAAGTAGATATGACCACGGTTTAAATTAATATTGCATGTGTTGAATTGATGATGACATGTTTTGAAATGAATGCACAAATATTGAAATGCACATTACATATACAAAATGGACATGACATCCCATGAAATTAATATAACATGCACTGAAAAGAGAGAGAAAATCCTTTTAAAATGCAACGCATGGAACTGCAGCATAAGGTAATTCTGGTACAAGGATATGCAGTACGAGGAGCTTGCGGCACAAAGACAGACATTACAAACTGTGCAGAACAGTATTACTGCATGGTTTCTTGTAGTGATAGCACTCAGCCCAAATGTAAGTAATATTGGGTCTAATTAAAGAAGTTGCAGATGAAGCTGCCAGACACTTGGAAATACCACTAAAAGAGTTTCACCTGCTCAGAGCTGGTGGCATATCATTGCAAATTACAAAATTATATCCAGAAATAAAATTTCAAAGCCAAATGAAAAGAAAATGCCACACACACACAGCTATGCTGACAGGATAAAACATCTGTACAGAACATGGGTATAGAATGTAAACATAACAAACCCAGATCTCACACCATAAAGCCTAGATATAAAATATTGTCTTGTTAAGAAATATGTAAACATATTCCATTTAGTAACTCCTCCCTCAACAACCCAAGAAACACAACTAATAACTACACTGTCTATGCCCCTGGTAGCCCCAATCTACCTCCAACCATAACCTCAACTACTCCATCTCAAGACAGCACATCCTACTGTCACATACACCTCAGCCAACTCATGGCACATGATCTATATCCTCCAGCTGGCTCTTTTCTAACTGCCTCCTAATCCCCACTATCTAACAACCCACATGGAGACTGAGTATTGCCTTCTGGACTGGTTGGTCAGAGTCGGGCCAACCCAAGAAATCTTTACATTTTCTGCAAAGCCTGACAGGTGAGACTTGATGGGAGGCATGTGACTGCATGGAGGTGCAGGAAGGTGACAGTGCTGTTGCTCTTATTCAGGTCTCATGAGATGGGCTCCAACTCACATTTGCTCCTCAAGCCTTTGCAAGACAAGTGCGTGGATGGCAGACATCATGGCAGTCTCTCTTTGGGCAATTTGTGTTATGAGGTCCCAAATGCCCATCTGTCCAAGGGCCATTTTTTGGCTGCACTTCCACTGCCAGATGCTGCCATGTATCTCATCATGCATCAGTAAAACCTTTCTGCCTCTGTCAGACCCTGTGCCGCCCTGCAGTCCTGATGTCCAGCCACTGTTGCCTTTTGTGCCTACGTTCTGGCCGCTCAATTTTACATCTCTGGTAGGGCTCTCAAAGGCAGCTGTATTGGCTGCAGAATTATTCAGTATGCAACGGCGTCCCACCAGTATGGTGTCTAAGATTCCCACAATACATTCTAATTCTCTTTCCATGCTCTCAACAGAGTAGGCTTCCAGAGGAGCAGGTCTTTCTGCCCTGTATCACAGTCTGTGTCCCATGCCTCATAGTCTGCTGAGAAATCCAGAGCAGGTACATGTAAGGAGTCTTCCTCACCCTTGTAGCTTACCAGCAGCTGTCCATTCTCTGGCTCAGAAGAAGGAAGAGTGTCTGTCACTGGAGTTCCAAAGGGCATATTGATGAGATCAAATACAGTGGCCATGGATGCAGTCTTACTTGAGGCAGGTTGGGAGCAGAGGTGCCACTGCGTACAACACTGTTTTGCCCCTGGTAGTTTTCTGTTACTCATGGTTGCAGAGTTTATATGATGCTGCTCCTCCCGTCCACATGTGATGTACTAGACGTGGGTCCCGTGCTCTCCATGCCACTGGAGTCAAGCTATCCTGGATGATGAGGGCTGAAAGCCCGAAACCGGTCCTAGGAAGCTTGTTTCCAGTCCAGGGAGGACCTGGCCTGGCAGTTCGGGCTGGACTGTTCCCATTGGGTGCAGGGTCAAGACTGATTTGCATATGGCTGGGTCCAAACTGGAATGGCATGGTGAGCAAAAAAACGATGGATTTAGGCCCAGATCTCTGTACTGGGGGGAATGTATGACATTGTTCTGCATTCTGTCCATCAATAGTTTTTTTTGCATTTGTCACCCCGAGTGGGACGGGTATGCCCAGACGTGGGTCCCGTGCTCTCCATGCCACTGGAGTCAAGCTATCCTGGCTGATGAGGGCTGAAAGCCCGAAACCGGTCCTAGGATGCTTGTTTCCAGTCCAGGGAGGACCTGGCCTGGCAGTTCGGGCTGGACTGTTCCCAATGGGTGCAGGGTCAAGACTGATTTGCATATGGCTGGGTCCAAACTGGAATGGCATGGTGAGCAAAAAAACGATGGATTTAGGCCCAGTTCTCTGTACTGGGGTGAATGTATGACATTGTTCTGCATTCTGTCCATCAATTGTTTTTTTTTTTGCATGATATGAAACAGCACTCCTGTAATTCTTTATGTGTTTTTGGGCCATTTTTGATCATGTGTTTTCTTTTTTTGCATTTTTCCAGGAATCCACAATAGTACAGGGCCCAGCAATGCCCGACTCAGTATTTCTTGCTTTGGTATTTCCAATCAGGATCAGCATTGCATGAGTTAATACCGGATGCAATAAAAGGCCCGGAAATTCTAATACTTGTGGAAAATGTGTAGCTCCTGTAATTGTGTGTGGAATTACTGGCTGCTAATGGCAAATCCAGGTACGGTATTACCCCACCTGTGTACCGCAAAACATATAATGAGGGCCTGCATATCTGTGTCTCCCAGCACTGAGGCCATTGGGTCTCTATTCTCTAAGTTAAGGTGGTTAGACCAACGAGTAGGTTAAGGGGAAAAACGTATTCTTACCATTTGCACATACTTACATGTAGTACAGTCAGTAGGGACCCGACCAGCCCTGATGAAGGCCCATGCCCCTCCTTCGCTAGTGCAAGGGCTGAAACATGTTGGCACATTTTGGGATGATTGAGACGTAATTTCTCATCCTTCATTCAATTTTCCATTTTAATGCTACCCAGTGTGACTTCAAATAAAGGCAATTGCTTGAGGTTTACAGAGCGGTAGCATTCTGGATCCCACATTTATCCAGTATAATTTATTTTGAACTCCCTCATTTTGAGGTCAAGCCCACCCTGGTAGTATTACCTCCTAAGGGCGGGACAGATGAGCCTATGATGAAGCATGCCACAAAAGTGGGAAACATGCTTTTCAATCCAATATCAATAATGTTGTCTCTGTGAGGCCCAAGAATTATTGAAAGAAATCAGTCAACTTGTCTCACTATCATATATTTTGTCTGGCTCAGTTACCTCTGCATCAATGGCCACAGTGTCTGATCCCACAATCGTCCCTCAGGAGCCTCAGCAACAAGCGCACTTCTTTCTTATGAGACAGACAGTGTAGAGCTGGGAGTAACCTAGGGGGCGGCGAAGGTTCATAACATGTGCCCTTTGTGGATGCTTCAGCAGAATATGAGGCATGGGACACAGACTCTGATGTACTGCAAGAGACCTGCTCCTGAGTCAATCCATTCTGTTGACAGCATGGAAAGTGAATTAGAATGTAGTGTGGGAAGCCTGGAAGCCATACTGGTGGGATGTCGTGCCATACTGGATAATTTTGTGGCTAATGCAGCTGCCCGTATAGCACTACTAGAGATGTCGAATTAAGAGGCCAAATCAGAACTTAAGCACAAAATGTAACAGTGGCTGAGCATTAGGACTGCAGGGCAGCACAGGCCTTTCAGAGGGAGCCAGGGTTAACTGGCACATGATGAGATACAGGGCAGCAGCGGTCAGTGGAAATCCGGCCAATAAATGGCCCTGAGACAAATGGGCGTTTGGGACCTCATAATACAAATTGGCCAAAGAGAGATTGCTATGATGCCTGCCCTTCAGACACAGACACACACATGTGTGAGAGAGGCTTGAGGTGTAGAGTGTGGCTGGAGCCCAAATGACCCCTACCTGAACGAGAGTAGCACTATTGCCTCCTCCTGCCACCTCCTCACCTTCACATGTCTCCTAGCAAGTCTCCCCGCCACGCCCTGCAAGAGTTTCTGGGGATGGTTAGGCCCTGGCCAAGCAATCCAGAAGTAATCCTCAATCTCCATATGTGCTGTTAGATAGCTGGGGTAAGGGTGGCAGTTAGAAATTAGCTATCTAGAGGTATAGAACATGTACTTATAGGTTTCTTTCCTTGTGTTAGTTGGGTTGATGGTAGGCGGTAGGATAGGATAGTTGGGGTAAGGATTGGTATTTCCATCTGTTGGGCAGATTCATCTTCATCTTTTAATAGGGCTTTTAAATCGAACCCAGTATTACTTGTAATTGGGGTGAGAGGTGTCCCCACACAAAACTATGCTGTAATACTGTTCCACACTGGTTGTGATTAAATGCAATATGTTCACACCTTACTTAAGACAATATTTCACATCTAGGATACATTGTGTGAGATCTGGGTTTCTTATATTCACACCCAATTGCCACGTTCTATGGAGATGTCTTTTTCCTGTCAGCTTAGCTGTCTGTAGAGTGATTTGTGTAAATTTGGCTTTGGAATGTTATTTCCGGGTTGTGAGAGGCTGGCCTGGTATATGATGTCCACTTATGTAAGTGGACGAATCACTGACAAAATATCGACTACCACAATATCGAGGTACAAAAATATCGTGACAAAAATATCGAAGTCAAGAATATCGACATCCTATCTACATCATGGTAAGTACAAAAATATCGGAAAAAAAATATTGTTGTCAAAAATATTGTTGTTAAAAATATCGGGTTTTTTTATGTTAAAAAAATAATGTAAAATAAAGTAAATAATACATATAATTAAAAGAAACATAGTTAAAAATATTTTAAAATGTTTAAAAATGATAACTAATACATATAATGTAAAAATAAATTAAACATATACATATAAAATATAATATATATACGTAGTTAGTTTCATAAATAATTACTTTAATAACATATAAATTGTTAAAAAAATATAAATTATAAATACATATATACACATACAACAATAAGATGAATAAAAATATAAAAAACATATATAACAAATTAAAGAATTACAATATTTTAAATCTTTTTAAAAATAAATTATGCACTACATTAACTAAAACAGTAGAGAAAATATTGGATAGCGGAGGGAAAAAATTACTATTACAACTCCAGAGAGTGCAACAGTAGGGAAAGTGTTGGATAGCGTAGGGGTAAGAATTACTATTCCCACTCCAGTGAGTGCAACAGTAGGGAAAGTGTTGGATAGCGTAGGGGTAAAAATTACTATTCCCACTCCAGAGAGTGCAACAGTAGGGAAAATGTTGGATAGCGTAGGGGTAAAAATTACTATTCACACTCCAGAGAGTGTAACATTTGGGAAAGTGTTGGTTAGAGAAGGGGTAAAAATTACTATTCCCACTCCAGTGAGTGCAACAGTATGAAAAGTGTTGGATAGCGTAAGGGTCAAAATTGCTATTCCCACTCCAGAGAGTGCAACAGAAGGGAAAGTGTTGGATAGCGTAGGGGTTAAAATTACTATTCCAACTCCAGAGAGTGCAACAGTAGGGAAAGTGTTGGATACCGAAGGGGTAAAAATTACTATTCCCACTCCAGTGAATGCAACAGTAGGGAAAGTGTTGGATAGCGTAGGGGTTAAAATTACTGTTCCAACTCCAGAGAGTGCAACAGTAGGGAAAGTGTTGGATAGCCTAGGGGTAAAAATTACTATTCCCACTCCAGTGAGTGCAACAGTAGGGAAAGTGTTGGATAGCGAAGAGGTAAAAATTACTATTCCCACTCCAATCAGTGCAACAGTAGGGAAAGTGTTGTTGTTGGATAGCGTAGGGGTTAAAATTACTATTCCCACTCTAGAGAGTGCAACAGTAGGGAAAGTGTTGGATGGCGTAGGGGTAAAAATTACTATTCCCACTCCAGTGAGTGCAACAGTAGGGAAAGTGTTGGATAGCGTAGGGGTAAAAATTATTATTCCCACTCCAGAGAGTGCAACAGTAAGGAAAGTGTTGGATAGCGTAGGGGTTAAAATTACTATTCCAACTCCAGGGAGTGCAACAGTAGGGAAAGTGTTGGATAGCGAAGTGGTAAAAATTACTATTCCCACTCCAGAGAGTGCAAAAGTAGGGAAAGTGTTGGATAGCGCAGGGGTAAAAATTACTATTCCCACTCCAGAGAGTGCAACAGTAGGGAAAGTGTTGGATAGCGTAGGGGTTAAAATTACTATTCCAACTCCAGGGAGTGCAACAGTAGGGAAAGTGTTGGATAGCGAAGTGGTAAAAATTACTATTCCCACTCCAGAGAGTGCAAAAGTAGGGAAAGTGTTGGATAGCGCAGGGGTAAAAATTACTATTCCCACTCCAGAGAGTGCAACAGTAGGGAAAGTGTTGGATAGCGTAGGGGTAAAAATTACTATTCCCACTCCAGAGAGTGCAACAGTAGGGAAAGTGTTGGATAGTGAAGTGGTAAAAATTACTATTCCCACTCCAGAGAGTGCAAAAGTAGGGAAAGTGTTGGATAGCGCAGGGGTAAAAATTACTATTCACACTCCAGAGAGTGCAACAGTAGGGAAAGTGTTGGATAGCGTAGGAGTAAAAATTACTATTCCCACTCCAGAGAGTGCAACAGTAGGGAAAGTGTTGGATAGCGTAGGGGTAAAAATTACTATTCCCACTCCAGAGAGTGCAACAGTGGGGAAAGTGTTGGATAGCGTAGGGGTAAAAATTACTATTCCCACTCCAGAGAGTGCAACAGTGGGGAAAGTGTTGGATAGCGTAGGGGTTAAAATTACTATTCCAACTCCAGAGAGTGCAACAGTAGGGAAAGTCTTGGATAGCGAAGTGGTAAAAATTACTATTCCCACTCCAGAGAGTGCAAAAGTAGGGAAAGTGTTGGATAGTGTGGGGGTAAAAATTACTATTCCCACTCCAGAGAGTGCAACAGTAGGGAAAGTGTAGGATAGCGAAGTGGTAAAAATTACTATTCCCACTCCAGAGAGTGCAACAGTAGGGAAAGTGTTGGATACCGTAGGGGTAGAAATTACTATTCCCACTCCAGAGAGTATAACTGTAGGGAAAGTGTTGGATAGCAGAGGCTTAAAGTTAACATGCTTATCAATTAAATAATTTTTTTAATTAAATAACGAATTAATAATTAATTAAAAATAAATAAATTATGAATACCAATAATTTTAAATTAATAATTACTTTAATAACATTAAATTACTTCCCACCCTATTCCCCTATAAACCCACAATCCGCTCCTAAAATAAATTAACACAATTAATATAATAAACAATTAATCAATTAATAAAAATTAATTACCAATTATTAATTAATAAACAATAAATTAATTATCAATACCAATAAATAAAAATTCATAATTACTTATTTATAATAAATTACTTCCCACAAGATTCCCCTATCAACCCACAACCCGCTCCTAAACTAAATTAACACAATTAATATAATTATCAATTAATCAATTAATAAAAATGAATTACCAATTAACAATTAATTAACAATAAATTAATTATCAATACCCAAAAATTAAAATTAATAATTACTTTATTATAATTAAATTACTTCCCACCCTATTCCCCTAGAAACCCACAACCCGCAAAAGAACTAAAACGCAAACTTTAATTAAAAAGAATTAATAATTTTTAAAAATTATTATTTAATTTACTATAATGAAATTACTTCCCACCCTATTCCCCTATAAACCCACAACCGGATACGGTACTAAAACGCAAAATTTACTTTAAAAAAAATTACTAACTTCTAAAACATTTATACATATATTTTAAAAAAAATACAAAACATAACAAAAAATGTGGAGCACATACAAATAAAATACATACTAAAATACATACCACTAATATAAACATCGATATTATTAACAACAATATTTTTGCAAACGATATTACTAACTTCGATATTAACAAAAACGATATTTCTTACCTTCAGGTCGATATTCTGGTCACCGATATTCTTGATATCGATATTCTGTCCCTCCGATATTTGCAACTCGATATTTCTGTACGTCGAAAAAAAAACCTCGATATTATGTCTGTGCACCAAGTGGACACCTTGCACCAGTCCAGACAATCCTTTTGGTGAATTAAGAGGTCTCAGACAACCTTAGAAAGCTATCCAAGTGGTAGCTGTGGAGAGCAGCCTTCAGGCTTAGTCTTGAAGGAGTGTAAAGCAGCTTGTTTTACCAGAATGCAATCTTATAGTATAGATTAAATGAAAAGAACCACACCAAGTATATATAAAAATATGTATTTATTATATAATACTCTCTAGTATGTTCCAATATCTCCAACACAGAGATAAACACAATACACACAATACTTTAGCAAAGTAATACAGTAAATAGCACGAAATACACAGTGGGCCCCAGTGGGGGACCAAACCATATACTAAGAAAGTGGTATAAGAACCACGACTCGAGTCAGGACGATGTCAAGAAGACGTAGAATTGCTGGGGACCCACAGAACCACCCAAGGTAAGTAGATAGGGACCCCATGGAGAGGGTGTGCAGTGTGTGAACACGACCGCGTGCTGCATACAAGTCTATGTGCAAGTCGCGGTTGGATTTTTTTAAAGATTAGGGACCCTTCCCAGTGGACCCTGAAGAAACCCCGTGGAAGACAGAAGGTTGGAGAGCCACACCACCAGTGGATACCGTGGTACCCAAGTTACCTATCCCAGGGAAGCCGGGTGCATAGGTGTGAAGTGGAGGTGGAAACCGCCGTCGAACCCAATGGAGGACTTCAGGAAAGTGCTGCTGCTGGAAGAGGAGAAAGTGTCCGGAGGAATCCAAACATGGATTCTTGAAGAGGAGTACCTGAAAGCAGAGGGGACAGAGTCTATGTCACTCAGGGTGACCAGGGGACTTGAAAGACGAATGCCCTCCGATGTCAGGTGCTTCAGGAAAGATGTCCTTGACTCTGTAGCTGTGAGGACCAGGCGACGCTGAGGAAGACCAGGCCCCGGACATGAGCTGTCCCACGAAGGATGTCCAGTGCTGAGGGGGTCGGTGTCCGGTGGGAGCACCAACAAGCCTTGGCAAATGCAACCCACGCAGGAAGTCGAGAAGGAGCAAAGTTGGGACCAGAAAGGTCCAGGGGACTCACCACAAGCAGGAGAGTCAGGGCAGGCCCCAAGCAATCAGGGGAGCCCAAAAGAAACAAGTGTGACTTTCAAGTGGACCCACAGGCCGGAGGCACTGGAGTCGCGAGAGGACCTTAAGCAGCTCACCAAAAGATGCAGGCCACGATACACACGATGCGGTGTGGTCAAAAATTCTGGTCACTGGAGATGCTCGAGGTTGGGGCTATTCGAAGCCCGAAGATCTTCTTGCAAAAATGGCAACAAGCCTTTGCAACTGCAAAGTGGACACGGTACTCAGGGGTTCGGGTATTGCAGCCCCCAGGAGGACTACTGGCCTCAAACTTGGTGAGAGGGTAGAGCAGGCCTCAGGAGCTGTGGAAAACCCCCACCTGTGTTGCAGAGTCCGGAGGAGCTCAGGATCTGCAGACCAGTCAACTTAGTTGCGGTTCCCACGATGGGAATAGTGACTCCTTCACTCCAAGGGAGATTACTTTGGTTGTCCTTGATGCTTCACAGGCCTTGGAAGGTTCGTGTATGATGCACAGGCACAGATGATGCAGCAGACTGGGAGGGAGACGAAGTCAGGCCCAAACAAAGTCCAGCGAAGTCCAGAGTGCCCAGATGGTAGAAGTGCAATGGTGTCTAATCTGAATCTTATCCCACAGCGAATCTAAAGACCTACACCCAGGTAAGCCCTTAAGTACCCTAGGAAAAGGGTTGGAAGATTCAGGGGACCCTCCCAGGGGAGGGTCTGGACAGGCGGGAGGTTATCCCATGTCCTTTGTCCAGTTTCACGCTAGAGCGGGAGCCAACGGCTCCCAGGACTGGTTTGAACTGGACTATGCACAGGGACACCAAATGTGCCCCTCATGCAGACTTTCTGGCACTGGCAAGCACACCCACCCAGCCCTAATACACTAAATCCTGTCTGGGAGGTGGTCACACCTCCCTGTGACAGGATGCCTATTGTTCTACCTTCCTCCGCTCGAGCTTGGCTCAGCAGCAGGAGGGCAGAAATGTGTCTCTGGTCGGCAGCAACCATTTTGTGCTGTCCGGGATTAGAAGGCTGGTACCAGGAACACTGAGAGCCTAACAGAGGGCCCTTCCAGTGCTTGGAATCATACCTCCCACACCGTTTATGGTGTGGGGGTATGATTCCAACATGTTTGATACCAAACATGATAGGATTCATTGCAGCCGTTTTCGAGATGGTCATTGTGCGATTACGCGGTGCCCCTCTATATAGTAAATGGCTGCTTCACTGACAACCCGGGTGAATGGACTCCGTAGGCTGCAGGGGGTGTCCTGCTCATGCAGGGGCACCCTCTCACTTAGAACCAAGCACCCTGCCTTCAGGATTTTTTCCAACATAGACCAGTTGGCCTGTAAGCCCCATCTCCCCCTTACGTGGACGGATCATTTTTCAATCACGGTCAATATCCAATTCCCGAACTCTTTGGGTCCTACTGCAAACAAAGGATGGCGCCAGGAAGCGCGTAGACCCTGGCATAAACTTACCTCAGAAGATTTCAGCAATGCCTTTCACCCCAAGCTACCAAACAACAACCTTGAAGTGTCCGAATTACTGAAATGCTTTAACTCAGCCTTCACGACGGCGCTGGACGTAACGATTCCCTTAAAAAATCATGGCCCCACACAGCGGCGACCATTTGCACCATGGTTTACGCCAGACTTAAAAGTAGAAAAGTCCAAATGTAAAACTCTAGAGAGACTCTGGCGGAGAAGGAAAGAGCCCCAAGCTAGGGAACATTATAAACAGGCTCTGTCCCAATACCATCGGAACATCAAAATCGCCAGGCGAACTTTTATTATAAATCAAATTGAACAAGCCAGCAACTCCTCAAAAGCTCTTTTTAGCATAGTACAGGACTTTATCTCCCCACAAGTATGCAGCCAAGCTCCTGTGGAATCCCAGGAGCTCTGTGACTCATTGGCTAACTACTTTCCGCAAAAGATATCCAATATCTATTCAAAATTCCCGGCTGCCCCTCTGCAGGATTCAGAGTTCACCACAAGGATAGAAGAGCGAGGAAAAGTAATCCTCAGTTCATTGGACTGCTTTCAGCCTATTACATTAGAGGAAGTTCATAACTCCCTGGTCACAGCCAAATCTGGATCACCTCGGGATCCATGTCCGCCCAAGACGATGGCTCTTCTAGCCACCTGTTGCGCCCCTGTGATTCAAAAGATTTTTAACTGCTCTATACACACAGGAATTATCCCAACAGAGTGGAAGGAAGCATGTGTACGGCCCATACTGAAAAAAGCCACACTGGACCCACAAGCACTCAGCAACTATTGCCCAATCTCCCTGCTACCTCTCCTGGGCAAACAACTGGAAGGCCAAATAAACAGGCAGCTGAAATCATACCTTGAACTCAATAATATTCTTGATCCCTCAAAATCAGGGTTCCGACCAGGGTTCAGTACAGAGACTGCACTCCTGGCCGTGACTGATTCACTGAGACAGGAGATGGATGTAGGAAGACCGGTAGTACTGATATTATTAGATTTGTCTGCAGCCTTTGATACCATCTCACATTCTAGGCTCATGAAAAGACTGCAGGAAATCGGGGTCCGGGGAACAGCACTAAAATGGCTGCAGCACTTTCTGTCAGATAGACAGCAGACGATATTTCTAGGTCCATATTCTTCAGGCAAAATGCATTTGGACAAGGGTGTACCTCAGGGCTCATGCCTGAGCCCCACCCTGTTCAATATTTATATGGCCCCGCTTGCAATGATCGCAGAGCATTTTGGCTTTGAGATCATCTCATACGCTGACGACACCCAGCTGATGTTTACTATGGGCCACGACCTAGAATCGGAGAAAAAGCGGTTCGCGGCCGGACTGCTAGCAATCTCCAACTGGATGACTGAGAATTGCCTCCAGTTAAATCCAGAAAAACGGAGATTATGCTACTTGGAAAAGCCCCAGCCATCTGGTCGGACGACTGGTGGCCCCACCAATTGGGTGCCATTCCCGTGCCTAAACAAACGGTAAAAAACCTAGGGATAAAACTTGATCAAGCCCTAACAATGGAAGACCATATTGCTGCCACTACAAGCTCTTGCTATTACAATATGCACCTCCTGCGCAGAATCTTCCCTCTCCTCCCCACTAACGCCCGTAGAACCCTGGTCCAGGCCATGGTGATAAGCAGACTGGACTATGGAAATGCCCTGCTGGCTGAAGTTGGTGATACCTTGCTCACTAAGCTACAGGTGGTCCAGAACACCGCGGCAAGACTAGTTCTGAATCGTCCTGCAGGCACCCCTTCTGCGCCTTTGCTGAAGGAACTGCACTGGCTCCCAGTGAAGAAGCGTTCCTATTTCAAAATCTGTTGCCTCACGTATAACGCCTTGAGAGGCAATGGCCCACGCTATCTTCAAAAAAAACTCACAACCTATGTCCCCGGCCGAAATCTCAGATCGAGCACCCAAGCCCTTCTGTGCGTGCCCCGAATTCGTCAAACTCGCACCGGGGGTAAGGCTTTCTCCTATCTCGCCCCAGGATATTGGAACAATCTACCCATAACTCTCCGAGAGACCCCAGTACACAGCAAATTCAGGAAACTACTAAAAGCCTATCTATCCTAATTTTATCTGATTTGCATTTCCGGTCAGGGTCCGCAACAGCACCGAGATGCTCCCGGGTGATACGTGCGCTATAGTAAATAATATTAACATAACATAACATAACAAAGGCCTTCTATAGGGGTGACTTTTGGTTTTAAGTGCAGTGACCCTTAGATATAGTGAACCTATATCTTTAGTAAGTGGTGCGAGCAATGGCAGGCCTGTAGTTCCATTTTGTATGGTCTCTCATGGGTGGCATAATGCATGCTTCAGCCCATGTGAGATCTCTGGGGTACCTATGCCCTGGGTACCTTAGGACCATATACTAGGGACTGATAAGGGTACACCAGCATCCAATCTGGAGTGTACCTAAGTACATAGCATAACAGTTTAGGGAGAAAGCAGATAGACTGGGGTCCTGATTAGCAGGATCCCAGTCAGGCTAGTCATAATACAGTTTAGCACCAGACAAAAAGTGGGGGTAACCATAGAAGTAGATCCTACTTTCCTGCACGGGTACATTTTTGTCACTTGCCAAGATATACCACCAGCTCTGAGCAAGTAAAACTTTTCAGTGGTATTTCCATCTGCTGGGCAGCTTTATCTGCGTCTTTTAATGGGACTTTTACATTGGATCCAGTATTACTTATAACGTGGTTGAGTGGTATCACCACACAAAACCACGTGATAAAACGTTTTCACACAGGTAATCATTAGGGTCATAGTCTCTCTCTCTGTTTTTGTGCCCAGACTCCTCATACTACATATCTTTGTACCACAAAATCCTTATGCGGCACGTCCATGAGTTGCATTTTAAACAAATTCTCTCTCTCTTTCCAGTGCGTGTTATATTAATTTCATGGCATTTCATATTAGTTTTAGCATATGTAATACTAAATTCTATATGTGACATTTATTTACAAGCGTGCCAGCATCCTTTCAGCACACACCATATTCATGTAAATATGGGTCATATTTATTTCAACGTATACCTTACTCATTTCATTGCCACATTTGTCTCACAGGATTTCATATTCAAGGATTGTCTTATTCTTTTTGACACAGGCCACATCATTTTACCAGGTGCCATATTTATTTCAACATGTGTCATAATAATTTCAATATATGTTATATTCACTTACACGTGTCATAATCATTTCAATGCATGCCATATTGGTTTCAACTGATGTTATCTTTGTTCCAGTGTAGGTCATATTAATTTTAAGGCATGTCAGATTATTTTTAACAGAGTTCATATCGCTTTCTCTGCAGCCCATATTTATTTCACTGCATTTAATCCCATTTAATTTGACGGTGGGTAATATACATATAATCAATTCAATATATGTCATGTTAAATTTATTTCAATGTGGGCCATAATTCATTCAATGAGGGTCATATCCACTTAGGCATAGATGGTGTGATAAGTGTGCCTCCCCAATGCGTCCTGCTGCACCCCTCGACAGACCTGGCTGGTGACGACTGCCCCTCGGTCCCCATCCATGTTCCACCTATCAGCATCAGCAGGCTGGGCACTGAGAGGCCACGCACCTGTAGGGGCATGGCCAGGCGCGCAACGCCCATTGGGCTGAAAGGGCTTCAGCCCCCCCCCCCCGTCGTTTGTGGCAGCCCGGGCTGAGACAGCTTCCCGGGCACACACACAGCCGCACCCGAGTACTTCACAGGTCTTTAAAAGACCATTTACTTGCTAACGAGGCTTTGTTGTTTTTTCACCCCTTCTTAGAGCCCCTGCATCTCCACTCTGAATATCGCTGGAAGAATCAGCCCCCCCCCCGAAATGTTTAGTAGCCCCTCCCGAAATGTGGCTCTAGTTGCGCCTCAGGGCATGGCTGAAGGTAGTTGAAGCAGTAAGGCTCTGCTCGGAGCCCCACCTGGGTGCTTGGGCACGGCTGGAACAAGAGCTGGGTTCAGTGTCTGTCCCCGGGGGTCCTCCCCATACTGCAGGCGGCACTTCCGCAATCCACACTCTGCAGGCAATGCTGTCTGTGAAAGGGGCGGGGTGCAGACCCCCGGGCTCTGAAGCTTACAGGCCTGGCCATGTGAAAGGGGCGGGGTGCAGATCCCCGGGCTCTGAAGCTTACAGGCCTGGCCATGTGAAAGAGGCGGGGTGCAGATCCCCGGGCTCTGAAGCTTACAGGCCTAGCCATGTGAAAGGGGCGGGGTGCAGATCCCCGGGCTCTGAAGCTTACAGGCCTGGCCATGTGAATGGGGCAGGGTGCAGACCCCCGGGCTCTGAAGCTCACAGGCCTGGCCATGTGAAAGGGGCGGGGTGCAGATCCCCGGGCTCTGAAGCTCACAGGCCTAGCCATGTGAAAGGGGCGGGGTGCAGATATCCGGGCTCTGAAGCTCACAGGCCTGGCCATGTGAAAGGGGCGAGGTGCAGATCCATGGGCTCTGAAGCTCACAGGCCTGACCATGTGAAAGGGGCAGGGTGCAGATCCCCGGGCTCTGAAGCTCACAGGCCTGGCCATGTGAAAGGGGCGGGGTGCAGATCCATGGGCTCTGAAGCTCACAGGCCTGGCCATGTGAAAGGGGCGGGGTGCAGATCCCCGGGCTCTGAAGCTCGCAGGCCTGGCCATGTGAAAGGGGCGGGGTGCAGATCCATGGGCTCTGAAGCTCACAGGCCTGGCCATGTGAAAGGGGCGGGTTGCAGATCCCCGGGCTCTGAAGCTCGCAGGCTTGGTCACAGCCCTGATCACAGACACAGGGGAGACCTATGAGCTGGGGTTCCTGAGTACAGTGTGATACCGCTAGGAGGGGGCAGTGGAGAGGGGCAGGAACAGAGCCACAGCTGGGGGGCTTATTAGGCCACTATTGGACTACAGGCTGCAGCTCCAGCACACAGAGGCTGGCGAAGGGATGATTCACCCAACCCTTTGGCAAGCCCCCTCCTACCCACACAGCCGCCACCTCAAGGCGGACAGGGTCAGGGAAGAGCCAGGTAAGCCCTGCGCTCCATGGATACATCAGAACAGGAGAAAAAGGGAGAGAGAGAAATAAAAGAGCGAGGCGTGACAGGGAGCCACTGGGAACGAGCGACAAGACAGGGAGGACACGAGACAGAGAGGGTGCCAATAACTGAAGAGGGAGAGACTGGTCAAAAGAGAGGGGGGAGGGGAAAGAGCCAGGACATCCGTGTGCTGCCATGCTATAGAAACATGTGGAAGGAAAAGTAGTTCCATGACATCATCAGTGGAAGGATACGGTTAGCCAATCAAAACATTGTGAGACTGAGATGATCCAGAGGCGTGGCAAACACAAGCATATGGAAGAAGCCATTGAATCAGGAAATGGGAATTTAAATGGACAAGGAAGCCATCCAATCATGAGCAAGGGGCAGACCCACTGCCCCCTGTAAGGAATAAGGAGGAAAGCCATTGATTCAGGAGCAGGGAAATGAAAAAGAGAAGTAGGCCTTCCAAACCTGTCTGTCAGGGACCCAAAAATGAAGTCTTTATGTACATCCACCTTGTCCTTGCTATCAGTGCTCTGTGTGCAAAGCAGAAGGCTTCTGATGTAACTAGACACTTGGGATGGGGAAGAACTGCTGACCTCAGACGTCACTGCAGTCCTCAATTCAGGATGCAGAAGATGAAGGTTGAAAGGTTTTACCATAGGTAGAGGAGTTCCCTACAGAGGTGCTGTGATCACTAGGCAGCTGTAATACATGACTGCCAGTGAGTAGTGGCAACATTTTCTTCATTACACATGTTCTGACATGAGAATTTGTGTGGAGAAAGAAAATTAACCACCTGCCTTTATTGGAGGCTTACACGCCCCCACATACTGCTTGATGGTTTAAATGTGAATTTTTGCAATATGATACGGGTTGCGTTGATGTTATGTTGTTTTACACACTGTTATCATGGAAATGCTGTTAACGTAACATAACGGCGGTTGCATGATGTTACAGTGTTTTACTTTCTATTATAACACACTGTGATACTTTGTGTTATCTAACATAACATAGCCCAGCGGTTGCAGGATGTTACACTGTTTTAGATTATATTATGATGCACTGAGATACTTTGTGTTATATAACATAACATGTTGTATAACATAACCCAGCTGTTGCAGGATGTTACACTGTTTTAGATTACATTGTGAAACACCATTTTACTTTGTGTTATGTAACATAACATAACCCAGTGGTTGCAGGATGTTACACTGCTTTTGATTATATTATGAAACATTGTGATACTTTGTGTTATATAACATAACGTAACCCAGCGGTTGGTGTTGGTTATCTTATGTTGTTACTCTGTGCTACAATGTGTTATGTTGTGTTGTGTTAAGCCCCTCTGGTAGTACAGCACCACATGATTGTTAATGAAGACACCTTTTCAAACTATTGGAAAGCATGCGTGTCCAGAGTTGATTGACAGGAGTATAGAAGGAAGGGGCGGGTTTAAGATGTGCAGGTGATGTAATCATGCGACAGAAGTGCCAGATTCATGCAGGGGACCATACCTGGTACTTGCGGGGGTTTCTGTCCATGGCTGCTTGGCCCCCGCAGAGCAGGGGCCAGCAGCGAGCTCTCCAGGACGAAGGGATTCCTCTTCGGCACAAAAGCTTCACCTGATCGAAGGAGAAAAGGTATTAATAGCATCATCGACTCAAAGAGACCCCCAACAAAAATCTTCAGCATCCAACAACCATGCATCTTCTGACACCAGTGCTGACATCTTCTGGAGGCAGACACAGCTTCAGGTCTTCCCACTGGAGAGTTAAAAAAGTCAGAGCAGACATCAAAAATTCTCAAGTGGTGTATTCAAAGGGACAAGAGAATCAAAGGTCCTTTCCTGTGTCTCAAGGCAATCTAGGCCCTTCTACTGAAGGGTTTGAAAGGGCACTCAATGAATCATGACCCCTCAGCTGCAGAGTGTGACTTGGAACAAGATTCATCTAGAATCTTCCATTGTACACAAGCGTCTCTCTTCACAAAGTGAAGTTTGGACCACGTGACACGTTCCAACACGCTGGGAAGGTGTATATGACCGGTGCACCTTCTCACTGCTTTTCACCAAGGAGAATTTGTCGTCTTTCCTGGGATAATATCTATGGGTCAGTGGTGACCCAGCGAATGCTGGAATCCCTGTCGGGCCAGTTACTCCCATTACTGGCTCCACTGGAGATTCGAAAAAACATCCGAATAGGACATGTGAGCTGGAACTAGAAACCTGGTTTAGATCTTGGCGGACGGGTTACTCCATCTCAACGGCGACGGATATCCCATCCACCGAAATATAAATCCCATTATATCCTATGGGATTTATATTTTGGTGGATGGGATATACGTCACCGCTGTGACAGAGTAGCCCGTCCGCCGAGATCTAAATCAGGCCCTAGGTCCTAGTAACCAGTAACCAGGCCATCAATGTGCTGAGGCCGGTGCGGCTGAGTGTTCAGATCGCCTCGAGAGGAGGTAGGTGAGTTGCTACGGCCCTCAAAAAGGTTCCCCTACTTTTCTTTACACACTAGTGCACCCCACGCTCACTATATGTACAACAAACAGAGGGGCTGTGCTTTTGTTCTGGGGGTTTAGTAGTTACATGACAACGGCAATGCGGGGAAGCAAGACACATATTACTGGGCAGCCACCACACAAGAAACACCTCCATTATCACCTACCAATCTCCTGCCAGGTTACACCTGTTGCCCCCCCTCATCCTGGCCTTCTGTGAAAGGGAACAATATGGCCTCATCCCATCAAGGAGGAACTAGAGGATAACACGCGCGACTGTAGACTTTGACAGAAGACCGAATGATAAGACGCATGGCAGGCAGGCAGGAGACAGACACCTGACAGGAGACCTTTTACGCCTGATAGGAGATCCGGTGATAGACGCATGACAGGACCCCAGGTGATAGATGCTTAACAGGTCAAAGGTGATAGATGTGTGACATGACATCAGGTGATAGATGTGTGACATGGCATCAGGTGATAGATGTGTGACATGGCATCAGGTGATAGATGTGTGACATGGCATCAGGTGATAGATGTGTGACATGACATCAGGTGATAGATGTGTGGCAGGACTCGGGTAATAGACTCTTGACAAGACACCAGGTAATAGAACACATAACAGGACTTCAGGTGATTGATGTGTGACAGGACACATTGTGGTATACATTTGGCCAGAGGCCAGGTGATACATGTTTGGCAGCAGACCAGGTGATTGACGTGTGACAGGAAATCAAATGACAGAGGGTGACAGGAGAACAGGTGGTAGATGGTTGGCAGGTCAAAGGTGATAGATGAGTGACACAACACCAGTTGATTGACCTGTGAGTGGATACTAGGTGATAGATGCATCAGAGGCAGTGGCGGCTCCTCGAGGGAGTGCTGCGGGGCGGGGGAGGAGCAGGGTGGGGGGTAGTAAACTCCGGAATACGGCCAAACGGAGTTAATGAAATAAATAAATCAATAAAACATTTTACATTGCGCGTGCAGCAACGCCGAGTTTTAGCAGGAGACCAGATGAAAGATGCTTGAAACAACATCAGGTGATCAATGGGATAGAAGACCTGGTGATATATGTGTGAGAGAAGACCAGGTGATATACACTTGACCAGAGGCAAGGTGAGGGATGTTTAGCAGGACAGGTGATTAGCGCGTGTTAGGAGACCAAGAGATAGATGGTGACAGGAGAACCAGTGATAGACGTGTGACCGGAGACCAGATGATTAGATGCTTGACCAGAGGCCAAGTGATTGACATTTGACAAGAGACCAAGTGATAGATGGTGACAGGAGACCAAGTGATAGATATTGAGGACAGAGAAATATTGAGTCAATGGTGTTGTTCATGGCATTCTTTAAAGGCAAAGCTTAGGAGCTCTGTGTTTTTTAACTAATCGAGACCTGGACAAACAGGACAGGAAGTAAATGCCATATGTGCACCTGGTACAAACGTCTGGTGTGGATAGTGATTTAATAGGCTAAGACCTCCCTTTACGGGCCCGATTCACAAATGTACACCCAGACCAAAAGTCTAAGTTTAGACCTGAAGTTTAAGTTTAGACCTAAAGTCTATCTTTACTAGTATTAACTGGTTAACTGCTTAGAACGTTCCGCGCCAGTGCGGAACGTTCTATTAAGCGGGCGGGGCCGCGTCGGCCAACGGACGGGCGCAGCACTACCGAGGTAGTGCTCGCGACGGCCGTTGGCCGACAGAAGCACTTAACGGGTTAAAGTTAGACTTTTGGTCTAAGTTTAGACCAAAAGTATAACTTAGACCTAAAGTCTAATTTACTGTTAGTAAAGTTAGACTTTTGGTCTAAGTTTAGACCAAAAGTCTAACTTTACTATTAATAAGTTTAGACCAAAAGTCTAACTTAGACCAAATGTTAACGAACTAACTAGTAAAGTTAGACTTTAGATTTAAACTTAGACCAAAAGTCTAAGTTTAGACCTGAGGTCTAAGTTTACCTTTGTGAATCGGGCCTATAGAATTTAGGAAGTATTAAGATTGCTCATGAGAGTGTGCAAAGTATCTAAGCCAGCTCCAATAATGGCAGGATGAGCAAATTTTCAAAACCGAAAGGCAGGACAGGCTACTGTGATAGAATAAGCTGCGTTGTCCGCCAGCATTGGCCAAGACTTTAACCCTCCACAGAAGGTCTCAGAAGTGACGTATCTACTAAGTGGCCCCTGTCATGAGTGGCACCTTCAGCAAGCCCTGGCTTTTAATTATCTGCACTTTGTATTTTTGGACTTGTACTTTTGTCTTTAGTATTATTGGTATGTTCTCAGAAATTCAAGCCTGCAAAATGCTATTGAGATAAGAAACCAAAGTTGTTTCACATGATGTGGCTGTTTATCAGTTATGACCTGCCTCCTCCCCCTTGACAGACAACATAGGTGCAGGTAGAGACCCATGATGAGCATGGCAGACTTCTCAGAATTGCAAAGTCTTGAGGCCTGGAGAGAAGGGGATCTCCAAAAGCCACCAGGAAGTAACAAGCATGCTGAACCATTTCCAAAAACAGAAATTATCTGCAAAGTTCCAGTACAATTTGGGCTGGTTTTCAACAATGTGTCCCAACAAACTCCGTGTATTTACACACCAGCACAATATATAAAGGTGAAAGGAATGTTTTCTTTTATGGTAGCTGGCAGTGAAAGAAACAGTAATGGGCTTAGATCCTGAAATTCTGCAGCCCAAATCCAGGTAAGAGAAACATAGAGGGCTCAGTTGTTGAAAAATATAAATGTAAATCGTTAATCTTGAGTCTACTTTGACGTCCGAAGTAAATTGATATTTTTGTGGATTCACAGAAATCTTCAGGAGTTCTCCTTGGAAGCTGTGACAGTCACAGCTTTCCAGGAATACTCACAACATCTGTGAATTTAAACATGAGTAAATGCAGTAGATTGATAATCATGCATGTGTAAATGCTTAGCAAAAGAGTATTTTAATTTTAAAACAACTTTTTATGTCGGGCCTACAGACAGCGCTAGAAGCTGTCTGTTGTTACAGATCTAGTTTGTGCAACATAGAACACGCTGTTATGTTATGCAGATTTGTAGAGCGCACCATCACCTGGGAGGAGATGAGTAGGCACATCTAGGGCCTAGTGGGACTACTCAAAAAGCCAAGTCTGCAGCTTCTTTCAGAACTCAAGACGTGAGGAGAAGGCTCTTATGTGCAGAAGGTTGTTCCATGCTTTAGGTGTGATGCAGGAGATGGATAAACCGCCGAGGCTGGTCTTCCGTATGCATGGGATTTGTGCAGGTAGCAGTCTGGACAAGTGGAGGTTTCTGGAAGGTCTGTGAAAGCAGATGCAATTGTTGAGGTATGCTGGGACAGCATTATGTAGTGCCTTGAAAGTGTGGGTGAGGAGTTTGAATTGTGCTCGTTTGTGAATAGGGAGCCAATGGAGCTCCTACAGGTGTGGTTTGATGTGTGTGGCCTGAGTTTGATTCTCAGTCAGCCCCTTCCACCGAGTGGATGACATACTTCTCTATCTGGATTCTCTGTTCCTTATTCAATGGCTTTCCTCCGTATTCTTGCATTTGTCTCACTTGTGGATGATTGCTGCTTTATACTGATTCTGCTGGATGAGTTGTGTCCTTCCCTGCTGAGTTGAGGGGTCTTTTTTTCCTTTTTCTTGCAGCACTCCATGGGAGTGCATTCCGTTTTTTTGCCTTCGCCCCATCTGCTTGTTCCCCCTTAAAGCCTCAATCTGACCTCTGTCTTTCTGATTTCAACCCCACTAGTCTATTGTACCCCATCCCACTGCATGCTTTTTTAGCATTTATTTACTTTTTTATTATATTTTTCTCTGAGGGCCCCCACTCCATTTCTAACTTGCCCCCACATCCCACTCCCAGCATCCAACGCTTGATCCATTGATCCCAAGTGCTGCGCGGCCCTTTCCGGTCCCTCTCTCCATCTTTGCTTTATTTTTTTCAGAGGTCCTGGCAGCTGCACAGTGCTGCAACGTCACTCAGTTCTCTTATTGGCACTCCTGTATTTTATATTTAAAAATGTTTAACTTACCATTCTAAAATGGTCATTGGCAGCATCGGAACTGTAAATTAAAAAAGCCAAAGCGGTGAGCCCAACTTGGAATGTTTTTTGAAAAGCAATTTAAAGATGGCCACTGTATGCGCTCTTGCATTATGATGCACTGCTGACCATTTTGGAATTTTAATTTACCATTCCAACATAGCTGACGGCATTTTAGATCAGTGAATTAAAAATTACAAATTAAGTGCTTTAGAGCACAAATACCAATGCAAAAATAGCTTTAGGAAAGTCAACTGTTCAGTCCAGGCCTTCAAAAGTGTGAACCAGTGGCTTTGGCACTGTTTCTTTGGTACAACCAAATGTGTGGTAAATGTGTGATGAATGACAAAGTTAAAATTTTGTTTAAGTACTTTAATTGTAAATTTTCATCATAAGGTACTAGCAAAATCAACTATCTTCCTGATGTTACATACTGATGCTTCATATTGTATGGCAGTAGCTTGTCCAATTGCACAGGTACAGTGTTTATATATTTTTTCTTCAGCTGAAGCATTTTACAATTTACCATATGTCCTCTTTGTAGGAAACAGGGGGTGGAAAACAACTGGTTAAAAGTCAGTAAGTGTCTACACACCATACCTCATCCTTCCTGTATACCCTCCTATTGTCCCATATACAAACACGTTTAGGTGGGCGTCCACATGCCTCTTATCTGGGTTTTTCCAATATACTGAATATATCAATAAAATGTTTCCATTTACAAATACTACGGGGACTAGGATTTCTCCAGTGTTTGAGTTATATCTCGGATAGCATTTACCAGACACAGTTTTCTCAGGGCTTTTTCCACGTGTGTCCATGTTAAACAAGGTTTAATAGAGCCATTTTTGGCGTTCGATACAGTGAGCATCTTATAATTGCTTGTATCTTGTCCCCTATTGCGTCCCACAAGGATTGAATGATTCTATAGGACCAAGTGATGTGAAAGAAATCTCTGATTTCCATGGAGCACTAGACAGGATGGACCAGTATTTTTGCAACCAGTAAAGAATTTTAAGAACTGGCCTATGTATTATTAGGTATGTTCTTAAAAACACAAATCATAGTGGGTCGCAGTCCAGCCTACATCATGAATATTAATGAGGTAGGTCACAAATTGTGGCATACTACAATTTAAAACCATCACAGGTACGGTGGCCTGCTGAGGTCACAGACCACCATATCTGTGACTGCCTTGTAATAAACGTTTATTTTTTTAAATACAGCCCATTTTTCTTAAAGTAAATGAGACTGCATTTACAAAGAAAACTTAACTTTTTTTTTGTTTAAGAGTTGGCAGTGGTTTCCTGCACCACTGTCTACTCATCAACAAACTTTTTTCTACATTCACATGGGGACTCCTTTTCTTTTGCAAATGCATTACCACCTCCTCTGCGGTGTCCGTAACATTTCAAGGTTTTGTGGTTGGATTTCGGTTGCAAAACATTGATACATAGCAAGCTGATGTGGTATTTGGAAGGGCTGCCTAAAACACGTCCCTTCCGGATACGGAATCGGTATCCATTCAAATTAGGAGTCAAAAAGACTTTTCCAACTCCTAAAATTGCTTTAGTAGATACAAAAAGCATTTTAATATTTGTAAATGTTGAATTGAAGAATTTGTGGCTGGTAAAATGCTTACCAGCTCTGACCCTATGTGTTTCCAGGCATCCTGGAGAACAGAAATTTAATTTTGCCTCTTAAATCAAGTTAAACCTTCTTGCTGATACCAGCTATCATCAGCTCTTACTGCTGCTGAACATTGTCATTCAGTACAGGAGTAGGGATAGACAGGGTCACTGACCTCTGGCGCTACTGATCATGTGCAAATGATCAGTGATTGGCTGTCATCCTATGCTGCTTTTCTCTCTCCTCTACCAACCCCCCCTCTCAGAATTTCTTTCCTTCAGTTGTCCATTATCATCTCTCAACTCCTGTGTTGCTATCCCTCCTTCATATTGCTTGCTGTCACTGTGCTCTTTCCCATACCCTCTTGTTTTTCTCTTTTTTTCCCTGCTTTGGTTGATGTATCTCCCCTCTTCTTGTCTGGTCTACTGACCTATCACGCCTGCACTTATAATTATGTGTGTCTGAACTCCCACCCGCTTATCGATCAGCAACAGGGTCCTGCGCCACTCTCTATCAGTCTGCCATAACCCGGGCACAGATGGCACCCTTCTTGATCAGCAGAGGGGGTAGACTTTGGTTGTTCCCTGATGTCACTGGAAATGTGAAGTCAGTCCTCCAGTGGTCTTGTGAACAGGAGTGACAGGCAACAAAAACTCAGGTGAATTCAGAATCAGAGATGGAAAGGCAACATCAACCCTACAACACCGAAGTCCCCTAGAGGACAGCTGCCCCCTGTGGACACAGGTAGATCCACCAAACCCCAAGCTTTGCATCAAACTAGGAGACGGTGCCTACCTGGAGGCTTGTGCTACTGAACATAAGTCTTGCACTTCACCAAACAGGTTTCCTTCATTGCGAAATCCTTATCTTGAATAAAAGATTGTCAAGGTAAACTATTACATATTTTTGAGGTGGGATGACAAAGACACCCAGTTTCCGGCCTACCTTCTTGTATCTTCTAGACATAGTCTTCTCCCAGTGTACCGTCATGTCCAACCATTTCATCTCCCGCCGGCGGAGTAGTTCCAGGGGCAGTTGTCCAGAGCTTAGAAGAGATAAGGAGAAACAAGATTAAAGAAGGAAGCCTTTGCGTGTACTGCCTGACATTCTACTGCCAGTTGTAGAACATCTCCGAGACACTTATCAACCCTTTGAGGCCACACACTCTTTGCGCGGTCCCAATGGCCATCAACAGGACTCTAGGGTCATGTTGTAATATAATCTGGGCTGATATAACAGGCATTACTCACAGCACTTTAATACAGTAGGCCTCTTCCCCATATTATTATTTTTAATATTTGTAATAATATTGCATATTTGTAGGAAAGTGGATTTTTATTTGGGGTGGACAAGATGCTAGACACCTGCTAGATGCTGGACACCTGCCAGATGCTGGACACCTGCTAGATGCTGGACACCAGCTAGATGCTAGACACCTGTTGGATGCTGGACACCTGCTAGATGCTGGACACCTGCTAGATGCTGGACACCTCCTAGATGCTGGAAACCTGCTAGATGCTGGACACCTGCTAGATGCTGGACACCTGCTAGATGCTAGACACCTGCTAGATGCTAGACACCTGCTAGATACTGGACACCTGCTAGATACTGGACACCTGCTAAATGCTAGACACCTGCTAGATGCTAGACACCTGCTAGATGCTGGACACCTGCTAGATGCTGGACACCTGCTAGATGGTAGACACCTGCTAGATACTGGACACCTGCTACATGCTGGACACCTGCTACATGCTGGACACCTGCTAGATGCTGGACACCTGCTAGATGCTAGACACCTGCTAGATGCTGGACACCTGCTAGATGTTGGACACCTGCTAGATGTTGGACACCTGCTAGATGGTAGACACCTGCTAGATACTGGACACCTGCTAGATGCTGGGCACCTGCTAGATGCTGGACACCTGCTAGATGGTAGACACCTGCTAGATGGTAGACACCTGCTAGATGCTAGACACCTGCTAGATGCTGGACACCTGCTAGATGCTAGACACCTGCTAGATGCTAGACACCTGCTAGATGCTGGACAGCTGCTAGATGCTAGACACCTGCTAGATGCTGGACAGCTGCTAGATGTTAGACACCTGCTAGATGCTGGACACCTGCTAGATGCTGGACACCTGCTACATATTAGACACCTGCTAGATGCTGGACACCTGCTGGATGCTGGACACCTGCTAAATGGTAGACACCTGCTAGATGCTGGACACCTGCTACATGTTAGACACCTGCTAGATGCTGGACACCTGCTAGATGCTGGACACCTGCTAGATGTTAGACACCTGCTAGATGCTGGACGCCTGCTAGATGCTGGACACCTGCTAGATGTTAGACACCTGCTAGATGCTGGACACCTGCTAGATGTTAGACACCTGCTAGATGCTGGACACCTGCTAGATGCTGGACACCTGCTAGATGCTGGAAACCTGCTAGATGCTGGACACCTGCTAGACACCTGCTATATGTTAGACACCTGCTAGATGTTAGACACCTGCTAGATGCTAGACACCTGCTAGATGCTGGACAGCTGCTAGATGCTAGACACCTGCTAGATGCTGGACACCTGCTAGATCCTAGACACCTGCTAGATGCTAGACACCTGCTAGATGCTAGACCCCTGCTGTATGTTAGACACCTGCTAGATGCTAGGCACCTGCTAGATGCTGGACAGCTGCTAGATGCTAGACACCTGCTAGATGCTGGGCACCTGCTAGATGTTAGACACCTGCTAGATGTTATGTTATTGTAATTTATATAGCGCCAAATCACCAATGGTCTCTAAGCGCTTGTGAGAAACGTAAAACCCTACCAGAACTACATGGCCAGAAACTCGGTCAATCTAAGTGAAGCTTAACCAAAAGCCTGAATAAACAAAAGAGTCTTTAGTTTCCTCCTGAAGGGGAGAAGGGAAACTTCCCTACGCAAGCTTTCCGGTAGCTTGTTCCAAAGCTGAGGTATTATCACAGAAAAAGCTCGACCCCCCAAGGTGGCTTTATCAAACCGAGGACAGGCCAACAGACTTGCCTCGGATGAACGGAGGCATCGCCCTGGCACATAACTCTTCAGCCATTCCTTGATGTAGTCAGGTGCTGTTCCGTGAAGGGCTTTATGTGCAATACACAGTCCCTTGAACCTAGCCCTCTGCTTGATTGGAAGCCAGTGAAGTTGTTGCAGCAGTGGTGTAACATGAGCTCTCCTAGGGAATTTGAAGATTAATCTCGCCGCATCGTTCATAACCACCTGAAGCTTCCCTGATAGTTTATCAGATAGCCCAATATAAAGCGCGTTACCGTAGTCCAGTTGTGACAAAATTAGTGCTGACACTATGGTGCGCATGGTGGAAAAGAACAGGAGGGGTACAAGTTTCCGGAGTTGCCTCATAAGGCCCACACAATTCCCCACCACAGCGGTCACCTGATTATTCAGTGTTAGCTTGTCGTCCAACCTGATGCCCAAGCTCTTCACAACTGGCATCGGTATCGGAGTAGTACCTAGCTCTTGTGGCCAGAAGGAGTTGGACCAGGGGTTGCCCCCTGTGCTTATAGCTAATACCTCCGTCTTGTCCGGATTTACCTTCAGTGAATTGGTGGTCATCCAGTTCATAGTGAACTGGAGGATATTCTGTACATTAGACTGTGCCTGTGTAGAGCTGTGGATACGTAATATTAGTTGCGTATCGTCGGCGTAGTTGAACACCAGACATTCTAATTTTGCCAACGCTTCCACGAGTGGCTGCAAATAGATGTTAAAAAGCAGGGGGGACAACGCCGAGCCCTGCGGGACCCCACACGGCAAAGCGCCTTTCCTGGCCACACAATCCCCTAATTGGACAGTTTGCGACCGATCCTTTAGAAAGGAGGCAATACACTGGTATACGACGCCAGTAATTCCCAGCACCCGAACACAGGTCAGCAACTGAGCATGGTTCACTGTGTCGAACGCGGCTGAAAGATCCAAAAGGATCAATGCCGACGACTTCTTCTTGTCGGCTGCGAGCCTCAGCTCGCCCAGCACTGAGAGCATCACCAGCTCTGTACTGTTATGGGCCCTGAAGCCCGCTTGCTGGACACCTGCTAGATGCTGGACACCTACTAGATGTTAGACACCTGCTAGATGCTGGACACCTGCTACATGTTAGACACCTGCTAGATGCTGGACACCTGCTAGATGCTGGACACCTGCTAGATGGTAGACACCTGCTAGATGTTGGACACCTGCTAGATGCTGGACACCTGCTAGATGCTGGACACCTGCTAGATGCTAGACACCTGCTAGATGCTGGACACCTGCTAGATGCTGGACACCTGCTAGATGCTGGACACCTGCTAGATGCTGGAAACCTGCTAGATGCTGGTCACCTGCTAGACACCTGCTATATGTTAGACACCTGCTAGATGCTAGACACCTGCTAGATGTTAGACACCTGCTAGATGCTGGACACTTGCTAGATGCTGGACAGCTGCTAGTTGTTAGACACCTGCTAGATGCTGGACACCTGCTATATGGTTGACACCTGCTAGATGTTGGACACCTGCTAGATGCTGGACACCTGCTAGATTCTAGACACCTGCTAGATGCTGGGCACCTGCTGGATGTTAGACACCTGCTAGATGCTGGACACCTGCTAGATGTTAGACACCTGCTAGATGATGGGCACCTGCTAGATGCTGGACACCTGCTAGATGGTAGACCCCTGCTAGATTCTGGACACCTGCTACATGTTAGACACCTGCTAGATGCTGGACACCTGCTAGATGCTGGACACCTGCTAGATGTTAGACACCTGCTAGATGCTGGACACCTGCTAGATGCTGGACACCTGCTAGATGTTAGACACCTGCTAGATGCTAGGCACCTGCTCGATGCTGGACAGCTGCTAGATGCTGGACACCTGCTAGATGCTGGACAGCTGCTAGATGTTAGACACCTGCTAGATGCTGGACACCTGCTAGATGGTAGACACCTGCTAGATGTTGGACACCTGCTAGATGCTGGACACCTGCTAGATGCTAGACACCTGCTAGATGCTGGGCATCTGCTAGATGTTAGACACCTGCTAGATGCTGGACACCTGCTAGATGCTGGACACCTGCTAGATGGTAGACACCTGCTAGATGCTGGACACCTGCTACATGTTAGACACCTGCTAGATGCTGGACACCTGCTAGATGCTGGACACCTTCTAGATGTTAGACACCTGCTAGATGTTGGACACCTGCTAGATGCTGGACACCTGCTAGATGTTAGACACCTGCTAGATGCTGGACACCTGCCAGATGCTGGACAGCTGCTAGATGTTATTATTATTTATCAAGCGCAACAACGAATCATCCCCAAGGGGATCTCTCGGCGCCGCCATAAAAAGGCTAATAGAAACAGAGACAGCTGGTTAGTGACTGAACAGCCATGTTTTAAGAAGTTTTTTGAACTGCATGAGGTTAGTGGAGGAGCGAATATGGGTCGGCAGTTTGTTCCAATGACAGGGAGGCAAATACGAAAACGAGCGGCCGCCCATTCTGTTTTTTTTATCCTCATGGGGCACAGCAACCGCTGGCCGCTAGATCTCAATTGACGGGAAGGAATATAAGGTTTTAGTTTCTTTTTTAAGTAGCCTGGACCATTCCCCTGTAGTGTTTTAAAGACCCGACACAGACGCTTAAACACTGCCCGTTTCCTAATGGGCAGCCAGTGGAGCAGTCGCAAGAGGGGTTCGGATGGTGTCCGAGAAGGCCGATTGAGGGCTAGGCGAGCAGCTGTGTTCTGCACTACCTGCAGTCTTGAGAGCAGATCTTCCCTTATCCCTACCAGAAGGGAATTTGCCATAGTCAAGTCTACTTACTAGAAGAGCTTGAATTAGAGATTTTCTTGCTGAGAGAGGGATCCATGGGAATACCTTCCTGAGCATTCGCATCATGCCGAAGCATGTGCCCGAGATACTTTTCACATGTTCTTCCATAGAGAGTTTGTCATCCAACAAGACACCAAGATATTTGACCCTTTTTTTGGAGTAGGAGGTTCACCCAGCTCAGAAGGTCACCGGTCAGTAGACCAAAACTCTTCCGCCTTTCCGAATAGAAGAATCTCGGTTTTATTTGTGTTGAGCTGCAGAAAATTCGCAGTCATCCACGCAGCCGTTTTTAACAAGCAGTTTTTAAATTTTTCTCTGGACGTAGCGGGGTCAGGGTCAATGCTTATTATCAATTGTGTATCAATCAGACACCTGCTAGATGCTGGACACCTGCTGGATGCTGGACACCTACTAGATGCTGGACAGCTGCTAGATGTTAGACACCTGCTACATGCTGGACACCTGTGATGGAGCAGGGAAAACAAAATATTTTTGTACCCCTTTGAAGTTAATGACCTCATAACGATTAATGATACTAACCGTTTGAAACGCATGAAATTAATCAACAGATGCACCTTTTATTAAACATTACACGTGGGCAACTTGCTGGCATTGCAAAACCTAATTTATTTACAAATGTGAAGCAAAATAACCTTAGTATTGTGATTTGTGTAGTAAATAGAGTAAATTTTATGATTTGTGTTGCGTAGTGAAATTGCACCATGGCAAAGAATGCAGATGGTAAGTAAAATGGCTTTAAATGTCGCTTCTGCTAGGTAATACCTAACACGGGTCTTTAGAATGGCGGGTGGTAAACAGAAAGGCTTATTTTCCATGTTTAATTTCTGTTGTGTTTGTTCTTATAATAGTTTCGTTCTGGCCTGCTAGGCCGTGCTTCGAAAATGGCCGCTGGAAAAGGACGAGACTGCGTGTGCTGAATAAAATGGCCCCCGCGCATGAGCAGAATGGATGCTTCAGTCACGTGTATGCGGCCTGTGCCCGGAGTGAGAGATGTCAAGGCCAATCTGACCTGTAACAGGGATCGTGCCAAGAGTTCAGCATAAATGCATGGGAACGGATGAGAGAATCGAGCAACAAGGGATGAACTAATGTGTGACCATCGAAGTTTGTTACAAAAATACATTAACAAATTGAATTAACTTTGGAAATTGTAGATCATGAGACTTACTGTATGCATTATTGTCCCCAAACAGGTTCGAACAAGGAAGGCGATGAGGTGACCATCACCACCCCTCCAATGGACCAATTAGCGTGATTTCTGCCCCTAAAGATTGCAACTTAAGTGTAGCAAGTCAGAGAATAGGGTATAAGAGAGTCTGCTCTTATGTTGTGTTGTGTTCGCTTCTTCTATCCTGATGCTGCGAAAGACTCTGTCAGTCTGGACTTTGAACTTTGACTGGGAAAGGAACGAGACCGTTGCGGGAGTTGCCCGGGAGGAGATTGCGTCCGAGGAGGTTAGCGGGACAGTCAGTCAGTTTTGGGAGTCCTATCCTGTGACCTGCGGTTCATCTTTCTTTCCTGGTGAACCATTCTTGTCATCGCCCTATGGCCAAGGGTAATGAGTATTTTCCGTTTCTATTCTAAAAATGTCATTCAAATGCTTATTGATATTTCTTAAATGTATTTGTCTAATAAAGAACTTTACTTATTTGCTCAAAGAATTTAGATAAAATTATATGTTAACTCTAAATGAGTCTGTGGTTCTTTAAAATAAAATTGTAATTAATAAATGCTAACGGTTTTAATTGTGATTGAGCTGGACTTAATCACCATCAACTGATTCTACTAGTTGGTCCATCGACCGAAAGCGGAGTACCTTGATGTTTAGAACCGACAGGATCCTAAGTTAATGTATATAATGTATAGGTTATAATTCTCTCGTTTTAATAAGGTATCCCGTTTGTCCAGCAGCTCATTTTGCTTAGCGTTTGATCCAGAAGTATTGAGTGAATGTATGTATGCGGTGTTATGGGCCACACCGACATAGGTTTTATGTGATTAAGGTTGAGTAAAGGTGTTTTCGGGGTTAGCGTCATAAGGAAACATTTATTTTAGCCGCGCTGGATCAGATTTCTTGGTAGCAGAGTTATGGTTTCTATAGATTAGTTTGGTGATTATTGATTATTGATTTTTTCATGTCTAACACTCTATGTTGAGTTTGTATTACATTATGTGTAGTAAGAATTTTGAAGCTTCCGGGAAGTAGGAAGTGGACACGTGTGGCAAGAGAAGTCACATGGAATTGTACATTGTCTGATTTCAAATTTGGTGATAACACAAGACTGTGTTATGTTAGGGAAATTTCACGTATGAATTACATTTGAGTGAAATAGCAACAGGTTTTCTTGTGAAACTTTGGCCTTAATTCTCAGGAGCAGTGTAGTCTCCACATGTGTTTTATCCCCAGAGAAACGGGTTTACCTCTTGCTTGAGAGAAGGGTAAGGTAGAGAGAGAAGTGCTACACTTATCAAACGAAACACTATTCTTGTAAGTTAGAATAAACTATCTCTTTTGTTTAGAGAAACAGACTATGGTAATGTGTTTTACGTTGTAACTAATCGATTTAGTTAAAAAGAAAAGTTAAGAAAAGTGCCGATAATTTTTGTAAAGGAGGGGTCAGTAGAAGCAGGAGCAGAACTGACGTCAAGAAGAACCGCGCTGGTATTGGCCAGTTGTGGAAGAACGAAGGGTTTTCTGATTGGTGCGTTAGTGTGAGACGCGCTGAAATAGGTTAGTGTGAGAGTGACGTAGAGCTTTCTGATTGGTGCGTTGGTGTGAGACGCGCTGGGATAGGTCAGAATAGCCGAGCGGTAGAAAGAAGCGATTGGTGAAGAATTGTGTGAATTAGCTTCGGGAAAACAACAGTGAAATATGGATTATTACAATGAACATGATAGAGAGAAACTGTCATGGTTTGCAAAGCTTAAAAATCTTTTTAAGAAAGATAAAAAGGTTGTGACTAGGGAAGGAGAAGTATTTCCCCCGCCGAAAACACCAGCATCTTATATGATGGTGAAATATGGCTATCATGCTTGCATTTGGTTGAAAAATTGGGCGAAATATACCAAAGACGATGGAGTATTGGCATTTCTGGAAAATGGTTTGTTTAGCACAGCTGTACTTCGAAATTTGAGAGAAAGAATGATGAGACTTGAACCGAGACCTAGACCGACACAGTTTGAAGCCTTAGGTGAATGGGAAGATGAGATGTATCAAAGGGAAAGATACAGAGGTGCAAAGAATTATAATTTTATTCATGGAAGAGTATGGGGTTTGAGTCATGAAGACAGGATGAGACGATGGCGGTATGCTAATATGACGGATGGTATGTTTCCTACCAGAACAGTTGAAGAATTTACAGGGAAAAAGTGTACGGAGAAAAAGAAGCATGCAGTACCAGAGAAATATGGGTATGGAGTTAGCGACACAGAGGATGAGTTGCTGGAGGACATTTTAAATAAAAGACCCCCTCCGTATCAACAGGATTCTGTGGTGGTGACACCAAATGCACCGCAAATGGGAACTGTAATAAATCAAAGCCCTGAACAAATTTCTGAAATAAATAGTCCATTTAATAGACCAGAAACACCACAGACTGTGAAACATGATAATGGTAATACAGCCGAACTAGCCAAAACCACAAGAGAGTTGACTGAAAAGATAAGAGAACTGACGAAGAATATGGAAGCTGTGACTGTGCCAGTAACTATAGGGCCAGTAATCCCAGTATTTGAAAATCAAAAGATAGATGAACATTCTTTAGTAATCCCATTAAATTCTAGTATGCAAAAAGTAAGAGAAGGGATAATTCCAGAAAATAGAGAGACAAAAGATTCTGTAGGTCCATTTAGGTCAAGTCCACCTGTAAATTTGACAATAAATGAGAGTCCAATAAATAAGATTCCTATGGGAGCCGAGTCAGCAACTGAAACCCCGGAGAAAAGTGTAAGAAGGGTAGAATTAACTAAAACCCCTGTGGGTCCGACTGCAGAGGAATTAAATGATTGGGTGAGCAGCTTGCAGAAAAAAGATGCCGAACCACAACCTTTGGATGTGGTCAGATTAAAGATAGATATGGAGGAATTGATTCTAGGGACTATTGGTACAGATCAATTGAAGTCCTATCAAGATGATGAATTAATGTTTATGTGTAAAAGCATCACTTGGAGAGCTAGGAACTTGCATGAAAAATTGGAAGAAACAGCGAACGAACTAGGAGTAGATTTTGCAAAAATTAGGGGATTGCAGAAACCGTATAGGGTAGATTTTAGTGAAAAGGACATAGAAAATCTGAATACTTCAGGACGACTAACACAGATAAAAGAATTAATTGTTTTACTGAGAAAATGGGGAGATGTAGACAAGTGGAGAAGTAGGTGGATAAGGAGAAAAGAGGGAACAAGTGATAAAGCATCATTGGCTTTTCCAGTAAAAGAAAAAGAACCAATGGTAATAGAATGTCCAATGAGAGAAATTCCAGGAGGAGGTTATGTACACGTTCCATGGTCCAGACAAGATATATTGTCATTTACAAATGATTTTCCAAGATTGAGAGAAAAGCCTGTAGAATGGTATAGACAGGTAGAAAGGTTTGTAAAGGTTTCAAAAGTATTGTGGGAAGATCTGGATGGATTGTTTGAGATTGTTGTTCCTGCGGATTTATGGACAGAGTGTAAAATTACAATTGACTGGCCGAAGGAAGAATATCCTAGAGATGCAATAACAGGAGCCCCAAGTTCAGAAGTAATGAGAAAATATGAACAGGCAATTACATTCCTGAAAAATAAGATTCCATCAAAAGAAATGGACTAGGTAAAGATTGATAGAACAACTCAGGAGAGTAAGGAATCTGTACATGCTTATTATGAGAGATTGCTATTGGCTTTTAAACAGTATAGTGGATACGAGAATTTGAGTGAAAAAGACATGAGTCATTTTGTGTATCGATTTGTGTATGGTTTGAGACCTGAGATAAGTGAAATGATTAAGCAGCATATGTTATGTTGGCAGACTAGCACAGTAGATGAGGTATTACGGTATGCAAAATATTGCACTGATGATATTGAAGCCAGACAGCGTAAACTCAAGGAAAAGGCAATGTGGGCACAAGTAAAGGTTGCAGAAAAGCAAGAAGCTCAGATGAATAATCAGTCTAGTGACGCAGGACAGACCAAGTTCAAACCAAATATTGGTAAGGGAAAAGGTCAGATGAGTATAGAAGAAGCCAAAAAGAAATGGCCATGTCATAATTGCGGAAAATTAGGGCACTGGAGAAACGAGTGTAAATTACCTCCGAGAGTTAATACCGAGAATCAACCATTAAATCCACAGGTGCAGAATGAGGTGAGTTACCAACAGCTGCAACAGCCGCAGGTAGTTACTCAACAGTGTCAGGTGCCGAAACCACCTCTTCCAAAGAGTGTAAATCCTCAAAGATACAGTACAGAGGCAGGATTCTACGGAGGAGAGCAGGTAACAAAATTGCCGCGCGCAGCTGCTGTTTCACAATATTGGTTACGGCAAGATGGAGATGAATCGGATGAAAGCTTATGACCGTGCCTAGGAGAGGAAGAGCAGTGCGTGCTTGGCGCAACTCTAGAGGTAGATCAGTCAGGTCCATTTGTGGATGGAAAAGTGAATGGTGTAAATGTTACATTCCTTGTGGACACTGGTGCTACCTGTTCTACTGTTAGATCAGTGGAAATTCCAAATCTTCCTCTCTCAGGAGAATACATCCAAGTTGTAGGTGTTTCAAACAGGCAAATTAAAACCCCTCTTACAAAACCAGTAGAGGTGGAAATTGGTCCATTCAAAGACATGCACCGCTTTGTGGTGTGTGATTGTAGCCCAGTAAATTTATTAGGACGCGATCTGCTTTGTAAAATGAATTGTACCATCTACTGTACTCCAGATGGTATTGCTTTCCAGACACCAGATGATGATGTTCTGTATAAAATGACAATGGCAGAACTAGAACCAGGAATGTATGATATGTTTCCTGTGTTCGATGCAGAGAAAATCCCTACTGAATTGAAAGAAACAGTCAGGTCTGATGTATGGGATTTCACAGGTGAAGATATTGGACTAATGAGAGAAGTTGATCCTATAAAAATTACTGTAAAAGAAGGAATAAATTACCCAAACACCCCGCAATACAAACTGACGCCAGAAATTATTGAAGGAATAACACCTGTAATTAATAAGATGATTGAACAAGGAATTTTGAGAGAAATAATGAGCAGTCCATGTAATTCTCCTATAATGGGATTGAAAAAGCCAAATGGAACACATAGAAAAGTACAGGATTTGAGAAAAGTGAACAAAATTGTTATTCCTTGCTGCCCAATTGTGCCAAACCCTGCTGTGATACTGTATCAAATCCCTCATAATGCAGAATGGTACAGTTATTGATTTGTGCCATGCATTTTTCTCTATTCCATTGCACCCTGACAGCCAGCCATTATTTGCGTTTCGGATGGGAGAACGTATTTTGGCATGGTGTCGAATTCCTCAAGGGTATACTGAAAGTCCTTCTATTTTTAATCAAATTCTGAAGAAATCCTTAGAAAATTTGAAAATGCCTGAAAAATCTGTGATGGTCCAATATATCGATGACCTATTGGTGGCATCAAAGACCAGAGAAGCATGTGTTACGGACACAATTGCTTTACTGAATCATTTGGCAGAAGGAGGACACAAGGTGTCCCCATCAAAACTGCAATTCTGTCAACAGGAATTACAGTACTTAGGTCATAAGATTGAAAAAGGGATAAGAAAAGTGACAACAGAAAGAATAAGGATTATTAAAGGAATGAGAGCCCCAATGACACAAAGAGAGGTGAGAATGTTCCTTGGAATGGTTGGTTATTGCCAACAGTGGATAAGTGGATTTTCATTGATTGCAAAACCTTTATAGCGATTGACAAAGAGTGATGTCAAAGATCCGATTGCGCTGGATGAGGAGGAAATGAAGGCTTTCGAGGAACTGAGAACAAGTTTGTGTGAAGCACCAGCATTGGGAAGGCCTGATTATGAGAAAGAATTTGAGCTGTATTGTAGTGAGAGAGACGGATGTGCACTTTCAGTATTAGTGCAGAGGCATGGAAGAATGAGACGACCAGTAGCTTATTTTTCAGCTGTTTTAGATACGGTAGCAAAAGCGTTGCCTGGATGTCTGAAAGCAGTAGCTGCTACTTGTGTGAGTCTGGAACAGAGTGAAGGCATTGTGATGGGATATCCTTTGAGAGTATATGTCTCACATTCAGTTGAAATCCTTCTGACCAGAACAAAAACACAATTCATTCCTGACTAGGTATGAAAAAGTGATCTTGGGTGCAGACAATGTAACCATTGTAAGATGCACGAGTGTGAATCCTTCCACCTTACTGCCAGATGCAGTAAATGCAGAGGTCAAAGATGAGATTGATCATAACTGTTTGGATGTGCTTGAATTTTGCACAAAGCCCCGTCCTGATATCAGAGATGAACCTCTAAAAGAGTCAGATTATGTGATGTTTGTGGATGGATCATGCCTGAGGACACATGAAGGAGTTTTAAGTGCTGCATATGCTGTATGTACGGTGGCAACCATAATGGAAGCATCTTGTTTGAGAGGAATACGTTCAGCCCAAGTTGCTGAGCTGATTGCTCTGATTCGAGCTTGCAAACTGGGAAGGAATTTCCGAATTACTGTGATCACGGATAGCCAGTATGGCTTCGGAGTGGTCCATGACTTCGGACAGATCTGGTCCCAGAGGGAATTCCTGACTTCCTCAGGGTCTCCTATTAGGAATGGTGAGTTTGTGAAGAAGTTGCTTGAGGCGATACAGCTGCCTAAACAGATTGCGGTGGTAAAATGCACTGCTCACAAAAATGGAACTGATTACATTGCAGTAGGTAACAATTTTGCTGATGAATTAGCTCAATATTGGGCCAGAAATATGACCTCAATGAATCGGAGAAGGGAAAAAGAAATTGTTTCATGTCCCTTGCTGTTTACTAACCCAGTTGAAACATGGAAAGAGGTGAAACAATTGCAGGAAGAGGCAAGTGATGAGGAAAAAGATGTTTGGATAAAATCAGGTTGCAGACGGAGAGAGGAAGATGAAGTTTGGGTTTACAGGGATGAAAGACCAGTTATGCCTGATAGCATGATCTCTAACATGGCACGGATGTACCATGGACAGGCACACATAGGTAGGGATGCCATGATCAGACTTTTCAAACAGACCTGGTACAACCCAAAGTTTAGGGCTATAGCTGAAAGCCTTTGCCAAAGATGCCTTATATGCCAACAGATAAATCCTGGAAGGAAGACAGTAGTGAGTTTGGGAACAATAGGACGTGAAGGTGGTCCTTTTACCAGAATGCAATTAGATTTCATTGAAATGCCCCCGAGTAACAGATTGAGATATGTCCTGGTGGTCGTCAGTTTGTTTTCTCGTTGGGTGGAGGCCTCTCCGACTAGAAGGAATGATGGAGTTACTGTGGCTAAGCTCCTACTGAGAGAATTCATTCCTAGATATGGCTTTCCAGTAACGATAGAAACAGATAGAGGAACGCATTTCCAGAATGAAATTATCCAACTAATATGTGAAGCACTAGACATTCAACAAAAGCTGCAATGTGCCTACAGACCAGAGGCTTCTGGAGTGGTAGAGCAAGTAAATGGCACAATAAAGAATAGGTTAGGGGAAATGTGTCTAGCCACAGGACTCAAATGGCCCAATGCCTTACCACTGGTGTTGATGAGCATAAGAAGCATACCTGACAGAAAATCAGGTCTGAGTCCTCATGAAATAATAATGGGACGAGCAATGAGACAAGCATACGTACCTGTCAACAAACTGCTGACTATAACTGATGATCTCGTATTGGACTATTGCAAAGGATTGGCTGATGTGGTGCATTCTGTGTTTCATCAGGTTGGGCCGGCTGCGACCACTCTTGAGAGAAAATCAGCTCATGATCTGAATCCAGGAGACTGCATCCGCATAAAAGTCCACAGAAGAAAAAATTGCTTAGTTCCACGCTGGGACAAGCCACGTCAAGTGATTCTGGTGACAACAACTGCAGTAAAGTGTGCAGGTGTGAAAAATTAGATTCATGCCAGCCATACTATCAGAGTTCCAGATCCTGAAGCTCGACCTGTAAGTCGACATCTGGAAATATCAGATACCAGTTCGGCATCTGAAGCAGAAACTGAAACAATCAGAGTTCCAGATCCTGAAGATCGACCTGTAAGTCGACATCTGGAAATATCAGATACCAGTTCGGCATCTGAAGCAGACCAACCTGAATCCAGTGAAAGACAAACAGAAGAATCCGAAAAACAAAGAACTGATATTGAAACAGGAGAAACTGAACCAATAAACAGTGACGGTGAACAGCCAAGTACAAGCTTTGGGAAAATTCCTCCAGAAATTATAGAGATAACTCAAGAAAATTCAGATTCAGACAGAGAGATTGAGGAAATTGCGGAAGAAACACGAGGAGAAATAGACTCAGAATTACAAATAGAAGAAACCCAAGGAGATTCGAATTCAGACAAAGAGACAGAGATCATAAAGTTCAAAGTTAAAGAAAGTGAAGTGAGATCTGAGACAGAATCTGAAGAAAGTGAAGAAGAAATAAGGCAAAGAATAGGACCAAGAAAGAGAATTTGGAGAGCGGAACGAGGAGGAAAGGAAAACGAACTGAAAAGGCCAAGAAAAGGAGACAGTTGGCCCAACGAAATTCAAAGACTGAAATATAAGCTAATAAATTTGAACAAAGACAATGCAGAACAAGTAAATGAAATAACAAGTCAGAAAAGACAAAGGAAAACAAATAAGAGACAGTTGCAGAGACCCAAAAGAGTGAAAAGACCTAACCTGAAATACAAGTCACCCGAATGGGTATACATAGCACTGCCTGACATTGAAGAAGTGGATAGCAGTCACGAAAACCCAGACAAAGACTGTGAACAAGTGGGTGAGAGTGAACTGCGCCCATCCTGAAGAGGAGAAAAGAAAACCGGACTAGATACACAAACTGATAAAGTCAAAGAAAATTTCTGAAAGACCAAAAAGTGCGCCAAAAGCAGTTGGCTCCAGTCAACACTTAAAGAAAGGGTAAAACGGCAAAAAGTCATTCTGAGGTGTGGAAACACATTTTCTGTACATATTTAGATTATACTTCAACATGGTAGACACTGAGAATAGAAGAACTAGATGTGAGTTTTTCCGAAGATGGTGTAAAATGTGTTTCTATTGTACAGGTTTATTAATGCTTATTTGGTTTATTTTAGCAATAATAATTCCACTGAGATTAGTTGGAGAAAATACATCTGCAATAATGAATGACACGAATAGTGACAAGAAATCTAACATAAAGAACACTGCAACACTGATAGATAGTACTGAATTTCATAGGGATAAGTCAATAACTGATTTCTCCAAGAATGTCTTTACAAAACGTTTGTATGAATATGTAGAGACAATGGATGTTAGAGATTGTTATGTATGTATGCAGTTACCTGCGTCTGTAACAGAAGGTGTGATGTATCATCACCTTCCTTTGACGTATGGAATAACCTTCAGGGGCATATTATCAAGCCCTTTATCGCCGCGTTAGCGGCACTTTTCTGCCGCTAATGCGGCGATATTTTTATCACACTATTAAAAAGCTGCAGCTAACGGGCCTTAGCGTGAGTTTCTTAGCGATAGTTGCCGTTTTTTTACCTCTAAGCATGTCAGCGATATATATCGCTAATGACATGCAAAGTAGGTGTTCCTGACTAAAACTCCATTGAAACAGTCGCAAACACAACTTCCCCCTATTATCAATGCCCGCGAAGCGATAGGAAAATTTGCGCTAACCGCGCTTATCGCTGGAATTTAACGCCTGAAAAAAACTTGCCTTAACCATCTTGTCAATGGGGGGTGGATTGTTGGGTTAAGTATGCACTTGCCTATTAGCAAGCTTTTCATTAGCGCTGTTAATTTAGCGCTAGAATTCTCACGCTATTGCAGGTTATACACGCTATCGCTGGATTTCCTATCGCCTTTGCGATACGCGTTGATAATACCGCGCTATCACGGCGAGGAAATCCAGCGATAGCCGGCGATAAAAAAAACAGCGCTAAGCGCGCTTTGCGATAAATATCGCAGATCCTTGATAATATGCCCCGTAGTGTTTTAGCTAGCTTATTTTACAGAAACAGGTAAATTAGAGTATTACTACACTGACACAGATGCTATTTTTGCTAAAGTTCCCGTAGTCCCTGAACTAAATAAGGTTAAAATTGCAAAGATTTTTGGAGAATTTTTCTTAGAAACGAAAGAATTAACATTAGAGTATGCATTTAGACATAATCTTACTTGTAGGTTAAGAAAAGAAGAAAAGGTATTTTTAGACATGGTAGAAGACAGAAGGGTTAAGTTTCAAAGAAAAGCAATGGGAGAAAAGACAAAAACCCCACCTTGGGCGTTTGAAGAGGGAAGTTACGACAAGAGCGAAACGAATGCAGCCATGGTTTTAGATTGGCCCCAACAGGGAAAATTGTGTATTAGAAGAGATAACACTAGGTATGATAACTATTTTGTGGGTTCTAGTGAGTGCCGAGATACATACAAAATTATAGGGGATGGGGATTCAAAGGAGGAAAAGATCCAGTATTCCCAGGAATCTATTATATTTATGGAAACCGAGCCTATTATAGGTTGCCGGACCATTGGTATGGAACATGCTATCTAGGCCTGGTCTTTCCAAAGATTTTTCTTGTGGAAAGAGGAACTAAAGGAATTCACGAGATAGGTAAACCATTAACCCGTAGGAGAAGGGAAAGCTTCTCAGAGATAATAGGTGACATTTTTGGAGCATTGATACCAGCAGTGGGTATATCTTTGAATGCATACAAGATGCGGAAATTGTCTACAGTAGTAGATCGTTTATCAACGAATACTGCTGGAGGATTCTTGATGATAAATACTGAAATGGTTGCCATGAGAGCTATGGTAATGCAAAATCGACTTGCCCTTGACATTCTTTTGGCGAAAGAGGGTGGAGTCTGTGGAATGGTGAAGGTACAACATTGTTGCACTTACATTCCAGACAAAAGTCAGAATATACAGAAGTATATAAAGAACATTACTGATTTGCATAAAGAAATTGCCCCACTGGAGGTTGAAGGTGCTTGGGAGAAACTTGGTAAGGGTTTTTCCTCAATAAAGAAATGGTTCACCGAAATAGGTAGTTCTCTAATTGGGAAAATACTAATTCCAGTGATCTTAGTAGTAGTGATAATATTAATATTGAGATTAGCATATGTGTGTATTAAAAAGAGAAAAAGACAAAATAAAGCAAAAAGAGAAAATGAGAAAAATAAGGAAAGAGAAACAAGAGAACGGGAGATGGGAGAGATCGAATTGGAAGAGTTTAAAGAGAACATGTACAAAAGGTCTAAAAGACAAGATGAAAAGAACACAATTGTCTAAAATAACAAATGCAAGTGGACAAGAAACATTTTTCTGAACATTTTTGTAGGGATAGGTTTTAGTGGTGATGTTAAAAATCACCAAAGGGGGGAATTGATGGAGCAGGGAAAACAAAATATTTTTGTACCCCTTTGAAGTTAATGACCTCATAACGATTAATGATACTAACCGCTTGAAACGCATGAAATTAATCAACAGATGCACCTTTTTATTAAACATTACACGTGGGCAACTTGCTGGCATTGCAAAACCTAATTTATTTACAAATGTGAAGCAAAATAACCTTAGTGTTGTGATTTGTGTAGTAAATAGAGTAAATTGTATGATTTGTGTTGCGTAGTGAAATTGCACCATGGCAAAGAATGCAGATGGCAAGTAAAATGGCTTTAAATGTCGCTTCTGCTAGGTAATACCTAACACGGGTCTTTAGAATGGCGGGTGGTAAACAGAAAGGCTTATTTTCCATGTTTAATTTCTGTTGTGTTTGTTCTTATAATAGTTTCGTTCGGGCCTGCTAGGCTGTGCTTCGAAAATGTCCGCTGGAAAAGGACGAGACTGCGCGTGCTGAATAAAATGGCCCCCACGCATGAGCAGAATGGATGCTTCAGTCACGTGTATGCGGCCTGTGCCCGGAGTGAGAGATGTCAAGGCCAATCTGACCTGTAACAGGGATCGTGCCAAGAGTTCAGCATAAATGCATGGGAACGGATGAGAGAATCGAGCGACAAGGGATGAACTAATGTGTGACCATCGAAGTTTGTTACAAAAATACATTAACAAATTGAATTAACTTTGGACATTGAAGATCATGAGACCTACTGTATGCATTATTGTCCCCAAACCGGTTCGAACAAGGAAGGCGATAAGGGGACCATCACCACCTCTCCAATGGACCAATTAGCGTGATTTCTGCCCCTAAAGATTGCAACTTAAGTGTAGCAAGTCAGAGAACAGGGTATAAGAGAGTCTGCTTTTACGTTGTGTTGTGTTCGCTTCTTCTATCCTGATGCTGCGAGAGACTCTGTCATTCTGGACTTTGAACTTTGACTGGGAAAGGAACGAGACCGTTGCGGGAGTTGCCCGGGAGGAGATTGCGTCCTAGGAGGTTAGCGGGACAGTCAGTCAGTTTTGGGAGTCCTATCCTGTGACCTGCGGTTAATCTTTCTTTCCTGGTGAACCATTCTTGTCATCGCCCTATGGCCAAGGGTAATGAGTATTTTCCGTTTCTATTCTAAAAATTTCATTCAAATGCTTATTGATATTTCTTAAATGTATTTGTCTAATAAAGAACTTTACTTATTTGCTCAAAGAATTTAGATAAAATTATATGTTAACTCTAAATGAGTCTGTGGTTCTTTAAAATAAAATTGTGATTAATAAATGTTAACAGTTTTAATTGTGATTGAGCTGGACTTAATCACCATCAACTGATTCTACTAGTTGGTCCATCGACCGAATATCGGAGTACCTTGATGTTTAGAACCGACAGGATCCTAAGTTAATGTATATAATGTATAGGTTATAATTCTCTCGTTTTAGTAAGGTATCCCGTTTGTCCAGCAGCTCATTTTCCTTAGCGTTTGATCCAGAAGTATTGAGTGAATGTATGTATGCAGTGTTATGGGCCCCACCGACATAGGTTTTATGTGATTAAGGTTGAGTAAAGGTGTTTTCTGGGTTACCGTCATAAGGAAAAATGTATTTTAGCCACGCTGGATCACCTGCTACATGTTATACACCTGCTAGATGCTGGACAGCTGCTAGATGTTAGACACCTGCTAGATGCTGGACACCTGCTACATGTTAGACACCTGCTAGATGCTGGACAGCTGCTAGATGTTAGACACCTGCTAGATGCTGGACAGCTGCTAGATGTTAGGCACCTGCTAGATGCTGGACACCTGCTACATGTTAGACACCTGCTAGATGCAGGACAGCTGCTAGATGTTAGACACCTGCTAGATGCTGGACACCTGCTAGATGCTGGACTCCTGCAAGATGTTAGACACCTGCTAGATGCTGGACACCTGCTAGATGCTAGACACCTGCTAGATGCTGGACAGCTGCTAGATGTTAGAAAACTGCTAGATGCTGGACACCTGCAACATGTTAGACACCTGCTAGATGCTGGACAGCTGCTAGATGTTAGACACCTGTTAGATGCTGGACACCTGCTAGATGCTGGTGATGGAGCAGGGAAAATAAAAAATTTAACCCCTAACAAATTATATAATTAATTAATTAAAAATGTTCGTTTAAATGTATTAATCAACATTGTATATGTGGGAATGGTAATATGCCAATGTATGTGCTAAATAATCTATTAATGAATGTCCGTGTGTCTAATCATAACGTAAGAATAAAAAGCGTACTAGATAAAATAAATGCATGTTTGTGCTTCATAGAAATAAAATGTGTCGTTGCAAAAACAATAGTGATGGTAAGTAAGGAGCAGCTTAAATGTCGCTTTGCTAGGTAACAACTAATTGGGGTACATGAGACGGGAGGGAAATGAAAGGGATATTTTTCTCTATTTTAATTATGTTTTATTTGCCTCAAATTAGTGCTTCTAAAGTAGAACCGAGTGGCGAGATAAAATGGCCGCCAGTGGGAAGATGTGCGCAGGCGCAAGGGGACACGTGGTACGGGATGAGATTGAAGAAATCTGGAACCTCGTGATGTCTCTGAGAGGCTAGGATGCAAGAAATGGTCAAGGCTGGTGTGACCTAATTGAACTGATAGTATGCCGTGATGATCAGGAGAGAGTCCGTGGGAAAGGAGCCCAAGAGAAAGGACAATGACTGCGGAGTTCTTGAATGTGTCAAAAGAAGATACAAATGGACTGATCGAATCGGATGGAAATGTTTAAGCGTATGGGAAAGGAAATGATCCAAGGACCCTTGAAACCAAGAGAACTTGATTAAAGAATGAATAAGCTGACATGCATGGACCAATGAAAGAAAAGCGTGATATTAATGTTGCAACAGTTAGTGAGCACAGTTAGAATTAGGGTATAAGAGGGCCTACTCTTAGTGGGAGGGGCAGTTCCAGAGAGTTCCAGTCAGAGTTCCAAGCAGTTCGAGAGTCGTGGTTGCAGTAGAGGAGACGGGTTGCAGGTAGCTGATGCTGACGAGCTGAAGTTGCTGTTGCTGTCTTAACTTTACAGTTGAGTATGAGAATCAGGCTATTTCTAATCCCAAAGTTAGGTTAGAAATCATTAGGCTAAATTAGGAAGCTAGGCAGGTAACTAGGGTTTTTGGCTTCATGACAAAATTTCCTTTTCTGCAATAAATTGGTTATGCTTAATAAAATTGTGAATTTAAAAATGAATAATTGAATAAAGTATTAAATTCTTTCCATGCTTTTAAAATTATATAAAATTTAAGATTCTTTAAACCCAAAATGACTCAGTGGTTATTTTCCTAAATGATTGTGACATGAGTAATTGGTTGATTGTGATTCAGCTGGTCTTAATCACTATGAACTAATTTCTTAAATGAATGATTCATCGACAAAACAATGAGCAGGAATATCTTAAGAAATAACTAAAAGAAAGTGACAAATTAAGGTAAATAGATATCCTTGCTCTTCCAGCGGTACACAAAATGGTGTTCTCCATTTAGTTCTCATGCTTCTCCTAGGAGTACAGAATTTCATACAGGTGTAAAAGGAAATCCAGGTGTGTGTGTGTGTGTTAGGCGATGTTTATGGGCCCCATCGTCATGAGGATATGAGAAATATAGTTTACCCCTGGATGACCTATAAGTAACCTGGGAGGAGAATAGTTTTCATTGTACGCGCTGCATCAGATTTCTTGGTAGCAGAGTTATGGTTTTCTATAGATTAGTTTAGTGATTATTGTTTATTGATTATTGATTATTTGATGACTAACACTATATGTTGAGTCGCGTTATGTTATATGTAAGTTTTCACGCTTCTGGGATGTAGGAAGTGGAACACGTGTGGCAAGAGAAGTCACATGGAATTTGGTACATGGTCTGAATTCATTTTGGTTATAACGCAGGTTGTGTTATGTTAGGGATTTCGGTGTGAAAAGTGTGTAAATGAAATAGCAAATCACGTTTACTTGTGAAACTTTGGCCTTAATTCTCAGGAGCCTAGTCTCCACATGTGTCTTATCCCCAGAGAAACGAGTAAATTGTTTGTTTGAAAGAAGGGTAAGGTAGAGGGAAGTGCTACTTTATCGGCGAAAGTAAATAATTCTGTGGTAGGGTAGAGGTAAGCGCTGCCTACTGGAAAACAGGATTCTTGTGTAAAAGGACAAGGCTGTCACTTTGTTTAGCGAATCAGACTATGGAATTGTTTATTTGTTGTAACTAACGAAGAAAAACAGTAAAAAGAAAAATTGCCGATAAATTTTGTAAAGGAGGGGTAAAGAGTAGAAGTGACGTGGAAAAGTGCCGCGCTAGGATTGGTTAGTGCACTAGTCACGTGAATACAGAGCAGGAGTGACGTAGAAAAAGTGCCGCGCTGGGATTGGTTGGTTCGCGGACGGTGGAAATTGTTCTGATTGGTACGTTAGTGTGAATCGCGCTGTAATTGGACGAAGTTCCGTACACAGAAACAGCGTTAGAGTAAAGAGAAAACAAATAGAAAACATGCCGTATTACGAGTATGAAAGGGAGAGAACGTCATGGACAACGAAATTAAAGAATTTCTTTAAGAAAGACAAAAAGGTTGTGACTAGAGAGGGACAAGTAATTCCTCCGCCGAAATCAGCAGCTTCACATATGATGCTGAAATATGGATATCATACGTGCATATGGTTGGATAATTGGGTAAAATATACAAAGAATGATGGAGCATTGGCTTTTCCTGAAAATGGTTCTTTTAATGTAGCGATTTTACGGAATTTAAAAGAAAAGATGCTTAAATTGGAACCTAGACCTAGACCGACACAGTTTGAGGCTTTAACAGAATGGGAAGATGAGATGTACGAGAAAGAAAGATTCAGAGGTATGAAAGGTTATGAGTTCGTGCCCGGAAGATTGTGGGGAATGAATCATGAGGACAGAATAAAACGATGGAGATGTGCTAACATGACAGGAGGTTTGTTTCCAGCTTTTACAGTTGAGGAAGGGACTAAGAAAAACGGACTGAGAAAAAGAAACATTTAGAGAGAGAAAAGTATATGCATGAGAGCGAAACGGATGACGAGTTGCTGGAAGATATATTAAATAAAAATCCACCTCCGTATCAGCAGAATTTCTACAGTGGTGACACCAAATGCGCCACCAATAGAAACTATGCGAAATAAAAGTCCAGAAAAAAGACAAGAAATAAATAGGTCACAAGAACAAATAAGAACTTCCCAAAATGAGGGAATAGAAAATGATAGTGTAAGAGAATTGGCAAGGACAACAAAAGAATTAACTGAGAAAATTAGAGAATTAACCAAGAATATGGAAGCAGTTACCGTACCCGTAACAATAGGTCCAGAAATACCAGTTTTCGAGAATCAGAAAATTGATGAACGATCTTTGGTGATTCCCTTGAGTTCGCAATTACAAAGAGAAAAGGAAAGAATGGAAACAAGTCCAGGTACGAGCAATTTGACTAGTGCTTACAGACCAAGTCCACCTGAAAATTTGACAGTGAATGAGTGTAGCGGTAGGAAAATGCCTATGGTAACTGAATCTGCAACAGTGACACCTGAAAAGAGTGGAAATTGGACAGAAATAAATAGTACTCCTATAGGTCCGACTCCTGATGAGTTAAATGAGTGGATAAAAGCTTTTAAAATAAAAGAAACAGAAGAAAAACCCTTAGATGTGATCAGATTGAAAATTGACATGGAAGAATTAATTCTAGGAACGATTGGTACAGAAAAGATAAAGAATTATCAGGATGATGAAATAATGTTTCTGTGCAAAAGTATAACATGGAGGGCAAAGAATTTACATGACAAACTAGAAGAAGTGGCCGGTGAGATTGGAATAGATTTTGCAAAAGTAAAAACGTTGCAGAAACCATACAGAGTAGATTTTTGTGAAAAAGATATTGAAAATTTGAATACAGCAGGAAGGTTGACACAGATAAAAGAGTTGATTGTTTTGTTGAGAAAATGGGGTGATGTAGACAGATGGAAGGTTAGATGGACAAAGAAGAATGAGAAAAGCGTAGACAAAGGTTCATTGGCTTTTATGATAACAGAAAAGGAACATGTTGTTAAAGAGTACCCTATGAGAGAAACTCCAGGTGGTAGTTATGTGCATGTTCCCTGGACTAGGCAGGACATCCTGTCATTTACAAATGACTTTCCAAAGTTAAGAGAAAAGCCAGTTGAGTGGTACCGACAGGTAGAAAGGTTTGTAAAGGTCTCGAAAGTGTTGTGGATAGATTTGGATGGATTGTTTGACATAGTGGTACCAACGGATCTGTGGTCAGAATGTAAGATTACAGTTGACTGGCCAACTACAGAATATCCAAGAGATCCTAAGACAGGAGCTCCAGGACCAGATGTGATGAAGAAATACGACAAGGTGATTACCTTTTGAAAAATAAGATTCCTCCAAAAGAGACAGATTGGGTTAAGATTGATAGAACTACACAGGAAAATAAGGAGAGTGTACATGCATATTATGAGCGATTGTTGTTGGTTTTCAAACAGTATAGTGGTTATGAGGAATTAAGTGAGAAGGATATGAGTCATTTTGTATACCGATTTGTATTTGGCTTGAAACAAGAAATAAGCGATATGATTAAGCAACATATGATAAACTGGCAGAATGCAAGTGTAGATGAGGTGCTGAGGTATGCTAAGTATTGTAGTGATGAAATAGAGAGTAAACAGCGTAAGTTGAAAGAAAAAGCAATGTGGGCACAAGTGAAAGTGGCAGAAAAACAAGAAGCCCAATTGGATAATAATGGAAACAAATCAGGACAGAATAAGAGGCGACCAAATATAGGTAAAGGAAAAGGACAAGTGAGTCTAGAAGAGGCAAAGAAGAAATGGCCATGTCATAATTGCGGAAAATTAGGGCATTGGAGAAATGAGTGTAAGTTCCCACCTAAACCTAATCCGGAACATCAATCATTAACTCCACAGGTGCAGAATGAGGTAGTTGTTCAACAAAGTCAGGTGCCACAACCACCACTTCCCAACACTGTTAACCAGCAAAGATACAGTACAGAAACAGGATTCTACGGAGGAGAGCAGGTAACACAGTTGCCGAGAGCAGCTAACATTTCCCAGTATTGGTTGCATCAGAGTGAGGATGACCCGGATGAAAGTTTCTGACGGTGCGCAAGAGAGGGGAAAGAGTGCGTGCTTGGCGCAACTCTAGAGGTAGATCAGTCTGGTCCCTTTGTGGATGGAGAAGTGAATGGAGCAAACGTAACATTCCTTGTCGATACTGGAGCTACCCGTTCTACTGTTAGGTCAGTGGAAATTCCGAACCTTCCTCTCTCAGGTGAATGCATCCAAGTGGTAGGAGTAGCCAATCAGCAGATTAAAACCCCACTTACTGAATTGGTAGAAGTAAAAATTGGTTCTTTTAGAAAAATGCATAAATTTGTAGTGTGCGATTGTAGTCCTGTAAATCTTCTAGGTCGTGGACCTTTGTGTAAAATGAATTGCACGATTTATTGTACACCAGAAGGAATAGGTTTTCAGACTTCGGATGAAGATGTTTTGTATAAAGTAACTTTGATGAATCAAGAACCTGAAACGAATGGTTTATTTCCTGCATTTGATGCAGAAAAACTTCCAGAAGAACTAAAAGGTGCAGTAAAAGAAAGTGTGTGGGATTTTACAGGAGAGGACATTGGATTAATGAGAGAAGTTGATCCCGTAAAAGTGACAGTGAAAGAAGGGATAAGTTATCCAAACACGCCACAGTACAAATTAACTCCAGAAATAATTGAAGGAATAACTCCTGTGATAAATAAGATGATTGAACAGGGAATTCTGAAAGAAATCATGAGCAGTCCATGTAATTCACCTATTATGGGACTGAAAAGCCAAATGGAACATACAGAATAGTACAGGATTTGAGAAAGATCAACAAAATAGTTGTACCATGCTGTCCAATAGTGCCAAACCCTGCAGTGATTCTATATCAAATTCCGCATGAAGCTGAGTGGTACACTGTGATAGATTTGTGTCATGCATTTTTCTCTATTCCTTTGCATCCAGATAGCCAGCCATTATTTGCATTCCGTTTCGGAGAGCGTATTTTGGCATGGTGCCGAATTCCACAGGGGTATACAGAAAGCCCTCAATTTTTAATCAGATTCTAAAGAGATCTCTGGAAGATTTAAAAATGCCAGAAAAATCAGTGATGGTGCAGTATATCGATGACCTATTGGTAGCATCGAAAACCAAAGAGGCATGTGTAAGTGACACAATTGCTTTACTGAACCATTTGGAGAAAAGAGGACATAAGGTGTCCCCTTCAAAATTACAGTTTTGTCAGAAAGAAGTCCAGTATTTAGGGCATAAAATTGAGAAAGGAGTGCGGAAAATATCGACAGAAAGAGTAAGAATGATTCAAGGAATGAGAGCACCAATGACTCAAAGAGAGGTAAGAATGTTTTTGGGAATGGTTGGATATTGTCGACAATGGATAAGTGGATTTTCTTTGATTGCAAAACCATTACAAAAACTGACAAAGAAAGATGTAAAAGACCCTTTTGAGTTAAACAAAGAAGAAATGAAATCTTTCAAAGAATTGAAAAAGAAACTGTGTGAGGCCCCTGCATTAGGCATGCCTGATTATGAGAAGGATTTTGAGTTATACTGCAGTGAAAGAGATGGATGTGCATTTTCAGTACTGGTACAAAAACACGGCACCATAAAGAGGCCTATAGCTTACTTTTCAGCTGTTTTAGATCCTATAGCAAAAGCATTGCCTGGATGTTTGAAAGCAGTTGCTGCTACTTGTGTAAGTCTGGAACAAAGTGAAGGTATAGTGATGGGGTATCCACTGAGAGTATATGTTCCCCATTCAATAGAAATTCTTTTGACAAGAACAAAAACACAGTACATGACACATAGTCGGCTGACTAAGTACGAAAAAGTCATCTTGAGTGCAGAAAATGTGACCATAGATAGATGCATAAATGTAAATCCTTCGACATCATTGCCAGATGAAGAGAGTATAATTGAACAAGATGAAGTAGATCATGATTGTCTGAATGTGCTGGAATATTGCACAAAACCAAGAGCTGACATAAAAGATGAACCGTTAAAGGAATCCGATTATGTCATGTTTGTAGATGGTTCATGTTTACGCACAAAGGAAGGAGTGTTAAGCGCAGCTTATGCAGTATGCACAGTGGCAACTGTGATGGAAGCGTCTTGTCTGAAAGGAGTTAGGTCAGCCCAAGTTGCGGAACTAATTGCTTTGATTCAAGCATGTAAATTGGGAAAAAATGTACGAATCACGATTGTGACCGATAGCCAATATGGTTTCGGCATCGTACATGATTTTGGCCAGATTTGGTCACAAAGAGGATTTTTGACATCTGCAGGAACACCTATCAGAAATGGAGATTATGTTAAAAAACTGCTTGAGGCGATACAGCTGCCTAAACAAATAGCTGTAGTGAAGTGCAAGGCGCATAAGAAAAACGAAGACTACATAGCGGTCGGCAATAATTATGCTGATGAGATCGCTAGATATTGTGCGGAAAACATGGCGTCCCTGAACAAAAATAGAGAAAGGGAGCATGTCTCTTGTCCTTTGCTTTTCACTAACGCAGTCGAAACATGGGATGAAGTAAGGCAGTTACAAGAAACAGCAAGAGATGAGGAAAAGGATTACTGGATTAAAGCAGGATATAGAAGACAGGAAGATAATGGAGTGTGGGTATACAGAGATGAAAGACCAGTTATGCCTGATAGCATGATTGCAGACATGGCACGGATGTACCATGGACAAGCTCATATTGGGAGAGATGCAATGATCAGACTTTTTAGACAGACCTGGTATAACCCAAAATTCAGAGCCATTGCTGAAAGTCTTTGTCAAAGATGTCTTATTTGTCAACAGTTTAACCCAGGAAGGAAAACCGTAGTGAGTCTAGGAACAATAGGACGAGAAGGAGGTCCATTCACAAGGATACAGATGGATTTCATTGAGATGCCCCCTAGTAACAGATTAAGATATGTTCTGGTGGTCGTCTGTTTGTTCTCTCGTTGGGTGGAGGCATACCCCACAAGAAGGAATGATGGAACAACAGTGGCAAAACTTATGCTACGAGAGTTCATTCCGAGGTATGGTTTTCCAGTCACAGTTGAGACAGATAGAGGAACACATTTTCAAAATGAGTTGATCCAATTGATTTGTGAAGCACTGAGTATTAAACAAAAATTACATTGTGCTTACAGACCAGAGGCTTCTGGGGTAGTAGAGCAGATAAATGGAACAATTAAAAACAGATTGGGGAAAATGTGTCAAGCTACAGGACTCAAATGGCCAGATGCACTGCCTCTTGTTCTGATGACCATCAGGAGCATCCCTGAAAAGAAAACGGGACTCAGTCCTCATGAAATGATCATGGGACGAGCAATGAGACAAGCCCACGTACCAGTCAACAAGTTATTAACAATAACTGATGATCTAATACTGGATTATTGCAAAGGACTGGCTGATGTGGTGCATTCTGTGTTTCATCAGGTTGGACCGGATGCGACCACTCTTGAAAGAAAATCCAGCCCACGACTTGAATCCAGGAGACTGGGTCCGTATTAAAGTCCACAGGAGAAGAAACTGTCTAGTTCCGCGTTGGGATGAGCCAAGACAGGTAATCCTAGTAACAACGACTGCTGTCAAGTGTGCAGGAGTGAAGAACTGGGTTCATGCCAGCCACACAATCAGAATTCCAGAACCTACAGATCGACATGTGAGTCGGCGTCTGGAAGTGTGGGATAAAAGTTTAACGGCTGGAACAACCAAGATAAAAGAAAGGGTGCCAGAACTTGAAGATCGACCTGAAAGTCGACATCTGGAGACCCTAACGGAAAACACCTCTATAGAAGAAGAGGAACAAGAAGAAGAAGAAGAAAGAAATTCAGAAGTTCCAGAACTTGAAGATCGACCTGTAAGTCGACATCTGGAAATATCTGACACAACTTCAGGATCTGATGATTCAGCTGCAAATTGGGAAGAATTCCGAAAGAGAACTTGGGGTTATAAACCAATTAGAGAAGAAACTGAGCAAGAAATTGAGTTAGATGAACAACCAAGTACAAGTTATGGTGGAAATCCTTCAGAAACAATATTAATAGATGAAGTAGGGAAAGAAGTACACAAAAAGTTAGAAAATCGAGAAGAACCCCGAGGAGCAATAGGGATAGATAGAGAAACAGGAGAACAGGGAAATTCAGAAACAGATAAGGAGGAAAACACCAAATCGGAAGAACCCCGAGGAGGGACAGTGATAAGGGAAAACAAAAAGGAGAAGACAGATCCACCAGTAGGAGATGACGAGATTATAAGTTTCAAAATAAGAGACAATAGTGAGACAGTTGAAACAGAAACAGAAGAAAGTGGAGGAGAGGAAAAAGCAAAGACTGAATCAAGAAAAAGAAATTGGAAATCAGAAAGAGAAGAAAGAGAAGGTGAAGCCAAAAGGCCAAGAAAAGGAGATAATTGGCCCAACAGCTATGTAAGAAAATTGAGATATAGAATAATAAGAGCAGAAGATGAAGATGCTGAACAAGTAAATGAGGTGACAAGTCAAAAGGGACAAGAAAAACCCAGTGGAAAAAGATTACAAAAGTCCAAAAGGACAAAGAAAGTGAATTCAAAATTTAAGTCACCTGAGTGGCTGTATATTGCATTAACTGATTACAAAGAAGAAGAAGAAAACACTCACGGAAACCAGAGACTGAGAAGTCGGATGGGAAAAGGTGAGATGCAACGAAACTGAAGTGAAGACTTATAGTGCTTCTGCCGGACGTGACAAATTTACTGGACGTGACAAATCACCGGATGTGACAACGAAAGAATTCTGGAGAGAATTAAAGAAAGTACCAAGCAAAGACTTTTGAAAGCAGAGTGGCGTCTAAGTCATCTTGAGGTGTAGTGACACAATTTTCTGAAACTTAACAAATAGAAAAAGCAAAATGGAAAATAATAGCGATAGAAGAGATAAATGTGAATTTATAAAGAGATGGTGCAAAATGTGCTGCTTTTGTACAGGGTTATTAATGACCATATGGATAGTTTTAGCAATCACAATTCCTATTAGTGTAGCTGTGATAGAAGCAAAGAATGATACTAAACAAGAAAAAGAAACTAATATTAAAGAACAAGTTGTTTTAAGAAGTAGTGCAGAGTTGCATAAGGATAGGTCAGTAACAGATTTCTCAAAGAATGTTTTTACAAAGTTGTTGTATGAGTACGTAAAAACAATGGAAGTAAGAGATTGTTATGTTTGTATGCAGTTGCCTGCATCAGTATCGGAAGGTGTGACTTATCATCACTTACCTTTGACTTATGGAATAACATGTAGTGTAATAGCAAGTTTATTTTATAAAACAGGTAGATTAGAATCTTATTATACTGATATAGATAAGATATTTACAAACATTCCAGTAGTACCAGAACTTAACAAAGTAAAACCAGCAAAAGTTTTAGGAGAATTCTTTTTAGAACATAGAAAATTAACGTTAGAAGAAATAGTTAGTAACAACCTTACCTGTGAGTTAAAGAAAGAAGAAAAAGTATTTTTGGATATGGTTGAAGAAAGAAGAATGAAATTTCAAAAAGAAGCAATAAAGGAGGAAGGAAAACGTTTATGGACGTTTGAGGAAGGAAATCATGAAGGGAAAAGGATAAATGCAGCAATGACTTTAGATTGGCCACAAACAGGAAAGTTGTGCATTAAGAGAAATAAGACAGTCTATGACAATTACTTTGTAGGTTCCAGTATCTGCCATGACAATTATCAAATTCTGGGAGGTTGGGGATTCAAAGGTGGAAAGGACCCAATATTTCCAGGTATCTATTATATTTGTGGGAATAGAGCTTATTACAGGTTACCGGACCATTGGTATGGAACTTGCTATGTAGGCCTGGTCTTTCCAAAAAATTTTCACATGGACAGAGAAGAAAAGGGAACATACAAGATGATTAATAGATTTACACGTAGAAAAAGGGAAAGTTTTTCAGAAATTGTAGGTGATATTTTTGGAGCATTAATACCAGCAGTGGGAATATCTTTGAATGCATTTAAAATTCGGAAGTTATCCACAGTAGTAGATCGTTTGTCTACAGATACTGCGGGAGGGTTCTTAATGGTAAATACCGAAATGGTTGCCATGAGAGCTATGGTGATGCTTGCCCTTGATATTCTTTTGGCAAAAGAGGGTGGAGTCTGTGGAATGTTGAAAGTCCAACATTGTTGTACTTACATTCCGGATAACAGTGAAAATATACAGAAGTATATTACAAATATTACAAGTCTGCACAAAGAATTAGTTCCACTGGAGGTTGAAAGTGTTTTGGGAAAACTTGGTAGAGGGTTTTCCTCAGTAGCAAATTGGTTAACTAGGATGAGTAAACTAGTAATAGGGAAAGTTATAATAGTAGCAACTATAGTGATATTGTTAGCCATGACATTGAAAATAGTAATAACATGTATAAAGAGAAAAGTAAGACAGAATAAGATAAGAAGAAATAACAGAATAATGAGAGAAAGAGAGAGAGAAATGGGTGAAATTGAGTTGGAGAAAATGAAAGAAAGCATGTATAAAGAAACTAAAAGGCAAGATGAAGAAGAGACAGAGATATGAATAACAGAAAGTAAAGGATGAAAGACATGCTGCCTGAAAAGAAGTATGACTTGGTTTTATGTGGTGATTTAAAAATCACCAAAGGGGAGAGTTGATGGAGCAGGGAAAATAAAAAATTTAACCCCTAACAAATGATATAATTAATTAATTAAAAATGTTCGTTTAAATGTATTAATCAACATTGTATATGTGGGAATGGTAATATGCCAATGTATGTGCTAAATAATCTATTAATGAATGTCCGTGTGTCTAATCATAACGTAAGAATAAAAAGCGTACTAAATAAAATAAATGCATGTTTGTGCTTCATAGAAATAAAATGTGTCGTTGCAAAAACAATAGTGATGGTAAGTAAGGAGCAGCTTAAATGTCGCTTTTGCTAGGTAACAACTAATTGGGGTACGTAGACGGGAGGGAAACGAAAGGGATATTTTTCTCTATTTTAATTATGTTTTATTTGCCTCAAATTAGTGCTTCTAAAGTAGAACCGAGTGGCGAGATAAAATGGCCGCCAGTGGGAAGATGTGCGCAGGCGCAAGGGGACACGTGGTACGGGATGAGATTGAAGAAATCTGGAACCTCGTGATGTCTCTGAGAGGCTAGGATGCAAGAAATGGTCAAGGCTGGTGTGACCTAATTGAACTGATAGTGTGCCGTGATGATCAGGAGAGAGTCCGTGGGAAAGGAGCCCAAGAGAAAGGACAATGACTGCGGAGTTCTTGAATGTGTCAAAAGAAGATACAAATGGACTGATCGAATCGGATGGAAATGTTTAAGCGTATGGGAAAGGAAATGATCCAAGGACCCTTGAATCCAAGAGAACTTGATTAAAGAATGAATAAGCTGACATGCATGGACCAATGAAAGAAAAGCGTGATATTAATGTTGCAACAGTTAGTGAGCACAGTTAGAATTAGGGTATAAGAGGGCCTACTCTTAGTGGGAGGGGCAGTTCCAGAGAGTTCCAGTCAGAGTTCCAAGCAGTTCGAGAGTCGTGGTTGCAGTAGAGGAGACGGGTTGCAGGTAGCTGATGCTGACGAGCTGAAGTTGCTGTTGCTGTCTTAACTTTACAGTTGAGTATGAGAATCAGGCTATTTCTAATCCCAAAGTTAGGTTAGAAATCATTAGGCTAAATTAGGAAGCTAGGCAGGTAACTAGGGTTTTTGGCTTCATGACAAAATTTCCTTTTCTGCAATAAATTGGTTATGCTTAATAAAATTGTGAATTTAAAAATGAATAATTGAATAAAGTATTAAATTCTTTCCATGCTTTTAAAATTATATAAAATTTAAGATTCTTTAAACCCAAAATGACTCAGTGGTTATTTTCCTAAATGATTGTGACATGAGTAATTGGTTGATTGTGATTCAGCTGGTCTTAATCACTATGAACTAATTTCTTAAATGAATGATTCATCGACAAAACAATGAGCAGGAATATCTTAAGAAATAACTAAAAGAAAGTGACAAATTAAGGTAAATAGATATCCTTGCTCTTCCAGCGGTACACAAAATGGTGTTCTCCATTTAGTTCTCATGCTTCTCCTAGGAGTACAGAATTTCATACAGGTGTAAAAGGAAATCCAGGTGTGTGTGTGTGTGTTAGGCGATGTTTATGGGCCCCATCGTCATGAGGATATGAGAAATATAGTTTACCCCTGGATGACCTATAAGTAACCTGGGAGGAGAATAGTTTTCATTGTACGCGCTGCATCACTGGACACCTGCTTGATGCTGGACACGTGCTAGATGCTAGGTACCTGCTAGATGCTGGACACCTGCTGGATGCTGGACACCTGCAAGATGTCACACAAATTTATAAAATATACCTGTGCTAAATCCCTGGTAATGCGACACAAAGCAGTCATGCTTACAGCAAAGGCAATGTGTAAAGTAAAGCAGCGCATTAACAGTAGAAAAAGTCACATAAAGTACAATAAAACACCACAACTAATTTTAACATAATGAGATGAGTTTTATGAGTAAAGTAAGATCAAAACAACAAAAACCCAATAAGGGTACCAGAGATATGAGTTTTAAAGAATGAAAGTGAAAAAACAGAAAAGTAAAGCACCCAATGTAACTCAATGGTTGTGGCAGACCAGGACTAAGGTGCAATTTCAGGCCAAGCACGATGCAGCCTGGGTCTAATACACCAAGTGGATCGGCCCCAGTGAAAGTCTAAATGTCTAAAATTCCAAGATTTCTAAGACCAACTTCAGAAAGGGAATTTGTCACTTATTTGAAGAAAAACTTTTAATTTTCTTCTAAGTTCTAATGCAGGATAGGGCTTTGTCACTTTTTGAGAAGAAATATCCTCTCTGCATGGAATGCCACTGAAACTGTAGCCACTGCTGTGAAGCCAAAAGCCAGACACCTGAAGCACGTTGGCCCCGCTGGCTCTCTGTAGCTTTCGAGAATTTGCAATGAAAAATTTTTACGTCGTGACTCAGAATGGAACTTAGACATTTTTTCAGAGGTGCGGAGATCTCTGCGTGGGATGGAGCTGAAATACAATCCAATGCTGTGGAATTGCAGATCAGATACATTTTCTGGGGGATTGTGATGAAGCTATAAAGCTATGAAGCTCTAGAGGAAACGGTTTCAAAAGTTTCCAAACTGTCTTCTGGTGCCCAAATAATTACAGGAGTACGCTTCTAAGGCCCCCAGGACTGCAGAAGAAGGCATCTAGGGACCTGCAGGGAGTCAGGCAGAGGAGAACAGCAAAGTTCACCCCTATTCAGTTGCCACTGGCCCACTGGGATTCTTTACTGCAATGTGCTCTTCAGCATTTTTATGTTCCTGTAGCCACACAGGGGATAATCCATATGATACTTGGAGATCTTTCTGTCCTTGGATGTCAAGTGGTAGGAAGTCCAACCTCCTCAGGTCCTTCTCATAGGTCACATATACCAAGCACAGCATGTTCTGTCTGCCTGGTAGCGTGTCACAAGTCCAGTAGTGTCCTGCGGAAAGCTGGGTGAGCATCTAGCTTTGTAGGGTTCACCACCATGTTGGTGGGAGACAACCTAAGACACTCCTAGCCCCTCTCTGACCAGTGGAGTAAATGCTCCCGGGCCGTGGCCTACCTACTTTTTCAGTAGCTCAGGTTTGCCTTACTGCAAACAGGACCAAAATGTAATGTGTCAGGACCAATCCAAGATGGCCCAATCTTCAGCCACACAAAACGTGGGCTCAGAGAGCTGGAGCTATGTAGCGGGTGTCCATAATGGAAATTACTAGTGTCCTTCCTCACCTAACACTAAGTTTGAAGCAGGCCCTAGACCCACAACATAAAATGAGACAGAAGTCTAGTAAAAAAAAGCAGGATCCTTCAGCAACCAGATAGGGGATGCAGAAGAATTGTGACCTGGCCTGTTCGAGCCCTTTCAGTGGTGCAAACATCTTACATGTGCCTCAGACAGACCTGCCATGCAGGGTTTGACACTATTGTGCCCACAGGAGGGGCAGCAGCCCTCACCCTTAATGTTCTGCTGAGCTTAGATAAGTCATCCCTGCCCATTCAGGTCGAGTGGTCAACAAAGGGGTTTATTTTGCGGCTCCTGTATGGAATCTAACACCTCATTTCAGGCGGTGCTGGGCTAGCAGCAGCTGCAGGCTAAGGCTAATTAGCCAACAGTGGTTCAGGCAAGTACATATAATGTTTCTGGAAGTTATATTTCCTAACTAGTAAGAAAACATTCGGCTTTACCAATTAATTGAATGTTTAAAGATAGTTGGGAATAGTTCTTGGACTTTTTCTGCAGCTGTTTCCTACTGAATAATGCAGAATTAGTGATTTAATCTGCTTTGCCAGTATTTCCCCTGGAAACAGCTAAACCCAATACACCAAAAATATTATTTTGAGGATATATTCACTGTAGTTACATGCTAACATTAATTTAGGCATATACCACTTCTAGCCACTATGCGAATATGGCCCTTTACAACGAATGCTTTCACTACGCATTCCATTACAACGCGACCGTTACAACGACTGCGTTGTTTCTACGCGATCCATTACATCGCAAGTCGTTTCAACGACTTGCTGTAGGGGACGCGCTGGACTTAGGAATAGTATTAATTACTATTCCTACTCCAATTCGCGCAACAGCAGGGAAGGTGTTGGATTTAGAATCCAACACATTCCCTGGTGTTGCACGCTTCTACAGCAAGTCGTTGATACGACTTGCGATGTAATGGATCGCGTAGAAACAACGCAGTCGTTGTAACGACCACGTTGTAATGGAAGCGCGTTGTGTTGACAGCGTTGTAAACGCTGTTTCCCCACTATGCACCCTACACAGGGCAATAAGGTAAATTTAGGGTGACATACTTAGCTCTTAGAAGTGGGTCTCTATGCTGTAAAAGAGTTTCTTGTTACAGGTCTGTATGGAAACATGAGAGCTTTTGGGCTTTGGGGAACCAAACCTCAGTGGGGCCTGTGCCATGTTTCCAGGGTCACAAACTATAGGGTACAATAGCACGCTCCAGTCCGCATGTGACATTTAATTTTGCTTGAAATAGGTGTCATTTTTACAACACAGACATAATAAATTCAATATGCTGAATGGGGTTTAAGCCAACATTGACTTTGTTCTAGGGGTCAGAACACATACATTGGGTGCTGGATAGCCGTGTCCCAGTGTTGGAGTTCAAAATTACCAGCAGGTGGGTCCCAAAGAAAAGGAAAACTGGGAGCGACCACCCAAAATGGGGTCACTTTGTGACAATATTATTGTTACATGCATCGTTATTAATAATTATAATAAAATGAAATGTCATTGATATCGTTATAATATAATCACTAATGATATTAATTATTCTATTACGGTACATATTATTGCTAATACTACTAATAATAGTATGCATATGAATGCGCATATGAATACATATTAATATTATTATGAGTATTATGCGCATTGGTAATCAGTTGAAAAGACAAAGGGTTGCCCTTGATATGCAGTTTTTAAAGGAGCAAGTGCTTAGCAGCCTTATACAAAGGTTTTTTTTTTTAATTGTTATTATTATTTCTGCTGTTTTTGCTGTTATTATTAGTTTTCACTATCTCCAGGTGCTCCAGGCCTGGTTACTACTGTAGGGTTGCATGGCATGGCATTTCAAAAACTTACATAAGATAATTCTATGCTGAAAATATGAGTGATTTTATCTAAGGGCCTGGTTGTTACCTACACAATGGGCACTACCAGAAGCCTGACAACAGGAACCCTTGGAGTAAGATCTCCCTCATTGTAGCGGTTTTTCTGGACTGCAGCATACTTGGCCTCTTGGCGCTTCGTGGCAGATTTGTATCACTGACCTCTAACCTGGTGCATCAGGTGAAGGGTTTTAAATCCGAACTCTCTACCCTGCAGGCTGCTTCTTACCCCGGGGGAGCCTTATCCAGCTCTTTGTCTGGGTGCAGGCTCAAGGCGCCCATGTCCCACCAGTCTCGGGGGGGGGGGGGTGTAACTTCAGGGGCGGTGTTTGGGGTGTCACACCCCCAAGAAAAGCCTTCTGAGCTCGGTAGTTGGGCCTGGGGCCCTGAGTCGGGTCTGCTGTTTTTGTGTCGGTTTTTCTCGTCCTGAGCCAAGAAGGAAAGACAAAGGAGTGAACTTTGATGTACCTGGGAGAGAGGGACAGAGATACCTATCTGGAGGCTGCATTTCTAAATGTGAAACCAGATAACCTGGAATCAACGCCTGCTTTCCTGCTAGTCCAAATTACATGATCCCGGGTAAATATTTTATTTTACAAAGCCTCCTTTTTCTTTACTATCACATATGAGCGCACTTTTAAATTCTTGAGTTCAGGATGTGCGCTAAACAAGCACCCTTTATGTTTAATTTAATAGACTATAATGTTACTCCATCTATAATTAGAATCCAGGCCACGTCTGCTGACGTGCCTCTTAGTTTACTAATGACATTGTAGTTTCTCAAAGCTACCAGAATATTGTGGACAGAAATATCAACAAGATAATTATGTAAAGGTAAGTATAGCTCTCCATCATCTAAGTTCACATGTATGTACAGTGACAATATATGTATCCTCGCGGTAGATGTGGAGTTAAGAATAGTAAATCTATGCCTATGTATATGCATTTAGCATCATGATAAATTGGTCCCCAAGATTTTGGCCACAATACTTTGGTAGCACGATGCTTCTGTAGTTCATATTTTGACATACAGCTGAACATAACCATCAAAAGATATTTTGAAATAGCTGGAATTTTTGGAAGATTAAATCATCGGAAGTTCAAAGCTAGATTTTGAAACTTAGATTGAAGGTAACCCAAGTAGGAAAGGCACTCTGAATTACACACATGGGATACAGCACCACGTCAGTGCCTATGACATCTTGAGGTATTTACGATCTTGTACACTTTTTCTTACATTAGGAAGACAATATATGTGCAGAACAAGTAAAGTAAATATGTGAGACACATAGAAATACAATTCATATATCAGGAAACTAGTTGGTTGGTGGGAGCAGATAATGAAGAGCCTGACTTCACCATGGCCAAATTATAAAACAAAAATGACATCTGACAGGGTAACCTAGTATGACGAGGAACCTGAGTAAATTAATAATATATAAACAGTAGCTCCTTCTCAAACAATTACATTTTTGTATACAAATAAGATTGAGGTTCTATCATTCTTTTGAATATCACTTAACTACTCAATACGCAACTTTCTTGTGAGAGATCACATTTTAGTAAAGAGAGAGAGAGAGACAAAGAGCAGCAAAGATGTTTCTCAGTTTATATTCAGACATGTTTATGTGAGACACACAGAAGAACAAAGTCAATGCGAGGTGAACGACACAGTGCCCAGTGCAAAGTCAGAGAAAACGAATCATTCAACAGCGATGTACTCTCCCCTCCAAACGCGTAGACAAGTTGGTAATCATACATTTAGGGAAGATAAGACTAACAAAGTATTGGCAATTAGTCCACAAAAGCATCTCATGAGCCACTTGTATGCAGTGAATGTTTCAGCCTGGCGGTATTAATCAGTGGGCCAGCATCAGGACCGAAGAACATTTGATGCATCTGAATCACCTAGAATAAGGCCAGAGAAGATTTGGAGGATAAGCAAATGACAAAGAATTGCTTGACAAAAGGGAGTTTTGAGGATCTGCTCTATCAATATTTACGAGTGGAGAGTACAACAAATGTAAAAATGATGTCCAGTTGGAACAATATCAGATGGAGGCTCGGTGCCCAAGGGTTCAAGAGCAATTTATGGCCATTAGACTGTGTCAAATAAAACATTTCAGCGGTTGAAGCATTGGCATACCGTAGGCCAGAGTCACCATATTGTACACGCGGCTAGGAATCGAAATGTATGTTTTTTTGTTTTGCTCGTTATATACAGTTCAAATTATTAGGTTTATTAGGCCTTCATTGAAACAATATTTGAAGAATGCAAGAACTGCAACCTGGTTATTTTTCTTATCAGGAAGGGAAATGGATGTATTCTACAATATACCAAAATTCTTTGATATGTGTGTGGCCAGTGATCAAAAATAATTTTAGATCCTGCCATAAAGAGTTCAGGACCCAGCCTGTTGCAAGTGTGTCTGACATATTGTGGAAACCTTAGCTGATAAATACCCTGTGTATTTTAAATTGGAGACTGCATGTGATAGTTTTAAACTGAGTATGAGAATCTATATATTTTGATCTTGTACTATGGGTTTTATTATCCAAATAATTAAAATATTTAATTAGGACTAGAACAAATGCTTTGGTTTACATCCATAGATTGCTTGCTATCTTAAAAAAACTCTGCCTGCTATATTCTTAAAATCCTGCATGAAAAAGTGACCTTCAACTTTCAATGTTTCCCTCTGTTACTTCTTTAGAATGGTCCTCCTCTTACCTTCCACCTTTCCCATGCCTCCTTAGTATATAGACTACTCTAGTCACATTCCTGTCTGCCCTTTTCTCTCTTTATTTGAAACCACAAGCCTGCAACCTAACAATATATCTATTCATTATTCATTCCATCAACCATTTGCTTCTCACACAACTCACCCTCCCCCACTAATGGCCACACCCCATTAATGCACCAAAAATAAACTACAGGAAACACACAGAATGGTTTCCATGAGAGCACAAGTCTAATGCCAATAACCAACAATTATCAATAACCATTAACTTTGGATTCCAGAGTAGTGCTCTACTCACATGGATGTCATTTAGGGGTCGCAAGTGAGACCGCTGGGTTATCTCTTGAGACCCCTGGCACTGCCTTTGTGACTCCTAGCCTCAGAGGTGGCAAAATAAGTGCCAAGAACACAGGAATGGCTCACATTATCAGCGTCAGGCTCCAATCTCCATGTTTTCTGTTAATTTTTTATTACATTAATAGAGAATTATAGTCTATTATTAACTATTAGTTTAATAAAAAGAGGAGCAGTGTAATCTATAAGTAAGTGAAATGAATTTCTTTGAAATGTATATTGTCTGTGTGCATGTGGGTGCGAGAGTTTGGGTGAGAGCATGTATATGTGTGAGCATGTATGTTTTTATGTGGATTGGGTGTGAGTGTGTGAAAGTGGGGGAGTGATAAAGTGTAAGTGAATCAGCGTGAGTGTGAATGAGTGTATCAGGGTAAGAGTGCTTAAAAATGGATGAGGGCAAATGAGCGGAATGAGTGAGCAAGAATGAGTGTGAGTGAATGAGTGAGTGATTGAGTGAATGTACGTTAGCATGAGTAGGAATGTGTTATGTTTGCAGCTCTGCAGTTGGACCTGCATGCTTCTTGGTTTATAGGGGCTCCTATGGCAAAATGCTGGTGTTGGCACACTGGAGCTAAATCTTGGCAGGGGTCACCTGTGGGCAAAATGCTGGCACTGCCATCCTGGTGGAAATTCTTGGCATAGGTGGTACCTGTGACAAAATGCTGTCACTGGCAGAGTGGAGGAAATTCTTGGCATAAGGGAGGACAACCATAGCATATGTCAGGGGGCATCTATGACAAAATGCTGTCCCACCACATACTAGACGTAACGCTTGACATAAGAGTAATGCATTGTACTTGGACAGTAGGATTGGCAACATTCTGATGCTAGAATATTGTATGGAAGGTTTGGACAAAGACGCGCCCATGACAAAAATCTGACGGGAGCAATGGAGGTGATTTTTGACATATGGGGCAACCAGAGGACATTTTAAAACCAAAACTGAGTCAACTTAAGGGACGCTTTAAGGTTTCATTAGCTTGCTACACCATTAAAGGACTTGAATAGTTAGTGAGGCTCTTTTTACAGCCCATGGTTTTTGGCACATTTATATGAACACTGTGCTTTAAAATGCACTACGAGAGCCCATTGTTTTCCAACTTTTATCAGGAGGAACACCTTGTTACCCTTAGAAGATGTCAGACTAACTATCTCACTTTGATCGCTTACTACAAATCAGATAAATCTTCCCTTGACATATCATGCCAGCACCTTAAACTAGAGGATAGCTAGAATAGACATTTGTCTATGTTGTTTGGCTATATTAATCATGGAGTTATTATGGAACTTCAGCAATGTTAATTATTGTGATGTCATCAGGGTAAAGTCATGTGACATCACTTCCTGGGAATGCTCAGGGTTAAAGGTCATATGATGTCACTTCCACTTTACTCTACACCATTACACTCTACGCCACTCTACTCTGCGCCACTGCACTCTACCATGCACCACTCCACTCTCTGCCACTTCACTGTACTCTGAAACAATCTGCTTTATGCCATTGGACTCTATGCCACTGCACTCTATGCCACTCTACTCCACTTTGCGCCACTCTACTCGACACCACTGCAATCCATGCTGCGCCACTCTACTCTACGCCACTGTAATCTAAACCGCTGCACACTACACCAATGCACTCTACACCACTTTACTCAAAACCAATGGACACTACACTTATGCACTTTATGCCAGCTACTCTGCACCACTGCACTCTATGCCACTATACTCTGCAACACTCTACTCTATGCCACTCTACTCTACATCACTGTACTCTACGCCACTCTCCTCGACATCACTACACTCTGCACCACTGAACTCTACGTCACCCTACTCTATGCCACTGTACTCTATGCCACTGCACTCTACTCTGCTACTCTGCATCACTCTACCGCACTCTACTGCACTCTATGCCAATGCACTCTAAGCCAATGCACTTTATGCCACTACACTCTACGCGACTATGCTCTATGCCACTGCACTCTACGCCACTGTACTGCACTCTATGCCAATGCACTCTAAGCCAATGCACTGTAAGCCACTGCACTCTACGCCACTATGCTCTAAGCCACTGCACTGTGCCACTGCACTCTACGCCAATCCACTCTAGCCACTCTAATCTTCTGTACACCAGTGCACTCAACGCCACTGCACTCTACCCCACTCTACTCCATGCCACTGCACCGGCCATGCCACTCTACTCTAAACCACTGCCCTTTACACCACTGCACTCTAAATCAATGCACTCTAAACAACTGCACTCTACACCACTGCACTCTACTCTGCACCAGTGTACTCTACGCCACTGCTCTCTACGCCACTCTCTCTACTCCAATACACTCTACACCTTAATACACCACTGCACTCTACTCTGCAGCACTACACTCTCTACCACTGCATTCTGCAACACTCCACTCTACGCCACTGCACTCTGCAGCACTCTAAACCATTGCACTCTCTTCCACTCTACTCTATGTTACTCTACTCCACTCTCCACCACTGCACTCCGCACCTCTGTACTCTACCAAACTGCACTCTATACCACTCAACTCTGCACCATGACACTCTACTATGCACCGCTCTAATCATACACAACTTATCCTACGAGGCTGTATTGTACGCCACTTAATTCTATGCCGCTGCACTCTACGCTACTGCAATCTATGCCACTATACTCTGCAACACTCTATGCCAATGGACTCCACTCCAGTCCACTCTACTCTACTCTGCGCCACTCCACTATACGCCAGTCCACTCTGCACCACTGCACTCACACCACTGCACTCTACGCCAGTGCACTCTACGCCACTGCACTCTACGCCACTGCATTCTACTATTCACCACTGTACTCATCGACTCTGCACTCTACTCCACTCTACTCTACGCCACTACGCTCTATGCCACTCTACACCACTGCACTCTAGGACACTCAACTTTGCAACGCTTCATTCTACGACACTCTACTCCACTCTTCGCCATTCACTCCACTGAACGCCACTCTCATCTACGCAACTAACGTTTAGTCATGCTGAACAGCAGCCACACGGGTGTACGACATGGCTAAAACATATTGGCACAGGCAATAGTTCTTGCATAGGCGAGACTTATTAGCTTTGCCAATGCTTGTTGAATTTTATTGGTGCAGATACCTGCCACAGGGCTCCCATTTAACTGAGTGAAAGGAAGGAGTGTTACCATAGCGACAGAAGGCAGGATGTGGCCAGCCGCCTCTACAGAAACAGGAAGCCTTCGTCTTTTTAGAACCAATCAGAATGAGCACTCTCGGGCGCTTTCATCACTCCTTGCCTGTTACTGGAGCGCCCAGCCAGTTGTGACACAAAGAACTGTGCTAGGGTGACTAATATACATAATACACACCTACTTTTTATTGGCATAATAAAACTGCAAACATTTATAGAGCCAAGCCATATCCGACACAACAGTAATCAGAGTCAGACACATGATGGGCATGTGTGACAACATCCTGGAAAAAGCAAATACTCTTGGGGAAATAAATAAGATTAAACATGTGAAAATTAAACAGGAGCTACCTAACTAAAATGGGTTGGCATAGCGGTTTGTACAGCCATTTTTCAGAAATAGACAAGTACTTTTCCCAGTAAAGTTAAAGACAGAGGGGCAGATTTACAAGTCCCTTACGCCGCCGGTGAGTCACTTTTCGTGATGCACCGGCGGCGCATTTCACTGCCCCATATTTACAAGGACAGGAAAAGCCACCTTGCGTGACTTTTCCTGCCTTGTAAATACGACCCCTTTACACGCAACACTTTGCGTGAAAGGGGCATTCCATGGGTGTTGCTGTGGGTGTTCCCACGCAACACCCATGGAACCAGACACATTTCCAGATTTACGAAGAATCGTAAACCTGGAAATGCGTCAGAATGCTGCGCCTCCCCAGGGGAGGCGTAGCGAGGCGCAACGAGGAGAAATGTTTTCATTTCTCCTCGTTTTTTTCCTCTTTCAATGCGCGCTGCATTCTACAGCATGCATTGAAAGAGGAAAATGCCTGTAGTGATTGTTTTTGTGCAGGAAGGTGCCCCTTCCTGCACAAAAACAGTGTCCCCATGACGCAGGCATCCTTGCACCATGGTGCAAGGGTGCCTGCGCCGGCGCATGGCAGCTGTTTGTGCGCCAGCGCAGGGGAGAGCACAGGAATGCAACATATTATTGTAAATATGTCGGATTCCTGTGCTTTGAAAGTGCTGCAGCGTGGCGCAGCCAAAGGGCTTGCGTTGGCGCGCTGCAGCACTTTCTTGTAAATCTGCCCCAGAATGTAGGGCCTGATAGTAACCCGTTTCATTGTCAGCTTTCAACTATTGTCGGGTCTCGGACCCGGAGAGGCCCGCCCCACTTAAAGCCAGGGCTGAGGCTGCATGTATGACATCAGAAGGAGGAGAGTACAGTGCAGCAATTACATCACATGACGTCACAGAGAAGGATTTCACAAGGCAACAATGTGTGGCATCTAAAAGGCTGATGCTGCGTACCAAGTGTGACATCACAAGGAGGAGAGTACAGTGCAGCAATGACATCACATGACGTCACAGAGAGGGATTCCACAAGACAGTGTGTGGCATCTGATAGGCTGACACTGCGTGCCTTTCTCAGGTATCATTCTGCCACAGTCACACTAAACTTTCAGATAATCCTACTAGTCAACCTTTCCAAAATACTTGCCATCTACATACCTGGAGGTTGCCACAAAGTTACAAACACACATTTCAACCATCTTGTAATTGAACAAAATCCTCCCTCGGCGGCTTATGCTGCTTCCACCTTCAGACAGTTTAAATCTTCTTTTAAAAGCCATGTTTTTAATTAACACAATCTGCGCCAAATGCTCCCTTTTCTGGGCCCTGGGCCAGTTCGTGGGCACTAGGCAGTATTTGCGGTAAGTGCTTTCATACACAGTACTGGTGCACACCAATTGGATAATCAAGCTACACTTCCAAAACCTTTGATCTACCAATGGCAAGCAGGCAATGTGTGCTGTGGAGGGGTTAGAGTGCTTGGAACCAATATCGATTCAGATATATATTTTAAAACAAGCATTGGCAAAGCCCATAGCTCTGTTTTGTATTTGTCAGGCACCTTTGTGTGTGTTGCCCCCAGCTGTCCTAGAAAGAAAATCCCATAATGAAATAACATCATGGGCTACAACAATATGAAAGTGGGGGGCCTCTTACCTAGATAAACTACATTAGTAGAATTCAGCTAAGCCATTGAATATAGTATTATGAAATGGACTCAGAAGTTGTAGTGTGCACTGTAAGTAGTAAACTTAAAAGGCAAAGCAAAACATTTTATAGTGTACACGTTTGAGAAAGGCCCAGCATTTAAGTTGCATCCTTAGACAGTCTTAGCATGCTGAAGTCTTAATTTTGTGAACAAAAATAGCTGTAAATTCAACATGTTCAAAGTGCATGACAGCAAAGTGAAACAAATTAACCACTGTGTCTTATTGATAAGCCAAGACATCCAAAAAGCTATAAATCAACTATCAACATGTCATTGTATCAGCAAATTAAAAACATCAAAGAACAAACATGTGGGCCAGATGTACGACCATTGGATTTTGCAACTCGCAAATTGCGACAAATTGCGAGTCGCAATTTGCGACTCGCAAAATCCAATGTACAACAGTGTCTCAGACACTGTTTGCGATTCCCAATGGGGTTGCAAATTGCATGCCTCCTGAATATTAATGAGGCTGTCGCAATTTGCGACCCCATTGGGAATGGCTGGCACTCCCAGGGATGGTGGCCTGCTGGGGTCAGCAGACCACCATGTCTGGGACTGCTTTGTCAATAAAGCAGTTTTATTTTAATGCAGTCCGTTTTCCTTAAAGGAAAATGGGATGCATTTAAAAAATAACAATGAAACTTTTCAGTTTCATTTTTTAAGGGCAGGCAGTGGTCCCTAGCACTCGCAGTTTACCTCCCTTCTCAGAAGGGTGGTAAAGCACTCGCAAACAGGAAGGGGTCCCCAGGGGACCCCTTACCCTTTGGGAATGGATGCGCAAATATTTGGTGGCAGTGGTCCCTAGGACCACTGCCTGCTCTTAAGAAATATTTGTGCATCCATTCCCAAAGGGGAAGGGGTCCCCTGGGGACCCCTTCCTGTTTGCGAGTGCTTTACCACCCTTCTGAGAAGGGTGGTAAACTGCGAGTGTTTTGCGACCGCAATTGCGGTCGCAAAACATTCATATTTAGGTTTTGGACTCGCTATTAGGAAGGGACACCCTTGGCACGCCCCTTCCTAATAGCGAGTCGCTAACCCTATTTTGCGAGTCGCTAATTGATTAGCGACTCGCAAAATAGGGTTAGTACATTGGGCTGACCTATTTTGCGGTCGCAAAGGGGTCGAAATCCCCTCTGCGCCCCAAAAAAACAGTCGTACATCTGGCCCATGGATTCTAAAGCTACATGTCACATCTGCAATCTAAAACAAACAGTGGCAAAGCCAATAGGTCTCGCCTATGTGAGATCTATTGGCGTTGTTGGGGTGGAGTGGCATTGTGTGGCATGGAGTGGAGGAGAATTGTGTGGTATGTAGTGGCATGTTGTGGTGTGGAGTGGCATTGTGTGGCGTGAAGTGCACTGTGAGGTGTGGAGTGGAGATGTGTGACATTGTGTGGTGTGGAGTGGAGTGGCATTCTGTGGTGTGGAGTGGAGTGGCAATGTGGGGCAGTCAGTGGAGTGTAATTGCATTGTGTGGAGTGGAGTGGCATTCAGTGAAGTGGAGTGGCGTTGACTGGTATAGTGTGTGTGACTTAGATTGGAGTGGCACTGAGTGGAGTGGCATTGTGTGGCTTTGAGTGGAGTAGAATGGCATTGTGTGGTGTGGAGTGGAGGGGCATTGTGTTGAGTGAAGTACAGAGGCATTGTGTGGCATGGAGTGGAGTGAAGTGGCATGGAGCAGAGTGTCATTGACTGGAGTGGCAGAGTGTGGACTGGAGTGGCATTATGTGCCACGAAGAGGAGTGGACTGGCATTACATTGAGTGGAGCGCTATATTCATACAATTAGAATTGAGTGGAGTGGAGTGGCACTGAGTGAAATGGAGTGAGGTGGCACTGAGTGGAGTGAAATGATATTGAGTGAAGCAGAGTGGAGTGCATTGTGTGGCGTGGAGGGAGTGGCATTGTGTGGAGTGCAGTGGATTGGCATTGTGTGGTGTGGAACAGAATGGCATTCTGTGGCGTGAAGTGGCATGTCGTGGAGTGGAGTGGCATTCTATGGTGTGGATTGGCATTGTGTGGCATTAAGTGGAGTGGAATGGCATTGTGTGAACTGCAGTAGAGTGGAATTGTGTGGAGTGGAGTAGAATTGTATGGCATGGAGTGGAATTGTGTGGTGTGGAGTGCAATTGTGTGCCATGGAATTGTGTGATGTGGACTTGTGTGGCATGGAGTGGAGTGGAATTTTCTGAAGTGGAACAGTATGGCGTTGAGTGGAATTTTGTGGTGAGGAGTGGAATTGTGTTGCATGGAGTGGTGTGGAATTATGTGGTGTGGAGTGGAATTGTGTGGAGTGGAATTGCGTGTTGTGGAGTGGAACTTTGCCATGGAGTGGGATTGTGTGAGTGGAATGGAATTGGGTGGAGTCACGTGGAGTGGACAGGAATTATGTGGCATGGAATTGTGTGGAATGAAATTGTGTGGTGTGGAGTAGAACTGAATGGAGTGGAGTGGACTTGTGTGGCTTGAATTTGTGTGACATGGGGTGGAATTGTGTGGTGTGGAGTGTAGTGGAATTGTGTGGAGTGGAGTAGAACTGACTGTGTGGTGTCGAGTGCAGTGGAGTGGAATTGTGCGATGTGGAATTCTGCGGTGTGAAATTGTGTGAGTTGAGTTGAGATGAATTGTGTGACGTACACTGGAGTGGAACTGTGGCATGGACTTGAATTGTGTGGTGAGTAGTGAAATTGTGTGGCGTGGAATGGCATGGAATTGTGTGGAGCAAAATTGTGTGTAATGGAGTAGAATTGTGTGGAATGGCATTGCATGGCGTGGAATTGCGTGGCGTAGAGTGGAAGTGTGTTGCGTGCAGTGGAATTGTGTGGGAAGTGGAGTGGAATTGTGTGGAGTCAAGTCGAGGTGAATTGTCTGGTGTGGAGAGGAGTGGAACTGGGTGCCATGGAGTGGTATGGTGTGAGTGGAAAGGGATTACATGGAGCGGAATAATGTGGAGTGAAGTTGTGTAAAGTGGAGTGGGATTGTGTGGTGTGGAGTGGAATTGTGTTGCATGGAGTGGAGTGGAATTGTGTGTTGTGTAACGGAGTGGAATTGTGTGGCATTGAGTGGGATTATATGGATTGGAGTGTAATTATGTAGTATGTCGTGGAAATGTGTAGCGTTGAGTTATATGGCATGGAGTGAAATTGTGTGGACTGGAGTGGAACTGTGGTGTGGAATTGTGTGATGTGGAATGCTGTGGCATGGAATTGTGTGGGTGAAGTAGAATTGTATCGAGTGTGAGTACAATTGTTTGGAATGGTATTGTGTGGCGTGGAGTGGAATTGTGTGGACTGGAGTGGAATTGTGTGGAGTGGTGAGGAATTATGTGGGATGGAGTGGAGTGGAATTCTGAGGAGTAGAGTGGGATTGTGTGGAGTGGAAATATTATGTGGCTTGGAGTGCACTAGAATTTTGTGGTGGGGATTAAAAATGCATGGAGTGGAAGTGTTTGGATTTGAGTGGGATTGTGTTGCAAGGAGTAGAATTGCGTGTCATGAACTGTGTGTTGTGGAGTGAAATTGTGCAGCATGGAATTGTGTTGCGTGGAGTGGAATTGAGTAGCATGGAGTGAAATTGTGTGGAGTGGAGTGAAATTGTGTGGTGTGGAGTGGAATTGTGTGACATGGAGTAGAGTGGAAATGTGTGGAGTGGAGTGGAATTGTGTGGCATAGAATTGTGTAACGAGGAGGGAAATTGTGTAGCATGGAATTGTGTAGCATGGAGTGGAGTGAAATTGTGTGACGTGGAATTGTGTGTGGTGGAGGGAAATTGTGTAGCATGAAGTGGAGTAGAATTGCGTGAAGTGGAATAGTGGGCACGGTGTGGAGTGGAAATGTGTGGAGTGGAGTGGTACTGTGTCACATAGACTGGAGTGAATGTGTAGCATGGTATGGAGTGTCATTGTATGGCATGGTGTGGCGTGAAGTGGAATTGTGTGGTATGGAAAGTTGGTCGAGTTGCCATTGAATTACCCTATAGCTCTTTAAAGTCTCATGCTACATAAATACAATTAGATTCCAATATGTTACCAATTATCTCCACCTACGATCCATGTCCAATGCATGAGCTTGTTCGTATGAACAAGGTTTCCCTGAGAACAGTTTTTTTTAAAAATTTTATAAATAAATGCTTTTCAGACCAGGAGGGGCTGGTGGGTGAGGGAGCAACAATCGTAGCGGGTGGCAGAAATGAAAGAAATAGTACCTGAATCACTGCAACGAGCAGCAGCGGGCACTAATTAAGATGAATCAATCTGTGCTTGCTCCACACAAAGAAAAAGAAGTGACAGCTGGCATGCACTGGCCAATTATGAGGCAGCAAAGATAAGTGACAGTGATACCAATGAATGGTAAGCGATGGCAAGCAATACCCTTACCAGCAGACAGCGCATGCACTGCCAGCAGGCGAGACCTAAGAATGACTACCAAATGGCCCCTTCTCCTAAACCTAAACCAAGCACAAATGTAACTATCTATAAAAAGCCATGGCCTTGAAGGACAGCCCATCAAAGCAAATCCCATAAAAGCCAGTGGCTGAAAGCCCACTCTCTTTCTCTGTACTTCTTATTGTACTTTTTTCAAGAATTGAGATCATCAGGTATTCAGACATTGAATAGGGGTGTACGAAATTAGTATAATTTGCTTCCACGTAATTATGCGAAAATATGGCAAAATTACGTGAAATTACGCAAAATACAAATCCGTCATTTTGCGCTGTATTTGACCATCAAATGCATCCTCGCTTCAATTTTTGTTGCAAGAGTGCATTTAAACAAGAGCATCACAAACAACAGCTGCTCCTGTTTTGTTTTCCCTGAGTGTTCACTTGAATTACCACAAATAGCACTATTCATGGTAAACTTTTACAGTGAACGATACACAATTACGCAAAGTGGCATAATGGTGTCATTTCAGGTATTTCATGTAACAAGCATAACGCGAAATTCTAAGTAGACAAACCAAAAAAGTATATGTGCTTATTTAGAGCATAGGCTTCTCTCATGAAAGGTGCTGGTAACCTCAATTGGGGCATTTTAGGATTTTTAATAATACTTCAGTGGTGCTTACGCTGCATGTCTCTGATGTTTCCAGATGTGTATCCCCTCTTGCCTCTTCTAATTTAGGTTTGACCTGTCCCCCAGCTCACCTAGCTGGTTGTGTTCAGCTCTCCTACACATCCTTCCTTGTGTCCATCAGTCAGGGGAGAGAATATAGGGGAAGGAAGGAAGGTATGGACCCCAAGCTCTCTATTCAGGCCACCCACCATTTTATATAGAAATCGTAGTCTGCTCCTTTGTCTCCTCTCACATCATAGAAGATCTGGCTCTGTGTATCAGCACCTTGGTGACCACAAACATAAACACCTGCTCATGTGCCTGGATTCCATCTCGGGCAGATTAGTGCGCTATACAAATCAATATAACATAATATAACATCCCAAAGTGGTCTCTCGAGTACTTCTACTGCCTTAAAGCATCATCCCTTCGGCCTCCGTGCATTGCTCCATCGCAGTGGGCCACCATGTTCTGGTGGCGCAAGACATATTCCCCAGTCTTTCATTATGTCTCTCTTTGCTGCTATCTTTCATAATGAGTGCACAGTTTGTTTGTTTGTTTGTTTGGTTGATTCCACATGGCTCAGGATCCTGACCATCACATCTTGTGGTCTCACGGGCACACAGGCACCCAAGGTCTCTTACCTGTATAATTTTACAGGCCCAAAGGTTGTAAATGAAGATTTCTTCTCCAGGACCACATTCAGCACACTCTCCACTGGCCATTTGCCCCATCTGCTGAAGCCTGCCCCTATGATAGTATGCCCTCTGGAGGATGCTCAGCTGCATCAGCCTGAGATGTCCTCTGATTGGCCTTCGCTCGGGTGACTCAGCACTTCCTCCCATCCTCATCCTTACCACATTCCCATGTCCACTTCTCATCCTTCTTGCAGTCTATGCAAGCACTGAGGGCGTTAATAGTGAGCACCTGTATATACCTGGCACTGTGCCTGCTCTCCCTCCAGCAGCCTGTATTCATGTGCTGATGCCTCAGGTATGTCTGCACAGTCATTTCTGCTATCCAGAGTGGTGTCAGTAAACATATATATCTATATCTATCTGTATAGCTAGATAGATAGATAGATAGATAGAAATATATATAGAAATATATAGAAATATAGATATATGTAGATATATACATTTGTTTCAACATTGAAAATCCCAATATGCAAAGTATTGTGGGCTAAAAAGGCAGGATGAGCAGAGGATATCACATTTAACACGCTGCCACTTGTAAGTTATGTAAATTAATGTGATAAGGAGAGGGAAAGGCCCCACATATTATATGGAATGAAGTGCCACGAAGTGCCATCTTATTTTACATTATGAAGGATATTGTAAGCTACCTTAGAGTTCTGTGACAGATAAAGGTGCTCGCCCTGCGGCCTCGTGCCTCAAAGTGTTCACAGAAGTCTTCGGTGACTTGCAGCATCCTTATAATGCACAGAAGGGGGTACTTTATCCCACATAATATAGGTTGTATTCTTATGCTACAATACAAGGCCGATTGAGCAGGGGTGTAACGCAGGCCCCTCCAGCTCCTGGGCACAGGCGGTGGGGCAACCCTCCAGGAGCCCCGCAACGATTCAAAGGGGACACCATTCAGCCATTGAATATCTTTGAGCTATGGAAGACTCAGGTCCCTCTCCACATTCTGCAGTGGGGCCCCATCATTTTGTGTTCTGCCTCTGAGATTGAGATACATAGGTGGCGGAGAGGACCGCCCTGGGTGGGGTCAGCTGATTCTAGACTCAGGACAGTAAGATGCAGCTCAAGGCACACAGGCGGGAACATCAGTTTGGGATCTTAGAACTGGTGGAGTAGATGGCTGATGGCAGGTTGGTGGTGCATATAGGGTTGAAGTTTGGAGCCACTTAGTTACGGGTACTTTGTGAATTGTAAGGTTTCTGTTGTGGGATTTAGTGTAATCATGATTGTAAACACTTGTTTAAAGCCTGTTGCAGCAACACCACTCTCCTATTTCCCTTTCCCCATGGAGATTCGCCAGGAAAAAGCCAGAAAAATGTGCAGTGGGAAAAGTGCTGAAACGTGGACCAAAACTGTGGGAATTGTGTGCAACTACTGATGTGGAAAAACCACACCATTTGGAATGAAAGCCTGAGGACTGATTTACAGTTTGGTGGTGATGCAAAGTACTCAAATTTCTGAACAAAATGCTGGTGGTTCTTCCAGTTATGCAAATTGAGCTAGTGGATTTTCAGGTGGATTTATCCAATCTTCAGGAAAGTGGAAGATTTCCTATTACCACCACATTGTAAATCATGTCATTAAACGCTGATGACATAAAGGCACCTTCCCAGGTGCTACCAAAACAACCCATGTTATCTTAGACTAGTTGCTTATAAGACATCTCTTTCCCAGATCTGGCAGCACCACCACTGTCACCAGATCTTCAGGATTCAAGAGACGTGGCAGTCACAAGCCACAAGTGTGCGGATCCCCTTGGGTAAGAGTGCTACACAAATCCAGACACATACATGTTAGGTGAGATGTTTCAGAATAGAGTGCATGCTCAGTAGGACTGCTCACCTTCTGTCTGAGGTTCCTTGGCCAATGAATCCATATCTGTCTGTCTGGCGATATGGCGCAACTCCGTCATACTCCGAGTCGGACCCCACCGAGCTACAGTCGTCGCGCAGGTCTAGAGAGGAGCCGAAGGTGTCTGACATCCCATCTATAGTGCTGGTCAGGCTCACAGCATCCGCCATGGCAGCCATAGTGAAGGTTTGGAGGACACCATGAGAAGCCTTCCCTGAAACAAGAGAAATGATCAGATGAGGACCTTCTTGATCACACCAAGTGGACTGGAAGGACAACTACAGTCAGCGGGAACACCAAGTACTGCTTTTACAGAAACATCTGCTGGCAGAAAGAGGGAATGCTGTTCTTACCTCCCCGCTGGTGGGAAGAGGGAGTGCTGCTCTTTGAGTAATCCCTGCCAGTCAGTGCTGGAAGCGCTACTTTTACAGAAACACCTGCTAGTCAATGCTGCTCTTACAAGTGGACTTGCTAGAATAAGCCAGTGCTACTGCTGCCACAGTGATACCTGCTGGTGGAAAGAGAGAGTGCTGCTCTTAGACTTATCCCTGCTGGTCAGTATTAAGAGTGCTGGTCTTACAGTGACACCTGCTGGTGGAAGAGAGAGTGCTGCTCTTAGACTAACCCCTGCCGGCGTGTCCTGGGAGTGCTGGTCTTTGAGTAATCCCTGCTGGTCAGTGCTGGAAGCGCTGCTCTTACAGAAACACCTGCTGGTCTTACAAGTGGACTTGCTAGAATAAGCCAGTGCTACTGCTGCCACAGTGATACCTGCTGGTGGAAAGAGGAAGTGCTGCTGTTTGGGTGACACCTGCTGGTTGGTGCTGGCAGTGCTGCTTTTCCAGTTTACAGTGCTGGCAGGAGCAGGAAGTGCTGTTGCTACACTGGTGGGCACTGACAGTGATGTTCTCACAAGTATACTGACTGACCTGTGCTGGGAGTGCTACTGCTACAGTGACACCTGCTGACCAGAGCCAGGAGTGGCACCTGCCGGTCTGGGCTAAAGGTTCTGTTTTTAAAGCGACAAATGCTATTGGTCAGGATTGAGAGCGCTGCACTTACAGTGACACCTGCTGGTTGATGTTCAGAATGGAGCTCTTTCAGTGACACCTCCTGGTCAGTGCTGGGAGTGCTGCTCTTTCAGTGACACCTGCTGGTGAGAAGAGGAAGTGCTGGTCTTTGAGTAATCCCTGCCGGTCAGTGCTGGGAGTGCTGCTCTTACAGTGACCCCTGCTGGTGGGAAGAGGCAGTGCTGGTCTTGAAGTAATCCCTGCCGGTCAGTGCTGGGAGTGCTGCTCTTATAGTGACCCCTGCTGGTGGGAAGAGGCAGTGCTGCTTTTTGAGTAATCCCTACCAAAACCTACCAAAACAAGAACGATCAGCACTACAACAGCTGTCAACAGACGCTAACATTGTGATTAAACCTGCCGACAAGGGGGTGCGATAGTGATTCTGGACACCTCCGTGTATAGAGCAGAATGTTTACGCCAACTTGATAACAGAGCAGCTTACCGGCCCCTTAAGATGGATCCAACGAAATGACTATCCACTGAAATCAGATCACTAGTGGAAGAAGCGAAACGGAAGGCTGGATCACTGATCATGAAGCAGCCTTTCTGGTTACTTCTCATCCAGTGATTCCGTATTTCTATGTGCTTCCGAAAGTACATAAGGGAATACTGCCGCCGCCAGGGAGACCCATCATTTCGGGGATTGGGTCTCTACTTGAGCCTCTCTCCACCTTTGTGGATTTCTTCTTGCAACCACTTGTGCTGAAAATGCCGACCTATATACTGGATACGCAGGGGCGTAGCTAGGCCTTAGGCTGCCCGTGGCGGCCCCTGCGTTTGCCGCCCTCGGCAAAACGATAGAAGAGCGGGGGGCAGCGGCCGCGGCTGATTCTTGCGGCCCCAACGGCCGCAGGTAAGAGCGGGGGAAGGGGGCAGGCTGCCGCCCGAAAAATCGTGCCGCCTGGGGCGGTCCGCCCCCATCGCCCCCCTAGCTACGCCACTGTGGATACGAAGGATCTGTTACGACTCTTGGATCAGACTGCTTTTGACTCGGAACAAGACTATCTGGTTTCTTTCGATGTTGAGTCTTTGTATACGTCGATACCTCAAGACGAAACATTGGCCACAGTTGAATCTATATTGAATTCAAGTACCGTGGAGAGTATCACTCCGGTACATTTCATCATGGAATGTGCTCGCCTAGCGATGAAAGAGAACTTTTTTAAGTTCGAGGAAGATTTTTATTTGCAAACGTCCGGGACTTCTATGGGCAGTATTTTTGCCCCCAGCCTGGCTAATCTTTATGTACACCATTTTGAACAAACCATCGTCTTACAAGACAGCAATCCCTTCGATAAACACATAAGGGTTTGGAAACGTTATATCGACGATGTGTTTGTGGTTTGGCGGGCACCCCGGACACCATCACATCGTTTCATCAGTGGCTTAATACAAAAAATAATTTTTTGAAATTTACTGTTGAATTCTCGAAGACCAGTTTGCCATTTCTTGATATTCGGATTTACCCGGAGGGCGAAGGACTCAGCACTGAACTCTATAAGAAACCGGTGGCACGGAACTCTTTACTATCGTTTGACAGCTATCATCCGAAGGCTCTCCGAGAGAATTTGCTCTTCGGACAATTTCTTCGAATACGAAGAAATTGTACATCTATGGATAAGTACAACGAACATGCTAGTACTTTAAGTACCCACCTTAAAGAGAAGAAATATCCGAAAAATACAATTCGTAGATCACGAAAAAGAGCTGCAAACAACAATAGGGAGTCACTGATCGAAGTGGCATTACCCAAAGAAGTGGTACCCCGGCTGACTTATGTGAACACATTTTGTAGCTATTCCAATCAAATCAAACGGAGTATACTTAAACATTGGAAGATCTTGGATGTTGGAAGAGCAACAACACCTCCTCCCTTGTTTGCTTTTAAAAGGAGTACAAATATCAAAGATCAAGTGGTACATACAAGGCCCCTTAGCAAACCAAAATCCTCGGACCAAGAATCTCTATGGGGGCTTCCACCAGTAAAAGGACACTTTCCATGTGGAGTCTGTGCAGCCGGTCCACAAACATCGCATGTGACAGAAGTGGATATAGGTACAAATAAACCCTGGTCGCTGTTTAAACATACCAATTGTAACAGCGAAAAAGTTATTTACCTGATCACCTGTCCGTGTGGTATGCGCTATGTAGGAATGACTACACGCAAGATAAAAACAAGAATATTGGAGCACAAAAGCACCATTCGTTGCAAGAAGAGGTCAACCAAGTTGACCAATCACTTTCTAGATATGAACCATCAGGCCAATGACTTGCGTTGGACAGTTCTTGAGCAACCTTTTATCCCTACTCATATCACGGACATATCTAAGTTTCTATTCCGCAAAGAACAGCGTTGGGTACACAGACTCAAGACAGACAGCTTAGGTTTGAATGAAGAGATTCCGTGGCTATCCTTATGATTAAGTTCAGACATATAGCAAACAAGAGACTGTACTGAGTACGTTAAGAAATATCATATATTCCCAGAATTGATGGTGTGGGTAGGTAGGGTTATCAGAGGAGGTTTAATGGCTGAACTCATATGGTTCTGAAGTATGTAAATCGAGTTAGTAAATGACCCCTATGATAACATAACCTTTAGTTATTTAGGTACTATATGGTGTGCGTAGTAGCGTTACTAACTATTGAAGTATCCCTGTAACACCATTGATGTTTGATGCATCTTAGCGCGCATGCGTGTGAAATTAACATTATCTTTCACGCATGCGCTAAAGCTTAATTGAGCAGGCTATAGAATAATCGGTTTGCTAGTACTGAAAACGCAATTCATCGCGTTTATTTAATTGCGTAGCCCTCTTTTGAAGAATAATGCTGAGTGGTTCTTCTTTTTCCTTAACGGGGCGCCGAATCAGGTACTATAGCGCGCATGCGTGTGAAACTAATACTATCTATCACGCATGCGCCTATGCAGAACTAAGCGGGCTATAGAAGTATTGGCCTGCTATTGCGCCCAATGGGAGACACTATCCCCGCGCATGCGTACTCTGGCTATCGGGCATTAATCACAGACAACTTGGGGTCCTGCACAATGGTGACTGGGCATTTATCCCAGTATTTAACTAAGAACAAACCTCCCGTCGGTGCCTCCGGTTGCAGCTCGTGTACCACAACGGGGTACCGACGGAGAGGTAAGTCGGGCACTGTGAAGAGTGTTATTTTTGAGAAGTGACACGATAGGCGCTTTAGTGTGGATAATGGCATTTATTTATTTCCACGTGAAGTATGCCGTTCTTACCCCGTTTGTAGCGCAGACTTGAATGTTAGCTAACTAGACAGAGACACATGTAGATGTAGAGTGTAACGTACTTCTGCATACTCCTTTGCGGTCTACATGCATTGCTTTTAAACACTTTGCTTCTAAATACCTGGCATGTAAGAATGGTAGTGCTCTATCAATGAGGCTCTTGTTTCGCTTTACCTTAAAAGCGATTCTGTTCTAGTATTTGCCTGTGGCTTCTATACGGGTAGACGCTATAGTTGTAGGTATGGAGAGTATTTTGGAGAGCGTTAATTCAAACACAAGACGTTTTTGGCAGGCAAATACGTTGCTCATGAGTGTCTTGTGGAGATACTAGTCATGATGCATTATTGGACATATTGCTATGAGTTAACACTTAAGACTGTTTAAATTGGATCATGCATACAATCTTATTTGAACTTGCAGTTTTCAAAACACCGTTGATGAGTTATATGTGGTAGTGCTTTTTGCACTATGGCTATAAGACAAGTCAGGAGAGAACTCTTGTTTTATTATTATTATTATTTTCATTTTCATTTTGGTTGCTTTAAAGAGGTTTTTTCCACCAGCACTTATCTGTTGTCTTTATATCTAGACATGTATTCACACATATTGAGAATGAGTGATACATGATCTTTTTGTATATATTTTTTATAGAGCGGGCCCCCTTCCCTGAGTTGTTACCAGGTAGAGGCGGGTCTACTTATCCATCAACTCGGGTGAGTAAAATCTAAAAGAGTACCCTAAGGACATGGTTTCATCTCATGTTTTACATTGATGAATAACTGAATTGTTTGACCAACTGTTCTGATCGGTGGTATTGTGTTTTTGTGTCTCACATTTACAGATGAGTTCCAGTAGTACCGAGCCTAAAACATTTGTATTACTGGTTTGATATCACGTTATTTTGCTAATATCTTTTCACTTATGCAGCAGCATTATTAATTTTCTTATGGTCCTGAAGAAAGCCTGGACACTATAGTAGACCATTAAGGCTGAAACATGTCGACCTATCTGACCAACCTAGCAGTTTAATTGATACTGCTTTGCACTGCTTTTTAACCCTGCCAGTTTGGACAAGCCATTAAATATATTTTGTCCTCTCTAGGTAGTTTTAGTTTCACATTTATATCACAATTACACTCAGCGCTGCACCCTCACTACGTCTAGCATTCACAGATGGGGCTTTTAGTACCCTTATGAAAACATCCCAGAGCTCCTACCTCACATTGAGGGAGTTGTAGCCCTCAGTGAAGACTAGGTTTTCTCACTGGGAGGAGAAGCCCATATGATGAAGCATGCCACCTATGGTGGGTGAGGGCATTCATCCTGAAAGGGATTGCTCCCCATTGGAGCTTTGTTGAGAGACACTTTTTCACTTTATAATAGACCCGAGAAGTATTGTGTTTAAGGTCTTTGAGTAATCCCTGCCGGTCAGTGCTGGGAGTGCTGCTCTTACAGTGACCCCTGTTGGTGGGAAGAGGGAGTGCTGGTCTTTGAGTAATCCCTGCTGGTCAGTGCTGGGAGTGCTGCTCTTACAGTGACCCCTGCTGATGGGAAGAGGCAGTGCTGCTCTTTGAGTAATCCCTGCCGGTCAGTGCTGGGAGTTCTGCTCTTACAGTGACCCCTGCTGGTGGGAAGAGGCAGCGCTGCTCTTTGAGTAATCGCTGCCGGTCAGTGCTGAGAGTGCTGCTCTTACAGTGACGCCTGCTGGTGGGTAGAGGGAGTGCTGCTCTTAGAGTAATAATTCATGCGGGTAAGTGCTGTGAATGCTGTTATTACAGTGACACTTGCTGATGGGAAAAGGGAGTGCTGTTCTTAGACTTATCCCTGCCGATCAGTATTAGGAGTGCCGCTCTTACAATGACAACTGCTAATGACTTTAACAATTCTTACAGTAGCGTCCACATTAAACACATTCACAAGAGTGACCACATCTTCCTGGACAAGTAGTGATCACTCAGATGTACATTACAATGTAATGTTACTGGCAGTAGCCACTAAGTAGTTATAGTTAGGATTGTGTTTCCATAGGAAATACATTTTTTGTGTTGCTAATAACTATGACCCTGTTTGATGAATCTCCATTAAACTTTCCAAAAAGTGCTACTTGGGCTACTACAGTGGTATGCCCAAGATTGGGAACATTGGATCGAATATCAATGTATAACTGTGTTGTAATACAGATAATATCTGTCATTTGATGCCTGGATATGATTAATACGTACTATGTTACTAATGGTTTAAGGGAGTATATTATATGCCTCCAGCTGTGTATTATGTTGTTTTGTTTTGGGTATGATGGGATCTTGTGTTTACAACTTACAAGCGTATACCCCTCTTGAGATATGAAACCACGAGTATCATGTATAAGTATAAAGACAAATACGAAATAGTACAATATGGATGAAGTATGTCCATTAATACGTTTGATGGAGAAAACTAATTGTTATGATAACACTTTGTCTTATCCTTTCGTTTCTCTCTTTCCCATCCTTTTAAGTTATTTCTCTGATTTCTCACACTTATAAAAAAGATATGAGTTACAGTCACTGCTAACAAGTCACATTGTATTATAATATGACTAACTATATTATTATGGCCGTTACGTCAAATGAATATCACATGAGGTTCTGAACCTTGACTGTCCTCTTTATGAATTATGAGATATACTGAACACAGTTTAGATCTCCTGTAATACCACCCATTAAAAGATGGCCGCGCTTTCCACACTACAGATATAACGAGCATATTATTATGTGCCCGAATTAGATATTTTTAATATGGCATATACGCTGACCGTCATACACTGTCATGTACAAATGGATATTATACAAGGACTTTGGATTCCTATTGGTCCTCTCTCCGCACATTGCGACATAATAAAGGCTCAAGTATAGACCTATTACCTTTATACTAACATCACAAGATGGCCGCGATGTTTGCTATGAAAATGATGCATATACTAACGGTATGTACGCTGACCGTCATACACCGCCATGTACAAACGGATAGTATACAACTTCGAATTCTGTTGGTCCTCTCTCCGCACATTGTGGCATGCAGAGGTTTAAGTATAGACCTACTACCTCTATGCTAACATCACAAGATGGCCGTGATGTTTGCTATGGAAAATGACGCATTCTAACACGTGCCGGTATAAATTAGATAGACAATATGGCACCCACGCTGAACGCCACGGACGCGAGATGAGCGAGGAACTCTACACTCCTCAAGGTAAGCTAGATCAGCAAGGGGACCGCAAAGTCTGATGATTGATATAGTGATACCAAATTTTACAATGTGGGTTATGCATACTTAACTTACCAACTGTAACATGCTAACCGGTCCAAACGGGTAAGGATAATGACTGTTTGGGGTTAGCAGTCGTCCTAACTTTTTCCTTAAAATATCAATTGAATGGATTGGCATAGCGGAAAGCGCATCTAGCTTATCGGGCCAAATTGGGAGATAGATGTATGGGTACAGCGATCTATTTAGACACTGGGGTTACATCGATAGTGGGAAGTTACTGGTCCATGCTTACATTGTGTCATTTACTTATCTGTTTACAGATGCACTAATGCAATGATGTCGCACACAAAGACTTTGTGTTCATCTACTGAAATACAAGGTAAGCCATCAGTTTGGGTTGTTGCCTTGTGAATCTTGCAATATCTATCCGAGGATTATAAACAAAAATAGGTTATTTCCCTTTTGCAGATTTATGATTTATTTGTCTGGATACTGTACCAGGCTTTTCCTTTACATACATTTCAAGACTCTAGAGGGTGAGTTCAGACCTCACAATTATGTGGCGGCTATATAGAATTTAGGATGCATGTATACACATCTACCACTTGTCTTGGGTTCTAAGACATTTTGAGTGGTGAGCTTGCACTTGTACAAATTGGTTGAGAAGACTATGGCACTATATTTCTTCTCCACTCTTCTACTTCTTATTCGTTTTCCAACACACGCTTCTTGTACTCCAGTATTTGAAATATCAACTGGATTGTATTAGGCACCAATTGGGTGATGGACCCTGGTGATGGGACTGGATATACTATAATATCCTTCCGTACGCTGATTTACCTGCCCTTTCCCCATTTCTTATGATGCGTTATCTTTGTGTTTCAGCCCTGATGAAGTCTGCTGTTATAATTTAAAGTAACAGACGAAACACGTGTTGGCAAGGAACTTAACACACAAACGGCAATGTCAAGGGTTTGGATTCTCAAATAAAGGACAGTGGATACCGTAACCATTAAATTAACATTGATTTATTGAGTGCTCGGAGATCTCTTTTCATATTGTGGAGAAGTTTCTTTTCCACGTGAGGAAGATTGGGTGGCTCTCCCTCCTCCTGAGCACCAACAAACAAGATACATGCACAGTTGCTTATATACCTTTGACGAAAATTACTGTGTACCAATATTGTGTCGTGTGCACCTATTTTTCCCAGCCACCACCTGTTGTTATATGTTATAAATGTAGTCAGTGAATATGTCATGAGTCATTTAATATGCGAGGGTAAAAGCAGTGCATGGTGAGGGCACAAGTTATAGTTACTTTATGGTACAAGTTACAGTTACTGTACTGAACAACTAGACTGCTAGCATTCTATTTTTATTACAAAAGTGTTTTGCGCCTGAAGTCATCTTGATGTAATCAAAACTGTAATACTTAAAGCATTTTCAATAGAAATTATAAAAATGAGAGGGTCTTTTTCCCATAGAAATTATGGTTAGTGCTCTAAAAAATTAAAATGAGGACACATTTTCTGGGTTCTCAAATAGCGACAAAGCGTTTTTAAATTATTTGCTTGATTTATGTTTTTTATCCACTTGATCACTTGATTATTGTTGGAAATGGCCCTTTTTGGCAGGTTCACCCCTGAACTTTTTGCCTTATATGGAACTTGGTGTTAGTAGTTTTAGACCTCTGAGTACTTGGACACTGTGGTCCAGTGCCAAGTGCGTGCGCGCACTGTGCCCATTTAGTGAGATTGACCTGCCTCCCATAGGAATGCATTGAGGATCTGTGTGCTAGTGGTAATTCCTGTTATGAGAGGTGCAGCATGGTCAAGTCTAGTATGCCTCAATTCGTGAGAATAAATGCTGCGCAATGGTGTGCGTAGATTTCTTGTGACTGGTGTAGAAATGCCACTTCTAGAAGTGGGCATTTATGTGTGCTCTGTGTCTGCCTGCCTGATGTGGATTACATGTCTGGCTCTGTGAGTGACAGGAGCTGGGAGGTGTGTGTGGCTGCAGGAGGGGCAGGGTGAGTCAGCGCTGAGCTGAATAGGAGATCTGCATCTAGATGGGAGGGAGGAGTTGCACCTGGGACCTGAATAGGGCTGTGCCTTCCCTCTACAATGCTGGCTCCACCTCCTGTGGTGCGTCTGATGTCCCTAGCCTGTCCTGTGAAAGGAGAGAGGAGCTGAGCAAAACAAAGTGCTCCAAAGCTCCCCCCAAACCAGTTGCATCTGGTTTTCCCTAAACCCTACACCTTTAGACAAAGGAAAAGGGTGTATAAAAGAAGGGGCTGTGACCCCATGTAAATGTTCAGTGTTTGGTGCTGTTCCTGCGGGGCGTGCTGTTGCTGGGGCCCAGGGGGGGCTGCCATGAGGGCTTGCCTCCCTGGGCCCTGCATTGCCCCTGGATACCTGAAAGGACTTTCTTTGGGACCCCTTTGCCTTGCTTGTGATCCTCCAGGACCTTGGAGGAGCTTGGGCTGCATCTAGCGCCTGGGGAGCGCTACATTGGATTTTCATCCCAGGAGGAGCCCCTGGGCTCCGCAGCGCTCAGCTGCCGCCTTTGCTGCTAGAGGGAATCCCCAGCGTAGGGATTCCCCCGCCTTGTGCCTGTTGCGGGTGCCCACCCCGCTTATTTCTTTATTTATTTCACGGGTGCCCACCCCGCTTATTTCTATATTTTAAGTTTGCGGGTGCCCACCCCGCGTTTCACCGCCGCAGCCACTGGGCTGCCGAGGAAATCTATTCCCGGCCGCTGCAGCGCGACCAGGAAGTCAGGCACGTCTGCCTGGGATATGGGCGGGGCCTACCGCCGGACCGGAAGAGGCCAACCGGACGTGACAGCGCGGGGCTCCCATGCTTGAGGGAGAGCCCGCGGTGGCGGAAAAAGTGAAGAGAAGTCCCGGGTCCCAGGAGGGGGCCCGGGTGAAGAGAGATGCAGTTGGGAGCCTTGCTGGCTCGATACTGAAGTCCCGGTCCCGAGATGGGGGACCGGGTGAAGTGTGGCGCCTGGTGACGCGGGGATCTCATGAATGGAGAGAGCCCTGCAGGTGCTGCAGCCTGTTCCCCGCGGAGGGGAGGGCGCGAGGCACATTGCCGGTGCCTGCCTTCGCCGCGTCCAAACGAGAGGAGCCCCCCCCGCATAGCCCGGTGAGTAAGGGCTGAGGGGGAACCTGGCCGCATTTGCGCTCCCGCACCACGAAGGAGCATAGCTGGCTCTTCGGTGCCAGTGCGAGGCACAGCCCGAGCGGCCCCGTTTTGGCAGCGGGCCGCTCCCACGAAGGGGGCATTTTTCTTTTATGGCACCCGGAGGAGCCCGGTGATCAGGGCTCCCCCAGGCACAGTTGGTGCCCAGTGCTATTCCCAGCGGCCCTGCGAGAGCGCAGGCAGCTACGACGTGTGGGGGCAAAGTATGTTCTTTCTAGAGCCCCAGAGGGGGGCCCATGAGGCACAATGGTGCCAGTGCTAAGGTTCCTGCCCAGCTGCCCTGCGAGCGCGCAGGCAGCTGCAACGGTTGGGCCCCATTGAGTTTAGAGTCCTAGTGGGGGACTCAGGGGACAGGAGTGCCCCATACCTACAGTTTTTACCGCTGCACGGCAATTAGCGTCAGCTGCATCGTTTAGGCGATTCTTTCTTTGGGGCATTCTTATTGTTTAAGGGCCCCAGAGGGGGTCCCCAGGCACAGTGGTGCCAGTTCTTCATTTTCGTCACAGCGGCGCCGCAGTTGCGGGCCGCTGCAACGAGGGGGGCACATTTTTTTCTAGGACCATTGAGGGCCCATGCCTCATTTTAACATTCCCAGCTGCCCAGCAAGTAGTGGGCAGCTGCACCGTTTAGGTCTTTCTTTTAGGGGACATATTGTGAACTCAGGAGTGAGATGCACTCCTCTGCCCCAGTACTCTTCTTTCACAGCTGCGCAGCACTTAGTGCCAGCTGCACCATTTAGGCCTGCGCAGATTGCGCACCCTTGACTTACGCTGCCCTTGCAGCGCGCCCTGACTTTTGGACACAGGGCATTTGAGCCCCTTTAGAGATGGCCAGTTGGCCAGGGGGACAGTTTGGTTTATAGGGCGCCAGGCCCTGATCTCAGTTAGGTGCTAAGGTGATTTTGGGTGCTAGGAAATGTGATTCCTATATTGTGGTTTACGCCCCTGTGTTATACCCCTAGATGTGTTTCATGATCATGAGGTTTTGCATAATATATTATGCTTGTGATTTTATTATTACCTAATGCGTTTAGGTTATGAGCTATTTTCCCCTGAGAGTATTTCCTAAATGTGATTTATAGGGTGCTAGGAAATGTAATGTATGTAGCATGATTTACGCACCCTGTTTGATACCTCTAAATGTGTTTTATGATTATGAGGTTGTGTTGCATATTATGGTTTACGCTGGTGAGGTTGGCGCACAAGGTTTTGCGCCTAATGTGATGCTGTACATAATAGGGTTTATGTTACAGGCTGATGCTGAGTACAGTGGTTGCCAGTGATTACTGGTTGTACGTGATATGTCCTACATTTGTAATATGTTCACTCAGTGATGGTTCTGACAGCGGCCCACGTGGCCCTGTCATGTGTAAATAATCCCTTGTAGATATGGCCCAGTGCCAGTTGGCACCATGTGTATATGTGAATACTATTCTAATGTATTATGAGAATACAAAGGCTATTTTTGATATACCCTTGTGTGGAGTTCCTTTTGTAGTGTGCCTTGGGTGTTGGGCTGTGTGTGTGTTGCGCAAACGCTTTACACATTGCCTCCGGGATAAGCCTGACTGCTCGTGCCAAGCTACCAAGGGGGTGAGCAGGGGTTATCTTGGGTGTGTAACTCTCTTGCCCTGACTAGAGTGGTGGTTTCTGCTTGGCTTTGGCGCAAGCCTTAGCCAACCAGAAATCCCATTTCTAACATTGGTGATCAGCGGTGGGATTAGGACTTGCGTTTGCGCAATACCGCAGCGATAACTGGCTGCACTACAAAACTCTGCATTTTAGATAGTCACATGTTGGGGATTATTGTTCTAAGATTGTTTTAAGTGTCATTTCATTTTTGAAATATGTGTTCTTGTTTCAGTGTGAGTTTTCTGGAATTCCCAGTAAGGATGGGATCCAGTGGTGGCAGCGATATGTAGTCCAGTGCCGGATGTCCCATTCCCAGTTCCCATAGTATGGTACCTAGTTCCCGGTTAAGAGGGGGACAGGTTGTGTTTCAGGGGCAGTAAGATGCTGTCTCACCAGTCCTGTGGGGGAGTGTGGATGAATGTTGTGATGCACTGGACGTTTGAGTAAATGGTGTTAGTGTGTGAGTTCTTTGATTGTAAGGAACTTGCATTGGGGGGCAACCTTGAGGAATGGTGCAGGTGTCTCAATAACCCTCGCGGTTTAAGATGGTTCAGAGTAGCCCAGCTAGGTACCCTTATAGTGAAGAGGTTGGGAACCTAGTCTGTCCTGTTGGACTGTTCTGTATGGGGGACCGCCCCGTGGTAGAGGATCTGAAGAAGCATTGGGGAGTGACCCTAGAAGAATGGTGCAGGTGTCTCGGTAACCCTCGCGGTTTAAGATGGTTCAGAGTAGCCCAGCTGGGTACCCTTATAGTGAGGAGGTTGTAGGGACTCACATCCTGTCTCGCAGGAGAAGGAGTGAGATTGGGCTGTGTCCCAAAGTGCCCGCACCTCAGTCTCCAGTACTGGTTGGTTCCATGAGGGAACACCAGGTAGGGAGCCTAGTCTGTCCTGTTGGACCGTTCTTCGAGGTGGTCTTTCCCGTTTTAGGTGAGCTAGGAGTGCCTGTAATCAGACCTCCAGCAGTTCTAGTGTCTGGCAGTACCACTCCAGTTGGGAGGGTGCAGAGGTCCAGTTTGGAGGGGTGAGAGGGGGAAAGAGTCCCCAGTGGGAACCAGTGGGTCAGGGGCCAGCCAGAAGGGCTGAGTCGCCAATGAGTGACCATGGTGAGCGCCACTTCTGTCCTGGAGCATCTTCACGCACTGTCAGAGGGACAGGAGGTCGTGAGCTCTGCGCCAGGCAGACTGTCACATGACACATTAGTGAGGTGTCACCCTCGGGAGGGTATATGTGCTCCCAGGAAGTCCTGGTTCTCCGGGCAATTGTGAGGTAGTGCCCCCCTGAACGCAGCTGGGGTCCGGTTTCGAGGGTTGAGAGGGGGAAAGAGTCCCCAGTGGGGACCAGTGGGTCAGGGGCCAGACAGAAGGGCTGAGTTGACAATGACTGACCATGGTGTGCGCCACTTCTGTCCTGGCACATCTTCACGCACTGTCACAGGGACAGGAGGTCGTGAGCTCTGCGCCAGGCAGACTGTCACACGACACGCTAGGGATGTGTCACCCTTGTGAAGTCCTGGTTTTCCAGGCATCTGACCCAAGAGGTACGTCCCTGGGTTGGGGAGCCAGTAGCCGGTGTTTCCGGATCTGGACGGCAGGGCGACTGTAGTCAGTGTCCTGGCCGGTTTGCCTTCTAGGGGGTACCACTCCAGTTGGGAGGGTATCGGAGTCTGGAAGGGGGTGCAGAGGGAGGGAGTCCTCGCCTCTGACCCCGGTGCATCCGGTGAATTTGGATCCCAGGTAGTAGACCAGTTGATGGAGAGAGGTCCTGAACTGGTGGGAGAGTTGCGTTCTGGTGGGTGCTTCCCCTGGGAGGGTGCGTAACCCCAGAAGAGAGGTAGGGTGAGGAGATGCTTCGCCCGTGACTTCTGGTCAACCTGAGGGTGCGGACCCTAGGTTGGAGGATAAGTGGTAGTGGAACTACACTGAGAGGGAGAGTGGAGAATGGCTATTGTATGCCAGGGGCTACTGCCCCCACTCTGTGGATTGGCAAGGACCAGTGGCATCTGGGTGGCTTAGGGCCTGGTCCTGGCCGTGGGCAACTAAGGAGTACCGGTGGGGTAGCCTAGTTGGTCCTGAATTTTTTGAAATTTTTTTTTCCCTTCTATTAGATGGATTCCATAGGTTCCAAGTGGCGTAGGACCGGAGGGTGACCCTGCAGTTGCGGGCCAGTTCCGTGTTTTTATCGCCCAATGCAGGGAATCCTATCAAGGTGGTGATTGGTCTACCCTGCGTTTTGGCTGGAAGGGGGTCGTGTTGGAAATGGCCCTTTTTGGCAGGTTCACCCCTGAACTTTTTGCCTTATATAGAACTTAGTGTTAGTAGTTTTAGACCTCTGAGTACTTGGACACTGTGGTCCAGTGCCGAGGAAATCTATTCCCGGCCGCTGCAGCGCGACCAGGAAGTCAGGCACGTCTGCTTGGGACATGGGCGGGGCCTACCGCCCGGACCGGAAGAGGCCAACCGGACGTGACAGCGCGGGGCTCCCATGCTGGAGGGAGAGCCCCGTGGTGGCGGAAAAAGTGAAGAGAAGTCCCGGGTCCCAGGAGGGGGCCCGGGTGAAGAGAGATGCAGTTGGGAGCCTTGCTGGCTCGATACTGAAGTCCCGGTCCCGAGATGGGGGACCGGGTGAAGTGTGGCGCCTGGTGACGCGGGGCTCTCATGAATGGAGAGAGCCCCGCAGGTGCTGCAGCCTGTTCCCCGCGGAGGGGGGAGGGCGCGAGGCACATTGCCGGTGCCTGCCTTCGCCGCGTCCAAACGAGAGGAGCCCCCCCGCATAGCCCGGTGAGTAAGGGCTGAGGGGGGAACCTGGCTGCATTTGCGCTCCCGCACCACGAAGGAGCATAGCTGGCTCTTCGGTGCCAGTGCGAGGCACAGATCCCGAGCGGCCCCGTTTTGGCAGCGGGCCGCTCCCACGAAGGGGGCATTTTTCTTTTATGGCACCCGGAGGAGCCCGGTGATCAGGGCTCCCCAGGCACAGTTGGTGCCCAGTGCTATTCCCAGCGGCCCTGCGAGAGCGCAGGCAGCTACGACGTGTGGGGGCAAGTATATTCTTTCTAGAGCCCCAGAGGGGGGCCCATGAGGCACAATGGTGCCAGTGCTAAGGTTGCTGCCCAGCTGCCCTGCGAGCGCGCAGGCAGCTGCAACGGTTGGGCGCCATTGAGTTTAGAGTCCTAGTGGGGGACTCAGGGGACAGGAGTGCCCCATACCTACAGTTTTTACCGCTGCACGGCAATTAGCGTCAGCTGCATCGTTTAGGCGATTCTTTCTTTGGGGCATTCTTATTGTTTAAGGGCCCCAGAGGGGGTCCCCAGGCACAGTGGTGCCAGTTCTTCATTTTCGTCACAGCGGCGCCGCAGTTGCGGGCCGCTGCAACGAGGGGGCAAATTTTTTTCTAGGACCATTGAGGGCCCATGCCTCATTTTAACATTCCCAGCTGCCCAGCAAGTAGTGGGCAGCTGCACCGTTTAGGTCTTTCTTTTAGGGGACATATTGTGAACTCAGGAGTGAGATGCACTCCTCTGCCCCAGTACTCTTCTTTCACAGCTGCGCAGCACCTAGTGCCAGCTGCACCATTTAGGCCTGCGCAGATTGCGCACCCTTGACTTACGCTGCCCTTGCAGCGCGCCCTGACTTTTGGACACAGGGCATTTGAGCCCCTTTAGAGATGGCCAGTTGGCCAGGGGGACAGTTTGGTTTATAGGGCGCCAGGCCCTGATCTCAGTTAGGTGCTAAGGTGATTTTGGGTGCTAGGAAATGTGATTCCTATATTGTGGTTTACGCCCCTGTGTTATACCCCTAGATGTGTTTCATGATCATGAGGTTTTGCATAATATATTATGCTTGTGATTTTATTATTACCTAATGCGTTTAGGTTATGAGCTATTTTCCCCTGAGAGTATTTCCTAAATGTGATTTATAGGGTGCTAGGAAATGTAATGTATGTAGCATGATTTACGCACCCTGTTTGATACCTCTAAATGTGTTTTATGATTATGAGGTTGTGTTGCATATTATGGTTTACGCTGGTGAGGTTGGCGCACAAGGTTTTGCGCCTAATGTGATGCTGTACATAATAGGGTTTATGTTACAGGCTGACGCGGAATACAGTGGTTGCCAGTGATTACTGGTTGTACGTGATATGTCCTACATTTGTAATATGTTCACTCAGTGATGGTTCTGACAGCGGCCCACGTGGCCCTGTCATGTGTAAATAATCCCTTGTAGATATGGCCCAGTGCCAGTTGGCACCATGTGTATATGTGAATACTATTCTAATGTATTATGAGAATACAAAGGCTATTTTTGATATACCCTTGTGTGGAGTTCCTTTTGTAGTGTGCCTTGGGTGTTGGGCTGTGTGTGTGTTGCGCAAACGCTTTACACATTGCCTCCGGGATAAGCCTGACTGCTCGTGCCAAGCTACCAAGGGGGTGAGCAGGGGTTATCTTGGGTGTGTAACTCTCTTGCCCTGACTAGAGTGGTGGTTTCTGCTTGGCTTTGGCGCAAGCCTTAGCCAACCAGAAATCCCATTTCTAACAATTATTTATTGCACTTAGGGGAGAGGATGTGGGGTTCTGGCCAGAGCTGCCGACTTTGCAGTTAGGGAACCAGGTCCGAATTTTGGTGTCGGCTCAACATTCTGTGATTCTGGGCAAATCACTTAATCTCCCCATGCCTAAAACCAAAATGAATGTGTCCTTGTGTAGTTCAAGTTTGTGTAATGTAACTGATGCTCGTGTAAAGCCCTCCAATACATTCGGGTCATGTCCGCACTATATAAAACTGCAAAAAAATTACGCGTTTTGCACGTTTCTGTCATTGGGCTATATTTGGGTGATATTTGTGCTACATTTGGGCTCTTTCTTCTCTGTTGGACATCTTGGGAGGCTCTTCTGTTATGAATCTCCTTAAATTCCTCATTTACTGCAGTATCCTCAGTAGAAAATGCTTTCAGTTTTCGACTTCAATTCTATCAAGATGGCGGTCAGATTATATATATTACCTACCAGTAGGTATAGTTAGGACCTAGTTTCCATAGGAAAAGCATTTCTTGACTTGCCTATAATTTGGCGCCCTTTGACCAATCTTCATGAAATTTTCCCAAAAAGGTGTTAAAGTAGGTTCTGTGTGTCATGGAAAGTTTGGGGGTGATCTGTGCTGTGGGGACCGAGACACTGGGGCACAAAAACGGGTGCGTTTGTAATGTTAATTCCTATAGGAACGCGTTGTGGAATCTACAGCTCGAACCGATGGACGGAATTGCACCAAATTTGGCAGAAAGGTAGATGTTGTTACGCACATTGTGCTTTTTGTTATTTGATGCAAATCCACCCAGTAGGTTTTGAGAAATTTAAGCCAAAAATTATAGATATAACTGCCCGTGAATATTTCGCGGTGGTTTCGCGATTAATTATGGATGTGTGCGCCAACTGGAATGCTCTGATTGGCTGGACGCAACCTGAACAGAAAGTTACGGCCACCATTTTATCGTTCAGGAATGGTTCTCGGGGCTGAAAATTTGTGTGAAAGCTAACATAAGGGATCAGGGTGGACATACTCTGACTCCATGTTTGAGGAATGGGTCTGTTAGTGCCACAAATTATGAGTCTAAAATGTTTTTGACACCACGTGATATTCGGGACAACGCTGCAACTGCCAGCGCGGGCCCCATGTACCGTCGCGGGGACATTGTGAATATCGCGAAGTCATCACAAACATTAGTCTTGGACTCAGTCGCTCACTGATTTACTCAGAGAGTCACACACCTACTCACTCAGATATGCCTGCACCCACACACTCACACACTTAAGGCTCATGCATCCACTCACAGACCCACCCAGACACTTGCCCTCCCAGTCAGACCCACTCAGACACTCATGCATGCACCCATTCACTCACCCTATCATAAATCTCACTCACAAACCCATTGAGACACTCGTCCACCCACTCACAGAGTAACTCAGACACTTATAAACCCACTCACAGACCCACTCAGAGATGTATGCACTCAGTCACTCATATGCTCAGAGACTCACACACGCACTCGCAGTCCCACTCAGAGATCCACGGACCCACTCACAGAACCACTCAGACACTCACGCTCCCAGTCATAGACCCACTGAGAGACTCATGTACTTAGTCACAGACACTGATGCACCCACTCACTGACCCCCTCAGACACCCACTAAGACACTCATGTATCCACTCACAGATCAAGTCAGACAGTTATATACTTACTTACAAGTGCAGAAAGGCACTCATGCGCCTAGTCATAGATTGACTGAGAGTCATGCAACGAAACACAGACCCATTGAGACACTGATGCACCCACTCATATATGCACTGAGACAGTCATGCAGTTTGTTACAGAAGCATTGATAGACTGATGCACTGTGTTACAGATTCACTGAAATAGTTATACAGTGAATGGGAGACTTACTGATAGAGTGATGCATGTAGTTATAGATTACACTGAAAACGTTATGCACTGTGTTAAAGAGATATTGAGGGAGTTGTACATGCTATACAGTAATTTAGATAGTAATGTGTTTAGTCTGTTGGTTATAATCCAGTTGGCAGGTATATGTTTTGGATGAATGTCTGTATTTGTTTGGTCATTTCGTCACGCATTCGCAGCGATCGCGGCTACCGATATCATCACAATGCCTGCGAAAATGGAAAATCTGTTTAAATTATTGTTTTTATACAAACTCCCTACAAAATATGACTTTAAACAGTGCAGTAATAACCCCTAGTTTCTAAAGTACTGTAAAATGTGTGCATATATGTGTTTTACACCTCTTAAAAAGGCGTTGTCGCGGTTACCGAAGTCATCACGACTATCGGCGTCATCGCGAAAACAGGAAGTAGGGTTCAAACGCAGTTTTTAAAAGTTACTACAAATATATGTGTACAAACATGTTCTTTAGGTTAGTAATGTGTGTATTGTAATAGTTAGAATGAATGTTTAAAGTTATAATTTGTGACTGTGGTGGTGGTCGTTGAATGTTTGCATTTTTTTTTGCAATTTAACGATGTGATCGCGATCACCGCGACATCACCGCGAATTTCAAAAATGAAAAAAAAATCATTTAACAAGAAAATGCACAACATTTTGGGTTCTTGGGTGGCTCTGACAAGAGCCTTTGTGTTTGAGAGTATGTATAAGACAGCTACATATAAGACTGTATGCAAAGTTTCAGGTTGCCTAGAAACACCCTGTTCCCTTCGTCTGTAAAGTGAACTCCATCACCTCTATATATTCCATGCATGTCAAAACGCAGATTCTTGTTGTAGATAGAGCCTATGTTATGGTCTCTGAGGAAAGCAGAAACAGTTTTATTAGCATGTTTCCTGGCTTTGCCGATCTATGGACAGAATTGATTTGACCACTTCCATTTCTGTCCTTGGCATATATTAGGGTACACCAAGACAGTGTGAGGAAAAGCGACATCAGTTCTGCAAAGGTATCTTAGAATAAAAAAAACCTTAGAAATTCACTCAAAAAAACAAAGGTTACAGGGACATTATAGTTAGGAAATAGATTTTGAAAAACCATAGAAATTCACTGAAGAAACCAAAGGTTACAATGCACTGCTTATGACCTCAAATATTACATCACTCATGACATGGTCAGTGACATCACTGATGAGGAGGATAAATAGGAACAGTAAAGTATGCATCATTTAAGTCTAGTCCCACCATCAAGTCCCCCACCAGGAGGACATCTCATAAAAGATGGATAACTTCCATCCTGAAGTGCCGATAGACCAGTCTATTGAAGCATTCCAGGTGCCCTGTGTTATGCTTAGAGGCTTTCTTAGCCCTAGAGGAAGAAAGCTGGCTAGGACCTGCACCTAAAGATTTAGGGCCACTAAAACCCCCGGGATCTGGGCCGTTAGCTTATTTATCTGGTCCTACAGGGAGCAAGTACCCTGGAAATAGCTTGAGTCAACAATTTATCCACCCCTGAAGAAAGGTTGTCAGAGGGCCATTCCTCCTCTGCCTCATAATATGAGTGTTCATGATCCTTAAATTATTCCATCTGCATTAAGGGTGAGAGCACAGTAATGAAAGAAAAATAAGCCCGAAATACCAATATGTAGAGCAGCCCCCTTGCTGGAGCTCAAAACTACCCAGAAGGTTGCACGTACTCAAAATTAACAGGGAGAACAGACAACCGTAAAGGTGTCAAGTGCGGCGAGGGTTGGCTGGAAAGCCCAAAGGAATCCCACAGGGAGAACCTCAACGGGACTTCCACAACGCACCCGCAAGCCAGAGAGCGCACTGTTTCCAAGCTGCTCTAACAGGCCGCGATGTGCCTGACAGGTTCCACAAGCGGTGTGAAACAGCGCCACCTAGGGGACCCGCGCGGTACCAAGGAGCGCGCTCGGGCTGATAAGCCTACTTCGCTGCTAAAAGGCTTAATACACAAAAATCACCACGACCACCTATCGCGCGGAAAAGTGCCTAAACAGTAAATCACACCACCAGAAACTGACAGCCATGAAAAGAGTTAAGAAGGCAATGACTTAACTGACGAGTAGTGAAGAAAGAGGAACAGGAAGGGACGTCTCACACACACAAGATAAGATAAGATAAGATAATATTTATAAAGCGCACTATACCCGAAGGTGTCAAGGCGCTAGGCAGACACAGTAAGGGAGAGAAGCGCAACAGCAGATTAAGAGGAGAATAACCATGTTTTCAGGAGTTTCCTGAAAGCAGGAAGAAAGCTTGCATTGGCAATAGCTGGGGGCAGTGAATTCCAGAGCTTGGCAGCGGTCACCGAAAAGGAGCGGCCGCCCCATCTGGATCTGCAAAATCTAGGCGAGACCAGTTTGTATTGTATGGATGATCTCAAGGTCCTCCCTGGAGTATACCGTTGAAGCAAGGATTTGAGTTGGGACGGGCCATTGCTATGCATGGCCTTGTATACTGTGCTTTGGACCTTGAATGAGATACGCTCCCTGATAGGGAGCCAATGTAAGAACGGATCCCTTCTCTGACAGACTGGTGTTTGGGAATGTTTAAAATTAGTCTTGCTGTTGCGTTCTGTACTACCTGGAGCTTGTTCAGAGTTGCAGCGGTGATATTGAGGTATAGGGCGTTACAGTAATCGAGATGAGAGGTAATCAGAGCGATGATAGTGGGCCGATGTCGTTCCGAGGTAATGAGTGTAAGCGCCTTTCTGAGGGTTCTTAGAATATAGAAACATGTGCCAACTGTACGATTGACTTGGGCATCAAAAGTCAGACCCTCATCAAAGATTACCCCCAGATTTTTAGCTCTTTTAACCGGGGCTGGAAGAGGCCTGCATTCTGGTGGCCACCAGGCCTTAGACCAGATGGAATTATGTGGTCCAAAAACTAGTATCTCGGTCTTGTCTGTATTAATCTTTAGAGAGTTGCCCTTCATCCAGCAAATGATGTTTGACATACATGTATTGAACTTTTCTGCAACTAGATGCAGCTCATTGGAGATAGAAACAATGATTTGGGTGTCGTCCGCGTAGGAGAGCACCTGAAATCCATAGGATCTCACCAGTTCGGCCAGAGGGTCACATATAGGTTAAAAAGAGTGGGGCTGAGCGAAGAGCCCTGAGGTACCCCACATGGGAGAGCAAAAGCTTTTGTTCTAAAGCCTCCACAACTAACTGTGTGCCTTCTATCAGTTAGAAAGGACTGGAGAAGCTGCAAGGCTTTTCCCGTGACCCCCACTTCCTACAAGCGTTGGACCATGCGCACTGGGGAGACGGTGTCGAATCGAGCAGAATCAACACCGCCGAGCCCCCTTGGTCTACCTGCATCCGAATGCGGTCAGTAGCTGCAATGAGGGTAGACTCTGTACTGTGACCGGCGCGGAATCCATTCTGGGAGCAATCTAGGATTTCCTGTGAGTCAATATACTTCATCAGCTCAGTGTTAATGGATTTCTCCAGGATTTTTGCCGGGGCAGGAAGTAGGGAAATATGACAGAAGTTCTTTAGCTCCAGGGGATCGGCATTAGGCTTCTTAAGGAGCGGGAGAACAATTGCTTCCTTCCAGATAGCTGGATAGTAGCCGGATGCGAGTATTCCATTGTATACCTCGCACAGGAATTTAGCTGCTAAATCAGGTGCCAGTTTAAGAATGGAGGGCATGCAAGGATCAGAGGGCGCTCCAGTTTAAGGCCAAGGAGGAGGTCTTTAATTTGTTGACTTGAGATAGGGGAGAAGGAAGACAAAACCTTCTTCCTGATGACCTGTGGGTGTTTTACCATACTCAGTTCAGCCCTGTCCTCCGTGATTTCCTCACTGACAGACACATTGTCAATAGAAGGAGCAAACTCATGGAAGATCTGCAGGACTTTCACTTGAAAATAGATTGCTAAGTTATCGCAGAAATCTTGGGAGGGAATCATGGGTTGTTGCTGGGGAGGTTCGGAAATTTCCTACACACATATATATAGTAGAATGAGCATACCCAGACCCCAAAGGGCATGTGGGGGTCCCAATGGGACCCCCTTTATTAGCTGGCCACAACATGGACAACATGTTGAGGCAGCCATTACAGCACTCTGGGACATGAACCCTATTGAAATGCATTGGAGTGAACGGCAGGTTATACCCACACACCACAAACTGTTACATGATTGGACAACAGTTGTTATGGAGACATATTCCCCGGTGGTTCATGGGAAATGTAGTTAACGCTGTTTTTTAAATTAAGATGTTCTTTGAAGGCAGCTGGATTAATAAAGTGAAGAAAGATATGCATAATCCTCGCCTCCAAACTTTATTCTCACAGGGCTGATAACGATAGAGTGAATTTACAGAAAATATGTTCTCATTTTAGCTTCTGGACTCTGGAGCACCTTCCATAACCTCTATGAGAAAATTATGAGAAAACTGTTTTCTCTCAAACATGGTTCATGAAATTTCCAGCAGAACATCAGCATTTTTCACAGGGTAACATCGCCTTAGAACACACCACAATTCATTCCTAAAATTAGTTTGGTACCACCAACAAATGATTTATATTGTAACTAAAATCTGTTATCATCCTTTATACGTGCTCCTTTTTGTGACGCTCAAAACCTGCCATTCACTCCAATGCATTTCAATAGGTTCAGGTCCCAGAGTGCTGTAACGGCTGCCACAACATGTTGTCCATGTTGTGGCCAGTAAAGGGGTCCCATTGGGACCCCCACATGCCCTGGGGTCTAGGTGTGCTCACTCTGCTCCCTTACTGTGAACTATCGGCAATGAGTTGCGGGAGACCGGGTCGTGAAAGTGCAGGTTTTATTCTTTTGACTGTAAGTTTCCTATGAGTGTCCAGGGTACAAGGGGTAATGGAGTGTGACTTGTCCTTAGGTCCCGGGGTGTACGCTGTCGTCTTCCTCCTGGCTTGGTCCGGACGTCTATCGCCTCCTTCTCCTCCTGGTTTTCTGTCCCGGGTGGCCACCGTCGGATTCTCCGGATACCCCAAAGGAAGGAAGAGGACAACACGGGGTCAGGGTGAACAGGGAACGGTGCGTTGTCAGGGAGAGGGAGTGAGGTAACACCAGCCCACAACCAGCAAGATACCGTGACACACGCTCAATTGACGGGAGTGTAGGTGCGGTGGATGGGGATCGGCTATTTCTCAATGCGCGATGCTGCGCTCGCGCCTCTAAGCCTCTGGCGTTCCCCGCTTTCCCACCCAGCCCGTGAAACGGTCCCGTACCTGTTTTAGCCACGCTCCTCCTGGAGCGTGGCTGGGCGAAGCGTAAGTTCGTTGGCCTCCTGGCTCTGTGATTCTCTCAGGGTCTTCCTCCGCTCCTCCTGGGTCTGCCTCTTCTCTCGGGATCCGTCGCTCGCTGTCTCCGTCTTCTCTCGTCGCAACTCCACTTCCTCCTTTCTCACCTCCGGTGTCGGCGCACACTGGTTTCCTGGTCCAGCCCTCTCTTGTTGGACGGAGGGCGATGTCGTCATCAAACGGGGCGGAAGCGTCCCATGTCGGATCCCAGTTAAAGGGACTGTATCCCCGTTCAGCGGTGTCGGACGTGGATGACCCAACCCAGTCCTCCTGTGGCGATAAAATAAAAGGTGCAGTGACGTCCAGCGCCTCCCACCAGTCTCTCAACCGATCCGGGCCGTCCCGACACACACCCGCCCCGTGACACTCCTCCACCCCTGGATTCTCCCGATTGGGGAGAGGGAATACTCTGGACAGATAGTCTGCATTGCCGTTGTCGACCCCTTTCGATGTCGCACGGTGAATGAATAGGGTTGGAGGGAGAGAAACCAACGGAGAACCCTGGGGTTGTTGGCGATATTGCGGCTCATCCATTGGAGAGGTGCATGGTCAGTGTACAGAGTGAACTGGTGTCCCTCCAGGTAATAACGCAACTTCTCTATGGCCCATTTTACTGCCAGGCACTCACGCTCAATGGTGGGATATCTCGCCTCCCTCGGGAATAGCTTCCTACTTATGTATACTACAGGGTGTTCTATCCCCTCCTGAGTCAGCTGTGAGAGGACCGCGCCTATTCCTTGTTGTGAGGCGTCCGTATGTAGGAGAAAGGGTCTGGAGTAGTCAGGAGAGATCAGGACGGGACTCGTAGTAAGGGCTTGTTTTAGGGTCTGGAATGCCTTTATCATGGGTTTCGTGGGACGAGACAGGACCTGCGGTTTCACCTGCTTCTGGAGGATGTCTGTCAGTGGTGCGGCCACCTCGGAAAAGCGAGGTATAAACCGTCTATAGTAGCCAATCAGGCCAAGAAAGGCTCTTAGGTCTCGCTTGGAGGCAGGAAAGGGAGCGTCTGATATCGCCCTGACCTTCTCTATCTGAGGGGCGATCACCCCATGTCCTAGCACATATCCCAGGTATTTCACCTTTTGGTATCCCACCCAGGATTTCTTTGCATTTATGCGTAGACCCGCTTCCCTTAGGGCCTGTAAGATGGTTTGGAGATGGCGAAGGTGAGATTTCCAGTCTGGGCTAAAAACTACTATATCATCCAGATATGCCGACGAAAAGGAGTGGTGGTTTTGTAACACGGTGTTCATGAGTCTCTGGAAAGTCGCTGGTGCCCCATGTAATCCAAACGGGAGGACAGTGAACTCGTAGAGGCCTTCCGGTGTGGAAAAGGCCGTCTTCTTTCTGTCCTCCTCCCTTAGAGGTACCTGCCAGTATCCCTTGGTCAGGTCTAGTGTGGAGATATACGTGGCCTCCCCTAGTTTCTCTATCAGCTCGTCTATCCGAGGGATGGGGTAGGCATCGAAGGACGAGATACCATTAAGGGCCCTGAAGTCCATGCAGAAGCGGGTGCTACCGTCTGGTTTCGGCACCATGACGATCGGAGAGGACCACTCACTCCTCGAGGGCCTTATGACTCCCAGCTGCAACATTTCCTGTACTTCCTTCTGTATGGCTTTTCTCCGGGCCGCAGGGATCCGGTAGGGTCTCAGTTTTATGGTTTTTCCGGCCGGGGTCTCAATCGGGTGTTCTGCCAGGTGGGTCTTGCCTGGAGCGTCGGAGAACAACGAGGAAACGGGCCGAAGGGTTTCATCCAACTCGTCCCGCTCTCTGTGGGTGAGGTCGTCGTTCACCACTAGTTCTGCGACCGTGGAATGCTTGGTGGTAAGTGTGGGCAGAGTGAGGTTTGAGGCTTTGGGTAGGGGTCCCAGCCATTTCTTTAGCATGTTTATATGGTACGTCTGGGTGCGGGTCGGGGTGACTTGTAACCTATATGTGGTTTTACCTATGACGGCTATGATCTTGTATGGTCCTTTCCATTCTGTTTTCATCTTCGTTGTTGCCGTGGGTAGTAACACCAGTGCCCAGTCGTCTTTCTTTAGGGTCCTCCACCTTTTCCCGCGGTTATAGTAGTGGGTCTGTTGTTCCTGTTTCTTCACCAGGTGGGAATAGGCCAAATCACGTAGTCTTCCTATCTTGTCTCTCAGTCCTTGTGTGTAGTCCAACATACCTCTGGTCTCCATCGCCTCTTCCTTCTCCCAGGCCTCTTTCGTCATCTCCAGAAGGGAGCGCGGCTGCCTTCCGTATAGCATCTCGAACGCCGAACAGCCAAGGCTGCTTTGCACCTGGCTTCTTATGACGTACAGCGCCAAGGGTAATAGCTGGTCCCATTCTTTGCCGTTTACTTCCAACATCTTCTTTAGCGTGGCTTTTAGGGTCCCATTATATCGTTCGACTAGACCATCGGTCTGTGGATGGTACACCGAAGTTTTGATCTGTCGTACGTTTAGGACCCCACAGACCTCTCTCATAAGACGAGATACGAAGGGCGTTCCTTGGTCCGTTAGGATTTCTTTGGGGAAGCCTACCCGTGAAAACAGTTCCAAGAATCTGTCGGCTATGTTGCGGGTGGTGGGGGCTTGGAGTGGAAATGCCTCCACAAATCTGGTTGCGTAGTCCACTATCACGAGGGCGTAGACGTTCCCTTTCTTTGTACGGGGCAACGGGCCAATCAGGTCCATTCCGACCCTCTCAAAGGGGTTACCTATTATGGGAAGTGGTTGTAGGGGCACCGCTGGGGGCCTATGTGTGTTCCTTCTCTGACAGGTATCGCATGACTGGCAGTGCACTTTGATGTCCTTGTATACACCTGGCCAAAAGAAATGCCGTAGGACGTTGTGTGTGGTTTTCTCCGCGCCTACGTGTCCTGCCGTGAGGTGGGAATGAGAAAAGAAGGTTATCTGGTCCCGGAACGAGAGGGGCACCAGTAGTTGGTGGGGTTCTGTGGGGTTAGCCTGTCGGTAAAGTAGCCCCTCCTTTATAAGGAACCAGGGATACACAGGATCGCTGTTGTCCCCTGTTCCCACGCGTTGTATAGAGTGGCATCGTTGGCCTGTGCGAATTTAAAACTGCGGTCTAGGAGCCATGGTTCTGGGGAGATAAGGGCCGGGACCGCCTCCCTTGGGTTACCTACTCCTCCTTTCCTACTCTCTTCTAGTTGGAGAACGCCTCGGAAGAGACCGAGGAACTCAGGGTTATCTGTGCCAATGATCAGGTCTTCGGGGAGCCCATCTAACACCCCTACTTTTACCTCACTGTGTACCCCTTCAGAATGGGTGAGGGCAATCTTAGCCAGGGGTAGGGTTTCACATCCCCATGTACGCATCGGATATGGACTAGGGTATCGGGTACTAGCTGACTGGGGTTAATGTACGCCTCCTGGATGACCGACTGTTTACACCCGGAGTCGAGAAGGGCCTTAACCAGTTTACCATTCACCCGTACACTTACATGGAAGGCCGTTCCCAATTCGGCCGTATACATGATGGACCTGGGGAGGTACCCCACCTCCATGGGTTCATCCGCTGGTTTCTTCCGGGGACATGCACGGGCTATGTGGCCCCAGTCCCCACAGTCAAAGCATTGGGGACCTCTGACGCTCGGTATCTCCATCTTCGGCATTCGGGGTTTTCCCGGTTCTGGTGGAGCCCGATATCTCTTCTCTAACCGTATGGCAGGCGGACGTGTCCTCTCCGTGTCACATACAACGCCCTTCGGCTGGGCACGTGAATAAGTTGTAGCCATCTCTATGGCCTGGGCGGCCGTTAGACGCGAATGTTGGCGCAGCCATTTCTGCGTATTGTACGGTAGGGCGTCCAGGTACTGTTCTAAGTAGATTTTCTCCATTATCTCCTCCTTTGTACTAAACCCTGGGGCCAGCCACTTGTCGGCGGCCATCTTCAGTCTGAAGAACAGTGTTTTAGGATTTTCACCTGGGCGCCCCTTTCTTTACGGAACCTCACTCTATATGCCTCTGAGTCCAGGCCAAGGTGGTCCAATATGATGACCTTTATCTCTCCGTAAGAGGTATCGCCCGTGGCGTTCGCCACTTGGTAGGCTGCTTGTGCTTCCCCCGTGAGCAAAGGGGCCAGAAAGAATGGCCACTTCTCTACCGGCCAGCTGCACGCCCTTGCTACCCTCTCGAAGTTGGTCAGGAAGGCGTCGGGATCTTCTCCCGTTATGTACTTTTGGAGGAGACGCCTGTCGGCGGGTGAGGGTGCCCGTACCTCCCTCACGGTGCCCCCGGTCTGTTCAGTTGCCAGCCTGTGTAGTCCGTCCATCTGGGCTGCGATGGTATCTTTGAACGTCTCCCGGTCCGCCTGGGCCGACGACATCTGGCGCTCGACGGCCCATTCTAGCTTCTCCTGGCCCTTGATCAAGTGCTGCACGATCGTCTCCATCTTAGTGTCGCAGATGGGCTCTTCTATGCCCGCATTCTCCACCACTTGTGAACTATCGGCAATGAGTTGCGGGAGACCGGGTCGTGAAAGTGCAGGTTTTATTCTTTTGACTGTAAGTTTCCTATGAGTGTCCAGGGTACAAGGGGTAATGGAGTGTGACTTGTCCTTAGGTCCCGGGGTGTACGCTGTCGTCTTCCTCCTGGCTTGGTCCGGACGTCTATCGCCTCCTTCTCCTCCTGGTTTTCTGTCCCGGGTGGCCACCGTCGGATTCTCCGGATACCCCAAAGGAAGGAAGAGGACAACACGGGGTCAGGGTGAACAGGGAACGGTGCGTTGTCAGGGAGAGGGAGTGAGGTAACACCAGCCCACAACCAGCAAGATACCGTGACACACGCTCAATTGACGGGAGTGTAGGTGCGGTGGATGGGGATCGGCTATTTCTCAATGCGCGATGCTGCGCTCGCGCCTCTAAGCCTCTGGCGTTCCCCGCTTTCCCACCCAGCCCGTGAAACGGTCCCGTACCTGTTTTAGCCACGCTCCTCCTGGAGCGTGGCTGAGCGAAGCGTAAGTTCGTTGGCCTCCTGGCTCTGTGATTCTCTCAGGGTCTTCCTCCGCTCCTCCTGGGTCTGCCTCTTCTCTCGGGATCCGTCGCTCGCTGTCTCCGTCTTCTCTCGTCGCAACTCCACTTCCTCCTTTCTCACCTCCGGTGTCGGCGCACACTGGTTTCCTGGTCCAGCCCTCTCTTGTTGGACGGAGGGCGATGTCGTCATCAAACGGGGCGGGAGCGTCCCATGTCGGATCCCAGTTAAAGGGACCGTATCCCCGTTCAGCGGTGTCGGACGTGGATGACCCAACCCAGTCCTCCTGTGGCGATAAAATAAAAGGTGCAGTGACGTCCAGCGCCTCCCACCAGTCTCTCAAC